>OX451737.1:634940619-635437131 GCA_948472305.1 Vicia faba | reverse complement strand
AATTCACTTTATCTTATTCCATCGCTTATCCTCATTTTTGTACCTTTCGATTTAGACATGTTATTTCATATGAATTGACTTATTCTTACCAGGAAAACACTAAGCAACAAGTCACATAAGTTGTTGAGATACCTTGGCTTCATTATCTTCTTTTTATATTATTTTTGGAAATATTTCTTTTGTTTTAGTTTATGTGTGAGATTTTAGAAACGAGTCATATTTGGATCATATTTTCTTTTGTTCTAAATTGTGAGTGATTTTATTAAGCAAGGATGAGATTTGTTTTGGAAACGCTAACGGGCCTACCAGTTGAATTGGTTGCTATACAAAGAGATATTTCCCCTAGTGGTGAATATTTAAAATACACCCACTTTGAGTAGTCAAATATTGATGCTTGTTGATTAAGAAATAAGGTGTGTGTTTCTTTTGTGTCAAAATATGTCCTATGTCATTCCCACAATTTAGTGAGAGATAAAGTTTTGGTTTGTATTCGTGAAATTTGTCACATTTTTATTATTGAAACTTACAAACACTTGGGAGAGTGTTTGAATGGGAGTGAGGGAACCTCAAATTTAGAGGGAATCTGAGTTGAAATTCACTGGTAGCAATAAGAAAAGAACTTTGAACTAGAGATTATTCAGATAAGACCATCGTATACTATTTGCATTTATTCGTGAATTTTCTTTCCATTGGGATATTATCCTCTAAATGCGGGTGACAATTTCACCGAACTAATTTAATAGCTCTTTGTATCTTTTATTTACTACTCTATTTAATATTTCATCGATTAATTTAGATTATTTAGTCTCGCATATTATTTTACTATTGTGAGTGACATCTTGTCTCAGATCAAACAAAACTTTAATTGGCATTAGAGATGGAACTCTGCTCCATTTAGGTGTATTTTATTGTGATTAACCTTTTCTATTTTAGATGAACATTATCAGAGAAGGTGGATATATAAACCTTCCACCAATTTTTGATAGAACTAATTATGATTATTAAAGGCCACCATGGTCATTTTTCCGAAGTCCATGGACAACAATACCAATAAAATTGTCATCAATGAATGGACACCTCAAACAATACCTAAAAAGCTCAACAAAGGTGGATTTTTGAAAATTAAAAAGGATTGGGAACTAGCTGAAGATGAAGTTGCTCTTACAATTTCTTATGCTCTTAATTATATTTACAATAGAGTCGACAAGAATATTTTTAGAATCATTAACACATGCATCAATGCTAAATTTCGTGTGTCAATGATTCAACTCTTGAAATTGCTCATGGGGGAACTTCTAAAGTTTAGGTGTCAAGAATTCAACTCTTCGCCACAAAATTTAAGAATTTGAAGATGCTTAAGGATTAAATTATTTCTAATTTCAATGTTCGTCTCTGTGACATTGCAGATAACTCTTTTCTCTCAGTGAAAAGATATAAAAAGAGAAACTTGTGGAAAATATTATGTGATCATTGCATTTGAGGAAGCACAAAATGTTTCCACAATGAAAGGTAATGAATTTTTTGACACTTTGCTCACTTTTGAGATGGATATTAAGGACAAACATGAGAAGAAAAGCAAAGGAGTGAAATCTAAGGCCAATACGATTGATCAAGAAGATCAAGTATCCAATTCAAATGATGAAAATATTGTTGAATTTATTATTATGTTGCAAAGAATTTTAGCAGGGTTATGTGAAGACTTGATAGAAGATTTGAGAACAATGTTTCACCTAATGTCAAAGATAAACAACAATAAACTCCAATAAGTGGTAACCTTTAGCGTCAAGGAAAAAGATGGTGAAATATAAAACTCTAGCTATCCTTAGGTATCCAAATTAATCCAATGTTATGAATGTGAATGATTTGAGAATATTTAAGTGGAATGTCTTTATTTTCTGAGAAATCAACGGAAAATCTACAATGCAACTTTTTTAAATGATGAGTTTGAGAAAGAAAGTGATTCCAATCATACAAGTAGTATTGTGGAATTTACTACTCTAATCACATAGACTATTAATACTAAATCTCCTATCGCTGATGGTCCTACTAATAATAATGTGCCTATAGGTAATGAAAAGGAGTTATATGATATATATATATATATATATATATATATATATATATATATATATATATATATATATATATATATATATATATATATATATATATATATATATATATATATATATATATATATATATATATATATATATATATATATATATATATATATATATATATATATATATATATATATATATATATATATATATATATATATATATATATATATATATATATATATATATATATAGTGGACTGAATAATCTCAGGTGCCTGAGAAATAGAAGAAAAGAATTGAAACTCTAATTCAAGACAAATATAGGCTCAAGTTTACTGTTGCCGAGTTGAAGAAGGAAGTTAGGCATCTCAAATATGAGCTTGAAGGAATGGATAAGTTAGCGTGTATGTTTAAATCGATAGTTGATTATCTAGATGTTATTTTTAATTTTGGTAAGCCTCTAAAGAGCATGAAAGGACTTGGATATATTGGTGTCCCATCAATCTCAAAAACTACCTTTGTTTATCTTACTCAAAAAGATGAAACCAAGATGTCAGGTAAAATGTATCAACAAATTGTTGTACATTATTATCGTCACACTAACGCCTTATACATGTCTTCTATCAACAGACCACACTGGGTGTGTAATTACTGTGGTCGAAATGATTATATTAATCCATTATTCTATAGATTGTATGGGAGAAATCTTCATCAGAATCAATTTCATTTACCACGTAGTCCAGAGTCTCACCCTCGTCCTCATCAATTCTGGCGTGCCAAGCCTAAGTATCAATTCAACATTGCTTGCACCTCTCAGAGTATCATTTAGATAAGACTGATACTTCGACAATGGTTGTTCTATACACATGAGTGGTGAAAGAAACTAAGTGAAGAATATCAATCCCTATTCCTACAACTATGTTACCATTGGTGATGGTGAAAAATGTAAAATTATTGGCAAGGATCAGTTGTACTATCCTGGTCTTCTATATGTTAATGGTATTTTATTGGTTGATGTGCTTACTGATAAGCTCATCAGTATCAATGTACTCTCTGATTAAGAATCAAATGTATATTTTACTTGAGAAGAATGCATTGTAATAGATAATTAACACACTCAACTCATGAAGGGTTCTAGATCCGCTGACAATTGTTACATGTGGTTACCATCTACTGGCAATCAACTTAATTTTTTTGTTCCAAATCTTACTTAATTTTATTGATTTAGGGTCAAAATTGATGTGGATTTGTTTTGGAAACTCTAATGAGCCTTCTAGTCGGATTGACTATTATATAAAGAGATAGTTCCCCTAGTACTGAATATAGAAAATACGCAAACTTTAAATTATTGGACATTGAGGCTTGTTGATTAAGAAATCAACTGTGTGTTTCATTTGTGGGAAACTCATTCCTATGTCATTCACCACTATTCGGTTAGAGATAGAGTTTTTGTTTGAATTCGTGAAATTTGTCATGTTTTTATTATTGAGACTTACAAGTATTTGGGAGAGTGTTTGAGTGGAAGTGAGAGAATATCATATTCAAGTGGAGCCTAAGTTGAAGTTCACAGGTAGTAAAAGAAAAGGTATATAAAATGAGGGTTGTTCAAATAAGATTAATGTTGAGAATCTAAAGATGCTTGGAAATGAAAATATTGTTGAGTTCGATGTTTGCCTTTGCGACATTGCCAAAGACTCTTTTGTTCTCAGTGAAATGGTGTTAGAAGAAAAGCTTGTGAGGAAGATTATGAGATATCTGTTGAAGAAGTTTTACATGAAGGTTATTGCCATTGAGGAAGCACAAGAAGTTTTCACACTAAAAGTTGATGAATTGTTCGGTTCTTGGCTCACTTTAGAGATGGAAAATGATGAAAAACCTGAGAAAAAAAAGAGCAAATGAGTGGTGTTTAAAGCCAATACGGTTGATCAAGGAAATCAAGTATCTAATGTCACTTATGAAAATATTGTTGAATCTATTGTTATGCTTGCAAAGAATTTCAGCAAGATTATGAGAAGACTTAACATAAGGCCTTAGAATGATGTTTCACCCAATGTCCAAGACAATCAACAACAAATATGAAAAAAGTGGTAACACTTAGCATCGAGTAAAAGATTGAGAAAGACAACAATTTGGTTATCCTAATATGTCCAAAGGAATTCAATATCGTGATTGTGAAGGATTTGAGCATATTCAGGAAGAATAAAAAAGTTATAATGCCATTTTTTCGGTTGACAAGACTGACAAAGGAAGAAATGAATATGATCAAACAAAATTTTATGACAAGGCGGAATAACAATTTGTTGGATCATCATGAAGGAAAGTATCCACATTGGGTTAAAGACTCGCCTAAAGGTCAAAGAATCGCCTAAACAAGTGAGAGAGACACCACATATTCACCAAAAACCTTAAGACAATGGGTGTATGGATCCTCTCACTTGTAAAGTGTTCAACCTCTACTTTTCTAAACAATGCGTGACTTGCACAACTCACACTTGTTTCTCAACACTCTTCCCCCTCAAGTGTGAGTTCATCCACTAAGCTCCCCTAAAGCGGAAACTCTTTCATCCTTATATTTGTACCGCCATTGACAAACACCCTTACCACATCAAGGGCACTTCAACATGACACGCCCCCTAACTACCACCATGTCATGAAAACTTTCGATACAAGGAGTCAGTCTCTTACTCGAACCATCGATTCTGATATCACTATTGAATCATCATGAGGGGAATAATCCACATTAGATCAAAGACTCATCTAAAGGTCAAAGACTCACTCAAACAAGTGAGAGAGACACCACATATTCACCAAAACCACATATTCACCAAAAATCTTAAGACAATAATTATATGAATCATCTCAATAATTAAGTGATCAACCTCCACTTTTTCAAATAATATGAGACTTACATAACTTACACATGTTTCCTAACACAATTTGTTTATTTTCATAACAAATTTTCCAAATAATAAAATAGAATCTTTATTGCACTCCGTTTTATTCCGTTTCGTTTCATTTTTCTCGTTTCATTTCAAAATATTCAAACAAACAATACTAAAAATTTAATTGTTTAAGTTTCAACATCCTCCTGAGTATAAAAATGACCTATTATACAATATCATATAAAATTCAACTTAAGAAAAAAGACCAGAAATATTCTGAAGGAACTATGGCTTCTATTGATCTCCTTCTAGCTCCGTCCATACATTCTCTAAATGTGCCCTTCAAATTAAATTGGTGGAGCGTATTAGAGGTTGATCTCTAATTAAAAAAAGTATTAATCTGATTTTACTTTTTTTATATGATTGTGGATTATAAAAGTTGATCCTTATGATTATGTGATATAGAAGTTGATCCCTTAGCATCAATATTTTAGTTACTTTAAATTTAAAAATATGAGATGCGTTTGATGTGATATTATATGTGGCCGTTCGAACAAAAAAATTAGATTTTTATTAGATCTATAATTCAATTCAAAGTAAAGTATAATATTTTAATTTAGTCATTTGTTTAAGAAATATGGAGTGAATTTTTACTTAGCTAGAAAATGATATCAGTAAGTTTAATTTGCAATAAATATTATAATGTTTAGATTTTTTAAAAATAATAGTATGTTTGAAAGTATACATAAATTTTTAAGTAATGTCTTTTACCAAAATCTAGGGCATTACATGAGGTCTCTCACTCAATCTAATTATGATTTTATCATTTCTTTATCTTTTCCTTACTAAACACAACTAAAAAACAAAAACAAAATTAAAAAACTCTATTGTCTTATTGAATTTTTAAAAATATAATCAAATATTATTCTCATCAAAAATCAAACTCGATATTCTCTTAACATTTATTCCTTATTAAGAGTTTGTTTACCACTGAAAAAATATAAACCAATATCATTATAATTAATAAATTAGTTTATTATCAAAAAAATGCACATTCATACTATCTAAAACAAAAATAAATCATATTTCATATATATAAATATATTCATAACACATATCACAAAAACATAAATCAAAATACCAAAAAACAAAAGTTACAAATATAAATGCTCTTAATATTATATGATCTCGATAATTTAATCCACCACTAAGACACCACACAAAATTTTTTGTTTAAATTCTTTTATTCGACTCTTCTTACTTTAATCGTTTTGTTTTCAATAATTTATGAATAAAAATTAAAAATGAATATTAAAAATATATTGAAAAATGATACTTTTAAAATCATGTAAAAGAAACATATCTCAAAACTGAAACTAAATTTGACGAATATATTTTTCATACTCACCGATTGTTTTGACATTTATTTAGTGCAAATTAGAGTTATAGTAATAATAATATAAATAAAACAGCGATATTAATCAACCACCAGAATAATTTTTTAAGGATATAAAAGAATGATAGAAAAATAAAAATAAACATAAAAAATTAAGTAATTAATTAATAGAAAAAATAAATTAAAAATTGAAATGAAACGTAAACTTTTGTACATTACTGATTTGTTATCGGAATCGAATTTTCTTCGTTCTCTTTTTTTTCTTCTTCTCTTTCACCGTTCTCTTTATCCTCTGATTAATGTTGTATTAAATTAAATTTTGCATTAAATTAAATTAAATTATCATATCTCTTTCCTTTTTTCATTATTTTCTAATTAACAAATGGTCTTATCATTTAAATTAAATACATTTTCAGTTTAAATGCATTATGGTCATTTTATTTTAAAATTCAATTTTTAGTCCTTAAACTTTACATCACATTTCCTTTGTGCAGCCTTTGAAGCACAACAAGGTCTCTCATAATAGACCTCTAATCAAGTATTGGACTATTTTTGTGCATATGGTTCTTCAAGTGAATACAATTTGTTAAATGAATATGATGCAGACAATGAGGTGCACATCTTATATCTTATGCTTCTAGCCACTGTGGTAATGGTGTACACCCAATCAAAATTTTGGTAGGTTATATAGAATGATAAAGAACACAATCATTAGGTTTCTTGCATTAGGTTATATAGAATGATAAAGAACACAATCATTACGTTTTACATGCATTTTTTTACTTATCATACTAATGCAAACCTAAATGGCAGTGTTATTTATTATGGATCAATTTGATTTTCATCTATATTTACTAGGATCCAACAATATTTTTTCTATATTTTAATTAATTTAATATTTAAAAAACTTTTAAAAAAATTAATAATTAATTAATTTTGTAAAAAAATAATTAATAATTAATAATTAATTAATTTTGAAAAAATAAATAAATAAATAATTAATTATCAATTAATTTTGTAAAAAAATAAATAATTAATTATCTTATTCGTCAATGCCACATAATTAAAAAAAAAAATTCTAATCACCACTGACATGTCAACAAAACTGAAGGGATCAATAAAATCGCAAAGAAAGTAAAGTTGAAAGACCAAAAAAACTGATTTTTAAAATATGAGGACAAAAATTGAAGAAGAAAAAAACATCAAAATAAGAGGATTAAAAGTGCATTTAAGCCTATATTTTCACTTATTTATTTTACTCTTATATCATTGAAGTATTATTTATTAAAATACTCATAATAAAATTGTGGGATTGGATCGAACTCTAGCATGGTCGAAGTACATGCTGTAGTCGAAGATGGGTCTAGGATGTACTTGTCGAAGAATGCTTGTTAAATTAGGTTTTAGTGTTTAAACCCTAATTTGTTAAGTTAGCTTGATTGTTAAGTTAGCTTGTATAATGGGCCTTGTGGAAAAAGCCCATTAGTTAGTATGTTAGGTTTTATTATAAATAGCATACTAGTCTCTCATCATTGCCAACACAGCAAATCCTAATTTAGGGTGAGAGGGTTATTTGTTATTCTTGTAAACTTGTAATCTTGTTTTCAAAGAGAAAGTAAAGAAAAGCAGTTATAACCAATTCTTGTGTTCTTCTTCTTCCTTGTTCGTTATTCCTCCCTTATTCTATACTTTGTTATTGGCATTGAATTCACAACAAATTGGTGCGGTGAGCGTGGAGAAGATGCCTTCGACAAAGTATGAGATCGAAAAGTTCACCGGAGTGAATGATTTCGGTCTATGGCGCTTGAAGATGAAAGCCCTACTGGTTCAGCAGGGTTGTTTGGAAGCGTTGAAGGGAGCGACGGCGATGGACGCTGCGTTAACAGAAAGAGAGAAGACGGCCATGATCGAGAAAGCACACAGCGCAATTTTGTTGAGCCTTGGTGATAAGGTTCTTCGACAGGTATCAAAAGAGACGACGGCATCAGGGTTATGGGTGAAACTCGAAAGTTTGTATATGACCAAATCTCTGGTAAATCGACTCTACCTGAAGCAAGCTTTGTATTCATTCAAGATGACTGAAGACAAAGTGTTGGCTGAGCAGTTGGATATGTTCAACAAGCTGATTCTTGATCTTGAAAACATTGATGTAAAGATTGATGATGAAGATCAAGCGCTGTTATTATTGTGCGCTTTGCCCAGATCACATGCTCACTTCAAAGAAACCCTCTTATATGGAAGAGAGTCCCTGACCTTTGAAGAAGTTCAATCAGCTTTGTACTCTAAGGATTTGAACGAACGTAAGGAGCATAAACCTTCGACGGTTGGTGAAGGTTTGACTGTTAAAGGAAAATTCGACAAGAAGAAAGGTAAAAATCAGTCGAAGTCTTATAGTGGTGACTCATCTGGTATTAGATGCTATCACTGTAAGAAAGTAGGTCACACAAGAAGGGTGTGCCCTGAACGCCTGAAAGATCATGGAGGTAAGGATAATGGCAATGCAGCTATTGTCCAAGATGATTTCGAATCATCTGATGTTCTTGTGGTTTCAAGCAAAAACTCATCGAAGGAATGGATTATGGATTCTGGATGCACTTGGCACATGACTCCAAACAGAGACTTGTTCGAGGAATTATGTGATCAAGATGGTGGATCGGTATTGCTGGGAAACAACAAAGCTTGCAAGATTGCAGGCGTTGGATCTGTGAGATTCAAGCTCCATGATGAGTCAATAAGATTGTTGACTGAAGTCAGGTATGTACCTGATTTGAAGAGAAATTTGATTTCTCTTGGTGAATTCGACAAGAAAGGATATGTGTTTCAAGGAGAGAAAAGTATCCTGAGAGTCATGAAAGGGTCGAAGGAAGTCTTGAGAGGCGTGAAGAAACAAGGCTTGTATACCCTTGAGGCTGAAGTTGTAAGTGGTTCGACAAATGTTGCATCCACGAAACCTTTGTCGAAGACAGAAATTTGGCACATGAGATTGGGCCATGTCAGTGAAAGGGGTCTGGTCGAATTAGGGAAACAAAATCTGCTTGGTGGAGATAAAGTCGAAAAGCTGAAGTTTTGTGAACCCTGTGTACTTGGAAAATCCTGTAGAATGAAGTTCAACAAAGGCAAACAAAGAACACATGGATCCCTTAATTACATCCATGCTGATCTTTGGGGGCCGGCAAGGTGTCCATCACATTCAGGAGCAAAGTATTTTCTATCCATAGTAGATGACTATTCCAGAAAGTTATGGGTATTCATCCAGAAGACTAAGGATGAAACTTTTGAGAATTTCAAAAGTTGGAAGACTCTTGTCGAAAATCAAACTGGCAGAAAGGTAAAGAGGTTGAGAACCGACAATGGCCTTGAGTTTTGCAATGAGGCGTTCGACAGTTTTTGTGTTGCCTCTGGTATTGCAAGGCACAGAACTACCGCAGGTACTCCACAACAAAATGGTTTGGCTGAAAGGTTTAATCGAACTATTTTGGAGAGAGTTAGATGCATGTTGACTAGTGCGGGATTAAAGAAGGTGTTTTGGGCTGAGGCTGTTTCGACAGCAGCATATCTGATAAACAGATGTCCTTCGACAGCGTTAGATATGAAGACACCTGAAGAAGTTTGGTCGGGACATCCACCAGATCTCGACAAACTAAGAGTATTTGGCTGTGTTGCCTATGCTCACATTAGGCAAGACAAGGTCGAACCTAGAGCTCTGAAATGCATGTTTATGGGATACCCTGAAGGAGTGAAAGCTTATAGGCTATGGTGCCTAGAGCCAGGTCACAGGAGGTGTATCACCAGTCGAGATGTAGTTTTCAATGAAACTGAAATGGCTTTAAAGAAAACTGATGACGTTGACGAAGAGCTGGAACAGGTAGAGATTCCTGTTGAGGTGGAGCATGTTGATGCTGAAATGCGTATCCCAGATGAAGTCGAAGAAGAAACAGAAGATTCTGATGATGTTGAGGAAACTGTTGATGACTACCTATTGACGAGAGATAGGCAACGAAGAGTCATAAAACCACCTCAGAGACTTGGATATGCAGATCTTGTAGCTTATGCCTTAATCTCTGCAAGTGAAGTTCTAGACGAAGAACCTAGAGATTATAAGGAAGTTATGAGGAGTCGAATGAAGACTGAATGGCTAAAGGCCATGCATGATGAGATGAAATCTCTCCATGATAATCACACTTGGGAACTAATCAAGAAACCTGTTGGGGCAAGGTTAGTCAGCTGTAAGTGGATTTTCAAAGTTAAGGAAGGAATTGAAGGAGTAATGTCGAAGAGGTACAAGGCAAGATTAGTCGCAAGGGGTTTCACTCAGAAAGAAGGTGTCGACTTCAATGATGTATTTTCCCCTGTTGTGAAGCACAGATCCATTCGAATGTTGCTTGCCATGGTGGCTCAGTTCGACCTTGAACTGGAACAAATGGATGTGAAGACTGCGTTCTTGTATGGTGACTTAGACGAAACAATCCTGATGAGGCAACCTGAAGGGTATGTCGAAAAGGGGAAAGAAGATTATGTGTGCAAACTGAAGAAATCTTTATATGGACTTAAACAATCTCCTCGACAGTGGAATAAGAGATTCGACAAGTTCATGGAACACATAGATTTCATTAGAAGTCAGTTCGACCATTGTGTTTACTCCAGATTTCGACCTGAAAATTCATTTGTTATTTTGTTGCTCTATGTTGATGATATTCTGATAGCAAGCAACAATGTCGAAGATGTAATGAGGGTGAAGGCTGAACTCAATAAGGAGTTCGACATGAAGGATCTGGGAGCTGCATCTAGGATTCTTGGAATTGACATTCGAAGAGATAGAAAGCAGTCGAAATTATGCTTATCTCAAGAGGCATACCTACGAAAGATTCTTGACAAGTTTGGTATGTCGAATTCAAAGCCTGTTGTGACTCCAACAAACCCTCAATTCAAGCTGAGCATTGATCAATGTCCCAGTACTGATGTCGAAAGAACCTATATGAACAGCATCCCATATGCTAATATAGTTGGTTCTTTGATGTATGCTATGGTCTGTACTAGACCCGACATAGCATATGCAGTAAGTCTTGTAAGCAGGTACATGGCGAATCCTGGAAAGGCTCACTGGCAAGCGTTAAAGTGGATTCTAAGGTACATAAATGGGTCTCTGAACAGAGTCTTAATTTATGGTGGAGCCTTGGGTGAAGATAGTAAAGCAGCAGTCGAAGGCTATGTTGACTCTGATTATGCAGGCTGTATGGATTCCAGAAAATCTATTTCTGGATATGTTTTCACTATGTTTGGTACAGCAATTAGTTGGAAAGCAACTCTTCAGAAAGTTGTTGCCTTATCAACTACTGAAGCAGAATATATTGCCCTAACTGAAGCTGTGAAAGAAGCATTGTGGCTTGAAGGTTTTGCGAAGGAGCTGAAACTTCAAGGTCAAGGTATCACTGTTAAATGTGATAGTCAAAGTGCAATACACCTGTCGAAGAACTCAGCCTATCATGAGCGAACCAAGCACATAGATGTGAGGCTGCATTTCGTCAGAGGAGTAATCGAGCGTGGAGAAGTCCAAGTGCTGAAGGTCTCGACAGATCACAATGCTGCTGATATGATCACCAAAACATTGCCAAGTTGCAAGTTTTTCCACTGTATGCAGTTGATAAAGCTGCATGAAGAAAGCTAGTTAGTGTCTCTTGATGCTGTAGAGTTAGGTCCAAGGTGGAGATTTGTGGGATTTTGGATCGAACTCTAGCATGGTCGAAGTACATGCTGTAGTCGAAGATGGGTCTAGGATGTACTTGTCGAAGAATGCTTGTTAAATTAGGTTTTAGTGTTTAAACCCTAATTTGTTAAGTTAGCTTGATTGTTAAGTTAGCTTGTATAATGGGCCTTGTGGAAAAAGCCCATTAGTTAGTATGTTAGGTTTTATTATAAATAGCATACTAGTCTCTCATCATTGCCAACACAGCAAATCCTAATTTAGGGTGAGAGGGTTATTTGTTATTCTTGTAAACTTGTAATCTTGTTTTCAAAGAGAAAGTAAAGAAAAGCAGTTATAACCAATTCTTGTGTTCTTCTTCTTCCTTGTTCGTTATTCCTCCCTTATTCTATACTTTGTTATTGGCATTGAATTCACAACAAAAATACTACTGTATGATGAGAAATTAAGACACAATAATAGACTAATACGTAGCAGATATAATATTTCTCAAATTTGTAGGAACCTTGAGAATCAACAACAAATATAAGACGGCAAGTAAACAATAAAGGCATAAAAGAATACCAATATTTTTAACGTGGAAAACCCCTCAATATGAGAGTAAAAATCACGAGCCGTCCAGACCAAAGAAAAAAAACTCCACTGTAGTCAATTGAGAATACAAGAGAGGCTTAAAGTGATTCACAAAATAGTGATAACAACCGCAAATCACAAAGCAAACTAATTTACAAATACGAATAAAAAAGGTGAAATTTTTCTCAAATCTACAGCTTCAGTGCGAAGTAGTTATCTCTCAACTCAGACCTTATTTTGAAGATCCCAGCGGTCAAAAGTTAGATACAGATGAAGAAACTGGGAAAATAATGAACAATGAGGTCGCCATCAAATATTTATTTATCTCACAGAAAGGAAAGGAAAACATCGAATAAAATCTTTGAAGGAAGAGATCAAGGTCTCACGAGACCAAGAGAAGGATAAGGGAGTCGATTACACAAAAGAAATCCATTAGCACCCCTCACGTCTGTGGAACTCCACGGAATCCACTCTTGTTATTCTAATCAAATGGTGTGTTATATCTAAAACTTACAAGCTAAAGGAATGCATGAGAGTCAATTGTAAAAGAACAAGAAAGAAAGTTTTTTATTATTGCGCTCACCTTTGGTCGTGAGACCTAGTGCCTATGTATCCCGAAAGAATCAGAACACCGTAGTTTTTCTAAAAAAGAGTTTCTCTATTTGTGTTTTTTAGGCGGATAATGTTACATTCACACTCATGCAGTTGACATATTATTGCTCGACCTTTGGAGAGTCACACGTCGTATTGCTCATAATGGAAATAACACATCATTTTTATGGAAAAAAATTTAAAATAAGAGTCCGAAGGCAAAAGAGATTTGATTGGTTTGTATTTTTTACCTTGAAAAATGATTTGGTGATTTGAACCGCATTAAAAACCATGATTGAGAGGAAGCACAAGGTTAGAAATACATCACCTCACACTTATCTTAATATTTAAGGCTCGTGACACATGGTTCACATCATTTTTGTTAAGTGTTTTTGACATTTGATTAAGAAAAAGAAATTTTAGTTTTAGAATGAATGCAAAAGAAAGAAAAATATAAGGGAAACTCAAGTCCTAACATTAGCATGCAATGTAGACCTAAAGTTAGGATCAAAGGAAATTCTACCTAGATGTTAACATGCAAAAGGGTTTAGAACCTAAGGTTTACGAGATGAAAATCCTAAGAGAGCATGTGAGTACAAACAATCAACAAGATACACACACGCTAAGAAGTCATGAAGTAAATGTTTAATTAATTAATTAAATTTAATTAATTAAGTTAAAAAAATTAATTAACAAAATTAATTAATTTTAATTAAAAAAACAACTAACTAAATCAACATTTAATTAATTAATTAAAATCAACAAAGTGCAAAGGTGAAATCAAATAATTAAAAAGAAGAAACTAAACAATTAAATTACTAACATAAAATTAATTAAGTTAATTAAAAATATAAAATAAAACTAATTTAAGAAAATTATTTAAACTAAATAAAAGTGATTAACAAAATTAATTAATAAAATGAATTATTAAAAACAATTAAAAAGAAAATATTGAAAACAAATAGATTGGATTTGAAACAGCCAATGGAGTGTATGAGCATAAAATCTCGGTGGGCTTGTATCACAAGTGAAATCGGATGGGCTTGTGTATGGAGGCCCAAAATCTTTTTGTTTATTCAACAGTAAAAAGAAAACAAGAGGGTGGTGTAGAAATAGGTGATGGATTGAAATATTGAGAGGGAATTTTACCCTAATTGTTTGTTTCTCATGTGGCTAGTTGCATAACTAAATAATTTTTTAAAATTAATTTTAATCTAATTAATTAATATTAATTATAAAATTTAGGAATACTATTCTCCCAAATTAAATTAAATAGAAAGAAAACAATTTGTATATCTAATTAAATTAAATAGAAAGAAAATGGGCAGAGAAGTTGGAAATTTTACCCTAATTATTTGTTTCTCACGTGGCTAGTTGCGCATAACTAAATAATTTTTTAAAATTAATTTTAATCTAATTAATTAATATTAATTATAAAATTTGGAAATACTATTCTCCATATGAAATAATATAATTAAAATTAATAATTAAATTAATATGCTAAATGATTAGTTAATGGAAGAAAAGTTAATTTTTATTAAATAAGTTAAGTAAATATAAAAAATTATTTTTTAAAAGTTTTGTGGAATACATGAAGAGTTAGGTTAAAAAACATTAATCATCACATGTTACTTTTTTTTATGTTGCAAAACAAAAATACAATTAAAATTAAGATCAATGGCATAAGACACATGTTTTGAGACGTAGATATTGTAGTTAAACAAAAGACTTACACAAATTAATATTATATTATTTTTAGATGAGATAATAATGATTGAGAGTAGTATTAAAAAGATTATTTTTTGCAATGTAGAAAAATCATAATCAGAAAATAGAAAACTACGATAAAATTAAAGAAAGTAAAATCCAAAACTCAAAAGTATGAAAAAGTAACAGTAGAGGTACTATAGAAGAGGATATAAGAAGAATAAGTGAAAGAGAATAAAAAATGAGTATATCTTTATCAATGAGATGGATGATATGAGAAGTAAAGATTGTGAAAATTGTGAGAGAATTATAAGATTTTATAGATAGAATTGTGGTGATTGGTTAATGGAGAAATAGTTAATTAAATAAAATAATTATGGGTGAGTGGATCTATTTTATGAGATTTTTTAATTTATTAATTAATAATTGAATTAGAGTTAATTAATTAATTAATTAAAATAATTAACAGAATTGAAATTTGGTCAATAAGATTAATAGGGTCATAGAAACGTGGGTGAATGGGTAAAGAGAGTTTTTATATAAAATTATTATTTATTTAATTTATAAATAAAAATATATAATAAATTTCATGAATTTAAGAAGAAATTCCAATATTTTCTTCTACATTTATAACTATATTAAAAAATTAAAAGCATGAAAAAGTAACAGTAGAGATACTATAGAAGAGGATATAAGAAGAATAAGTGAAAGAAAAAAAAGAGAGTATATCCTAATTGTTTGTTTCTCACGTGGCTAGTTGCATAATTTATGAAGAAATGTCAATATTTTCTTCTACATTTATAATTATATTAAAAAATTAAAAGCATGAAAAAGTAACACTAGACATACTATAGAAGAGGATATAAGAAGAATAAGTGAAAGAGAAAGAGAATAAAAAAGGAGTATGATCCTAATTGACTAGAATTGACCGTTATAATTTATTTCGAGCAGTACTTGAAAGTAAGGTGGAGAGTACCTGCAAGACGCTCTGATGTCAAAGTGAGATTCGGAATGAGCTAGCAAGCAAAAGTGAGTAAGAGATGTTCAATATCTGACTCTGTCAGAACAGAGGGTATTTATAACCTCCAGCGTTGGGTCTAAGTCTCTATTGTTGGGTCACGTTGAGGTCCAATAATGGAGACTGCCAGAACTTACGTGGTATGGAGTCCAGCAAGTGGACTCCCTCCTAGTCAACTGCTCCGTGAGAATAGGGGTTGGACTCGTGACTTTCTAAAGGCAGTTAAGATGACTGTGATGTGGGGACGTTGGCCACGTTCTCCAACGGATGTGTGGGGAGTTGTCCAATGGTCCCTAATTTGGACGGCTTGCTTTTGAGCCTTATACAAGGGTGTTGGATTGGGCCACCCAACTGGGGGACAAGTGCAGGCCCAATCCAGATCAGGAGCCCTCAAGCTATTGCCCTTAGGTGAAAGGGTGATGACTTAAGTTCAGTTGTTATAGTCGAAGAGGATTTGATCGGGAAGAATGGTCGACGTCCTTTGAAAGGAAGCGGGTTGTTGCCTGCGTAGGGGACAATCTGTTTGAGTGTGTCAGGGATCTTGTGGACAAACGAGCAGTGAGACCGACGGGGTCAGTTGTTTGCCCGAGAGGATCGTATAAGTTACGTGGAGCTTCTACGAGTTCTCTTTCGACGTGTCCGTCTTCAAGGGTTTGTCACAATGTTGAGCGTTATTTCGCCCTTGAGGTAGATCGTGATGAATGTGCCCGTATACATCCTGCGGTCATGGCGTCGAGCATTCCCTCGTGTGAGGTGTATGTCTCATTCTCATGTGGGGATTACGCGTTGAAGTTGGGGATGTGTTCTTCTATTGAGAATAGACACGTGGTTGATTGTTAGGCCACGTGGGTGTTGCTTTGGGGTGCCATCCCTTCACGAGGAGTCCAAAAGGCCCAATCCAATGATGACTTTTCGTGATGAACCTCGTGGGGCGTGAGTCACCTATAAAAGGGGACCCTTGGGTCTCATTTGTCATTTTCTCAAGTTTTCTCCTTCAACTTCCCTTGCTCGCGCGTGAAAATTTCCTCTCAACTTTTCCAGATTACTTTCAAGATTTCTTCATCCAAGTAAGTTATATCTCCTCAACAACATATTTACTTAGCATTCTAGATTAAACACCTAATATTTGCCTTGACTAGATATATATTCATGAGTTCGGTGATGAACACTCATGAATGTTCATTGAAGTCCATGAGTTCTACGATGAACACTCATGAATGTTCATTGAAATCCATGAGTGTATGATGTCGGGGATAATCTCCCGAATAGTGGTCATGATATAGGGGATGATCTCCCCGGATAATGGGGGTTGACTCGGGCTTCTTTCTTGTTTGAGTGAATATCCCCCAATGAAAACATAGTCCGCTTTAGCTTATAGTCAAGGGTTTGGGTCGAGTTCGTCGCCCTTTCACTTGATCTGCGGTGGAAGGGTGAATTTAATAATGTTGAATTCACTGTTTTCCCCTGCTTTTCAGGTATAATGGCACACTCGGTCGGGGATGATGTTCTACCCACCAACTATGAAGACGAAACATATATCAATGAGGACCCCCTGGCCTGAGTCGCACCTGAGCCTCAAAATAAGAGGTCGTGCTTTTCTCATGATGCAACGGACGCGTTCAACTGTCCGCGGGTACGAGCGGAAGGGGCCCCTGCCAACTGGATCTTTCAAATTCCCCACTGAAACTAGAGAATCTGCTCGACGTATCCAGGAAAACATTTTCCTATGTATGAATTTGCACTTAAAGAGGCAGGGATGTGTTTTCCCTTCAACGATTTCTAAGTGGGGCTTTTTTAGTGGCTTCAATTGGCACCCTCTCAACTTCACCCAAATGCACTAGAGTTCATGCGGGCGTTCGAGCTCGTCTGCCAGTATCTGCAGATAGGAGCCATGTTACCCCTCTTCTTCTGTATCTTTCATCTCCAAAGATAATCCATCAGAGGGGGGCAAGCGTGGGTGTCCTTCAAACAGTTTGGAAAGCTATTTTGGTCTTATCTGGAATCTATTCGAAACTTCAAAGAGAGGTACTTTGTTGTAAAACCTCTGACGGACGCGGACATAGACCCCCTATACACCCGCGTGGAGGAAGTGGAGGATGGGTGACCAGTTACCCGGCTTGTGGCCAGATTTCCGCTCGAGTGGCAATGGAAACACTTCGAGCAAAGACCTGAGTATTATGCTGTGAAGCCCGAGGACTTGGACGCTCAGGACCAGCTCCCCTATGAGAAGCTGGCGGCTATTTTAGGAGCTTCTCCCCCGCGTGGTGTGTGGAAGTGAATAACAATCTCCTCTTTGACAACAACGGGGAGTACCTCTTAGTTAATAGGTTAATCAACACGAATGCCCTGCTCGAATGTTCCTCGGACGAGGAAGCCATGAGGCTTTTAGGTAGGGGGACTCAGTCGCGATGATTAATTTTGCTTGCCTTTCATGCGGGGACGTGCCCGTGATATTATCCTTGTTTTAACCCATGACTGATGGTTTCTTTTTTATTGCAGGTCGAATGGCATCTGTTGTACCCCAAAATTTGCCCTCCCATTTCTCAAGGGATTCATCCTGGACTCTCAGTTTTTCCTCTATCAAGTTCCAAGTCTTGGATCATCATTTTTCAAGGAAATCATCCATTCCAGTGGATACACCATGGCTAAGAAAATCCTACAGGAAGGATACTACTGGTCCACCATGGAAGTCGATTGTTATCAGCACTCTCGAACTTGTCATAAATTCCAAATCTATGTTGATAAGGTGCATGTACCTCCGGTTCCTTTGAAAGTCTTGACAGCTCCGTGGCCCTTTGCAATGTGGGGCATCGACATGATCATAGAAATTATGCCCACCACTTCCAATGGACATCGCTTCATCCTAGTAGCCATTGATTACTTTACAAAATGGGTTGAGGCAGCCTCTTTTTCCACGGTAATCAAGAACGTGGTGGCGTGGTTTATCCGACATAATCTGATATGTCGATATGGTGTGCCAGAGAGGATCTTTATTGGCAATGGTACAAATCTCAACAATACAATGATCACCGAGCTCTGTAAACAATTCAAGATACAACATCACAACTCTTCTCCCTACCGGCCAAAGATGAATGGCGCTGTCGAAGTAGCTAACAAAAACATCAAGAAGATTGTACAGAAGATGACGGTGACATACAAAGACTGACATGAGATACTACCATTCGCTCTTCATGGGTACTGTACCTCAGCATGGACATCGACAGGGGCAACACCCTACTCTCTGGTATATGGCATGGAGGCATTCCTACCCGTTGAGGTTCAAATTCCCTCCCTAAGGATTATGAGAGATGCAGGCCTAAACGAAGACGACTGGATCCAAACCTGACTTGATCAGTTAAATCTAATCGATGAAAAGAGACTTACTGCTATCTTCCATGGTCAGATGTATCAAAAGCGGATTATAAAGGCTTTTAACAAGAAAGTCAGGCGTCAAGAATATCGAGTCGGAGATCTAGTGATCAAGCGCATCATAGTGCCGCAAGGTGACCTCAGGGGAAAATGGATTCCCGCATACGAAGGGCCATTTGTGGTTAAAAATATTTTCTCAGGAGGAGCCATGATTCTGACCACCATGGACGGTGACGACCTTCCTCATCCTATCAATGCAGACATAGTGAAAAGATACTACGCATAATCAAAGACCCGCTAGGTTGACTGGCCTAGGCAAAAATAAGGGCTTCCCGGTGAACCAAAAGGGTTCGGGCAAAAATAAGGGATGAAAATAAAAAAACCTATACACCCGGCAAGTCGAAAACCTGAAAAGGCGACTTGGGCAAAAAAGGGTATCCCGGTGGGCCGAAAACCCGAAAGGGCGGTCCAGGCAAAAGTTAGGGATGAAAAGCATATCGCTATGTCCCATTGGATCACCCTGCAATCTGACCTCAGTATCAACTGTCAAGCTCAAATGGCATCAATCAATCTAATTAACTTCGAACAAGCAGCAAAGTGAGGAGACGCTCGCAGACATAGTGGCAATAGCATATTTGAAACCCAATGGGATTGTTGCACATAGCTGTTTTCTTTCCGTTGTGCACAATATTGTATATCCTTCATTTTTTTGGCGGCGTTCTCTTACTAGAGCGTCAGCTTCCTTGTACAAAAGTTCCTGTTATAGGCCAACTTCAAAATTAATACAAGTCATTTTTACAAAACTATTTGTTTTTCTTTTTCTGTTTTGTTTTTGCAAGAACGTCCAATGATTTATTCTTGACATATACATTTGAATATGATTGCTGTTCACAAATATTTGCATAAGGAAACCAAAGAAAATTACTCGTAACTCCAGAAATAGGAACAAAAGATCAGAAATATCAAAATCGACAGTTACGATGTCCAGAAGGTACCAGGGCAGAGACAGCTTTGGATCACAGTCATCAATACACGTGATCTTGTAACATCTATACTCCCCACAGAGCAGGAGTAATCAAAGTATCAGTGACATTTCTCTCAGAACGGGAGGTGATCTCCCTAGTCAGGATCCCCCAGAAACCTGACACCTATGTTCCCCAGTCGGATTTTCATAATCACGAATGGATCATCACAAATTTTTGATTCCCCAAAGCAGAGTTTATTTCTCTGGATACAGAAGCTCAACCCCCGACAGAGCCCATTACTTCAGCTATCGGAAATTCACCTTTCAAGTGGTTCCCCGTAGAGTTATTCTCAAGAAGAGTCTCTCCCCGACAGAACATCCGTAAATAAGAAATAGAGTCCCAGCATAATCACTTCCATTAATCATCCCCAGCGGAAGTACAAGAGCCACGTTTCTCTACAACAGTCAATATTTTTATTTTTCCCCAGCAACAGTCAGGGATTTATTTTCCCAGACTCGGATAAGTCACAATAGCATTTCGTGTTCATACATCATGACATGCACATACATATCACATACGGCATAATCTCACTTATTTTGAGAACATCATCTCACAATGCATTTCATGCATCGCATATAACTAACCTTGTTATCTTTTCAGGAAAGACAGTTATCACCAACAATACCAGCAGTTATACATGTCATATCTACAGGCAACCAAGAAAAAATCAGATCCCGAAACCAAATAGGTCAACTAATCTACACGATCAAACGAAGTAACCCTACTATCCAGGCTTTCATTTCGAAGTAACCCTACTATCCAGGTTCCTTCTCACAACCCTACTACCAAGGCTTTCATTTCAAAGTAACCCTACTATCCAGGTTCCTTCTTACAGCCCTACTACCCAGGCTTTCATTTCGATGTAACCCTACTATCCAGGTTCCTTCTCACAGCCCTACTACCCAAACTTTCATTTCGAAGTAACCCTACTATCCAGGTTCCTTCTCACAGTCCTACTACCCAGGCTTTCATTTCAAAGTAACCCTACTATCCAGGTTCCTTCTCACAGCCCTACTACCCAGGATTTCATTTCGAAGTAACCCTACTATCCAGGTTCCTTCTCACAGCCCTACTATCCAGGATTTCATTTTGAAGTAACCCTACTATCCAGGTTCCTTCTCACAGCCCTACTACCCAGGCTTTCATTTCAAAGTAACCCTACTATCCAGGTTCCTTCTCACAGCTCTACTACCCAGGATTTCATTTCGAAGTAACCCTACTATCCAGGTTCCATCTCACAGCCCTACTACCCAGGCTTTCATTTCTAAGTAACCCTACTATCCAGGTTCCTTCTCACAGCCCTACTACCCAGGCTTTCATTTCAAAGTAACCCTACTATCCAGGTTCCTTCTTACAGCCCTACTACCCAGGTTTTCATTTCAAAGTAACCCTACTATCCAGGTTCCTTCTCACAACCCTACTACCCAGGTTTTCATTTCGAAGTAACCCTACTATCCAGGTTCCTTCTCACAACCCTACTACCCAAGCTTTCATTTCGAAGTAACCCTACTATCCAGGTTCCTTCTCACAACCCTACTACCCAAGCTTTCATTTCGAAGTAACCCTACTATCCAGGTTCCTTCTCACAGCCCTACTGTGATACGGTGGGAGAACTGACTTGGGATTTTGCGTTTGTGTTTGCAAATGTTTCGGTTTAGCAAGAGTCGCCACCGACTTTTTATTTTATCCTAAGGAAAGTTCAAAAAGCACAGGAAAGACCTTTGAGATGTTTTCTTGGGTTCGGGGAGTAGATTATAGAAAGGGAAGGTATTAGCACCCTTTATATCCATGGTTATCCATGGGCTCTTAGTTACTTGCCTAGATCACTTGCTTTGCTTTTCAATTGTTTGAAATGGTGCTTTGTGTGTATTTTTGAAAGATGTTTTTGAAAAGAGGCCATCGTTGTGGCAATCTTCGTAATGATTCTTGTTCGAATGTATACAAAGATGTTTTTGTCTTTTGAAAAGTTTTCAATGTTTGAAAGTAGGGTTTTGAAATTATGTTGTGAAGTGTGTTTTGAAAATAGCAAGGATGTTTTTGCAAGTTTGATCAAGTAACTAAGAGCTATCTACCCTATTTTACTCAAATATCTTTCTTATGTTTTTAACCCTTTTAACAGTGTTGTTTCACCATTGTATTTGGTGAACAACCTTGTGCTAGGATGTTAACGGGACAGACGCAGGTCATCGTATAGACCATGATAACAATGGTGTCAAGTATCTTTGGCAATTTTCTTAAGGGACTTGATCATTTTGTTTAGGAAACTCAGACAGTGTCATCGAGGGACTATGATCTTTTTGATTGTTTTTGTTTTGCCAAAGTACTCAACATGCAACCATGGCCTATTTTTGAAGGCAGCAAGTGGATTGTAACCCTAGGGGTGCAAGTGTGCATTGTGTTTTTTTTATGCATATTTATCTTGGATTAGGTCAAACTAATTGTTGATTTTATTTGCATACAAACCCTAGGTCTAAGCATGGCATAATTGAAAGCTTTTAAATGTGCGAGAACTTAAATGCTATACTATTACAACATGATATAGGGAGGGGGGGTACAAATTTGAATTGGGAGTATTTGACAAGAAATTAAACCCTAGATTACTATTACAACCAAATTGAATGTACAAGATACAATATTTAAATATACAATAATTAAATAAAAATACAACAAATCAATATTAAATAAAACATGTTATACAAAAAAGATCTTTATGTCTGTAAAAAGTATATTTTTTAATGTGAAATATAAAAAAAGTCAATTTTTATTATTTTTCTATTTAGGGCAAGAAACCCTAATTCTTAATGAATAATATTATTTATTAATTATATACAATAATATATTAATTTATGCATAAAAATAAAAGTATATTATGAAAAAGATATTTTTTAGTACAACATATTAATAAAAATGAAAATGTGATATTTTTGTATTTTTTAACCTAATTATTTAATAACAAGTATATATATATATATATATATATATATATATATATATATATATATATATATATATATATATATATATATATATATATATATATATATATATATATATATATATATATATATATATATATATATATATATATATATATATATATATATATATATATATATATATATATATATATATATATATATATATATATATATATATATATATATATATATATATATATATATATATATATATATATATATATATATATATATATATATATATATATATATATATATATATATATATATATATATATATATATATATATATATATATATATATATATATATATATATATATATATATATATATATATATATATATATATATATATTAAACATATTAAATATACAAAGATAAAAATTAATAATTTATAAAAAATGGGTATTTTCAAGAAAACGTTTTCAAATGTAAATAAAAATAATAAATGAAAATAAGTATATCTTTTGTATTATTTTTGAGTTTTATTAAGAAAAGAAAATAGTTTATTTACACATATATACTTAGTAAAATAAAATAAATATCAAATAAATACGAAAAAAATATAGAAAATTATTTTTGGCATTTTTCATATTTAGACAAAAAATAATAAAGTCAGAATAAAAAATAAAAATGTCAAAATGATAAATATTTAAATAAATGGGCCAGGGGGTGTAAACTGAACAAAAGGGGTGTCAAAAGCAAAAGGTCTCAGGCCCAGCCCAGAATCACTTCTTCTTCTTCCTTGGAACAAATCCTGCGCGCGTGCTATGTACAAAACTGTAACTCCTGATTCTTTGATCTTTTGACAAAACTCATAACATGAACATTGTAGAGAATTAAACAACGAATTCAACCATATAAAAAACTTGAATTAACTCTCAAAGACCAGAGAGAATTTCTCTGGCCCTAATTTCTAACCTAGTTTTTTCAGAAAGTTCATGAGTGAAATTCTCTTAGCATGATTAATGTAAATGAAAACTAAGCATATGTATGGCTTCAGGGCTATGAGTACAACATATTTCATTCACAAACCTAAGCCTAACCATTCCTAAATAGGGAGATAGAAGTCCATGAAATACCTGTTTCAGTTGACTTTGAGCTGGGCAATGCAGCAACCTTTAATGGTGTTTGAGCTTCTTTTGAGCTTGCCTGAGGTCCAAGGAAGCTTCTCCAATGCTTGGCTTGCTTTGAAACAACTTGAATCGTGCTGTAGAACTCATCCTGCAGAGCTTTGAAATGAAAATGGCAAAGTGTGTTAGAGGTGTTACAGCTTGCAATGGGGGCCTGAGATAGTTCAGGTGAGTTGATTGGAAGGTGTTTGAACTATCTTTGGACAAAACGCTCGATGGAATTTGGTTATGGCTTGCAAAATGCAGAACTTGCCCTCTTTTGCAGAAAAATAGTGATTCTGAGTATGAGGAGGTTTGAGTGATGAAAGGGTCGTGTTTCAGGCTTGTTGGGAGGTATGGAACTTGTCTACAATGTTTTTCTAAGCTTGTTTTAACAGATGTGTGAGATTGCTTATGTTTGGCAACTTTTCTTCTTTTTGAAGCAAGAGAATGAAAGTGATGTTATAGCTTGGTACATTCCCTCCTATCATGCTGCATATTTTTCTCTTGGTTCTTGGAATTTATAGCTTCAATATTGCTTCAGAGATATGGCCCCATACCTCAAGGATTTTGGTTTGACATAAAGTGCACTTTTACAAAAATGGCCTTTTACCTTTTTGCAAATAAGGGTTAATCTTGTATGTAATGTCCAAATGGCCAAGACAACACCTTAATTCAATGGTTATGCATTAAATTATGAAGTGCAAGTTGGTTTTGAGACCTGCAAGCTAGCACCAAACATGCTGATTTAAAAATGCAAGTTTGTATGAACATGTATTGGTCATGGACAAAAGTGAGTTTTTGCCAACTTCAAGCATTCAATTCTCTCTAACCACAAGGGTGTTTGAGGAGTTCTTGGACAATCTGGAAATCTTGGAACATGTACTATAATCCATATTTGCAATGAAACTTGAAATTCCAAGTGGAACTATGTGAAAAGTGGCTAAGAAGGTGGGTCAAAATCCTGCCTAGATTAGGGCAAATTTTCTCTAAGTTAAAAGTTTTAGGTACCCTTGTTTCAAAAATCATAACTTGAGATACAAGCTTCTTTTGAGAAAACTTTGTGAATCAAAGTTGTAGACTTTGTGATGGACTACAACTTTAATATTGCAAGTTTTGTTTGAATCCATTTTCATCTTGGTTAAAAAGTGGGACAAAGTTAGGAAAAAAATAAGAAAATTTCATAACTTAGAAAATTTCTAAGTTATGAAATTTTTCCATTTTAAACCCTAATTTGCATTTTTAGGTTTCTTGATGAACAAGTTTCATAATTTGACATGTCTTGATGAAAAATAAATCTTGGCACTTGATTTTGACCAAAAAGTCAAAGTTTGACTTTTCAGTGTATAGTCAAATTTTGATCAGTTGACTGAAAAATTCATCTGTCAGTCTTATGCAATTGAGATCTTCTGAACTTGTTGAATGGGTCAAGACAATTTCATTGAGTCCTTGTGTCCATGGTTGAGCTTTATTTGCCATTGGTTAGGTCAAACAGTCAAAAATTGCCTTTGTACAGTCAAAATCCTAAAAATGACCATTTTGCCCTTTTGGTGATCTGATCAAATTTCTTGTGGAATTGTGATCCAAACTTTATCAAATGACATATATGAGTTCATTATGTTGATGTGGTCAAAAATCATGAGGTTTGACTGTCAATTGGCCACAATTGACTTTTTTCCCCAATACAGCTGATTTCTAGGTCAACTGTCCAATTGACTGGGCAAAAATTTGAATCAAGGCTTGAAACTTGGTATGGACAAACTTGTGAGTCCAACATGAAGTATGAAATTCATTTTGGACATTGTGGGTCAAAACATCCATGTGCAAACTCAAACCCTAATTTAGGTCAACAGTGGAAGGAGGTATCTTGAGCAGAGCAAACCCTAGCTTGATCTTCAGTTCCAAGAATCTTGTGATGAGAAAATGTTGAAGAAATGGGAGGGAAAATTTTGGGGTACAACACCTACTACCCAGGCTTTCATTTCGAAGTAACCCTACTATCCAGGTTCCTTCACACAACCCCTACTATCCAGGATTTCATTTCGAAGTAACCCTACTATCCAGGTTCCTTCTCACAGCCCTACTATCCAGGCTTTCATTTCAAATTAACCCTACTATCCAGGTTCCTTCTCACAGCCCTACTATCCAGGCTTTCATTTCAAAGTAACCCTACTATCCAGGTTCCTTCTCACAGCCCTACTATCTAGGCTTTCATTTCAAAGTAACCATACTATCCAGGTTCCTTCACACAAGCCCTACTATCTAGGCTTTCATTTTGAAGTAACCCTATTATCCAGGTTCCTTCTCATAGCCCTACTATCCAGGCTTTAATTTCAAAGTAACCCTACTATCCAGGTTCCTTCACACAAGCCCTATTATCCAGGCTTTCATTTCGAAGTAACCTTACTATCCAGGTTCCTTCACACAAGCCCTACTATCCAGGTTTTCATTTCGAAGTAACCCTACTCTCCAGGTTCCTTCACACAAGCCCTACTATCCAGGTTTTCATTTCGAAGTAACCCTACTATCCAGGTTCCTTCATACAAGCCCTACTATCCAGGATTTCATTTCGAAGCAACCCTACTATCCAGGTTCCTTCACACAAGCCTTACTATCCAGGCTTTCATTTCGAAGTAACCCTACTACCCAGGTTCCTTCACACAAGCCCTACTATACAGGCTTTCATTTCGAAGTAACCCTACTATCCAGGTTCCTTCTCCTTTATCTCCAGTTAACAGGTCATAACACTGTAAGGCCTAGACCTGATCAGATGCGGTCGATTTCACATTTCCCCAACGAATTTGCGCTACAGCCTGGACCCTGACCGGGTATACAGTCTACTTTCACCTCTTCAAATCAAGAGTTAATTCCCAAGTAGAGTAATGGACAACCAAAAGCTCCTAGACTTTACTTCCCAGTGCATAAATCAACATTCCCCGGCAAAAGGTATAGGAATTTCCACCCAGGAATCTCTTATGCAACCAATCTTTTCTGGATAGCATCTTTAAGCCCTTCTCCTATGGTTTTTCGTCGCCTTCCAAATGGAATCTGTAAGCCCATTCCCGACATTACCAATCAGTATTACTTCATGCGAGTGCAAATTTCTGGGCAGTCTAGTGTTCAATCATCTTCCGCCTTCAAATCACGAAAGGCAGATCAGCCAATCTACATCCTCAGGCTTAAGAAGATTGAACAGGGGCAACTGTTGTACCCCAAAATTTTCCCTCCCATTTCTCAAGGGATTCATCATGGACTCTCAGTTTTTCCTCTATCAAGTTCCAAGTCTTGGATCATCATTTTTCAAGGAAATCATCCATAAGGGAAAAATGGTCAAAAGCACTGAAAAAAGTCAAACCTTGACTTTTAAATCAAAATCAAGTTCTAAGAATCACATTTCATTAAGGCATAAAATTGGTTCATCAAAAATCAGAAGTTACTTTGAAAAAAAATCAAAATTTCTAAACATTTAGAAAATTTTCTAAGTTTCTAGAGAATATGATACTTCAGAACTTCTGGGCCAGCCCCTATGCAAGTACCGTCAGAAGTTGCAAACAAGGTCCAGAACATGACGCTTCAATCAGAACATGCAGAAGCGTTGCTCTTTGGTCAAAATATAATGCTTCAGTCAGAACATGATTCTTCAGCATATGGAGGCTAAGTTCAACGCTCTGGTCAGAAGATGCCCCTTCAGTGTTTGGAGGTTACGTTTCTGATCTTCTACAATCAGAACATCACCAAATCCCAAACCTCGTTCAAGTAACCTGTTGCCCTGCTATGGCACAGTCCTACAACCAGCTGCCACAACACTCCAAGGTGCTGCTGATCTAGTCCATGCCTGCGTTTTTCTTGCACCAAATTAGCCTACAAAAACTGTGATTTAAAAACAAAGGGACAATATGCCAAAAATGTTTAAAAACTCATTTGTTTTTCCCCCCAAAACCACAAAAAATCCATCTATAAATAGTTTGTTCCATCGCACGTTCAAAGGGTTGGTTTTTTTGGAGAGAGAGAATCACCAAAAGAAAGAAAAAGGCCTTTAATCTTTGCAAAATTCCAAGAATCCAAAAAGCTGTAAACATCAAAATACCAAAACCTTAGCATTTGATTCTAGCATCAAAACTCCATTGTTCCTTGACTAGAACCATCCCCATGGTTGTTGATTCATATACTAGAAGCTATTTCAACTTCTGTATTTATATTTCCATACACTCTCCATTCACCTCCACCTCAAAGAAGTCGGAGTATCACCCCTTGGCTGTTCCAGAAGTTGAAAACCTCCATCCTGTTGAGTACGTGAAGAAGTTGCTCAGAACATCACCAGAGTCCAAGACCAACCTCCAATTTACAGAATCTATTCCAGCTGCAAGGTAAGCTTCTGCTGACTCTTATCACGTTGCTTAATCATTATCAGATTTGCATGTTCAAAAAATATAATGTAGATATCATGCTTCTGACGTTATACATATTTTGAGGTTTCACGTATTTGCTTGCCTAAGTATGGGATAAATCAGTTTCAGAACTTCTGAAATAAATTAGAACTCAGAATTAGGATTAGCAGATTCACACTTGCCTCTGATTTATGGTTATGATATTTCTTGTTTCTGAAATGCTATGAAACCTTCCATAACTGTCATATGCACATCTTTTGTTTTATGGAGAAATGACCAAAATGCAGATGTTCTGACTACCATGAAGTGAGAGACCAAGTTCTGCCAGTGATATCAGAACCTCTAATATCTACTTTGTTGTTGGTGGTATCAGAACTTCTGAAACCTACTCTGTTGCCGGTGGTATCAGAACTTCTGAAAGCTAATGTGCTCCCTAGTGGACTCAGAACTTCTGACTCTGCTTATGTTTTTTACTAACAGGAATTCTGTTTTGCAGTGCGCCAGAGTCAGAACTCCTGACCTCCCTTAATCAACAACACGTTGATTCTATTTCTACTTTTTCTCACTATTTTTGCTATCACTTTCTATTTCATTAATCAACAAACACCAAAAAACATTTTTTCCATGCTTTGCTTTATTTCTTAAAACAAAAGACCAAAAATATTTTCTTAAGCAAACTTATTTATTTTCTTAAATAAATAAGTAATTTCGTTTCTTGCGCATTCTGATCCATTCGATATGGTTGTAATAATAACTTAGGATTTAATCTTACTTGCAACCCCCATTCATAAATATGTACCCCCATCCCCCTAAAGCGATGTAATAGCTTAGATTTTATTTTTTCGCATTTTATTCGCTTTTCATATATTGCTAGTAAATAGGATGTATGGCAAGACATGAAAACAACAAAATAGACAACCCTAGTCAAGGTTAAAATGCACGCAATCAAACACACTATTCACACATGCACCCTTAGGGTAATCCCATTTCGTTGCCTATCGGAAAATTAGTCATGTCCCTCGAACATGGGCGTTTTAGCAAAGACCCTCGATAAAAGATCGTAGTCCCTCGATGACCCTCGATGTTGCCTTCGGTAAACGATCTAGTCCCTAAAACGAAATTGCTAAAACGTTCCATGAGTTGCCTTTTATAACTATACAAATATCCCTACACCCGTCCCTTCACATCCAACGATGAGGCTTCCTACCAAATCAATGGTAAGATAGCCACATCCAAAGGAGAAGGAAAAGCACGCTTAAGACCTTTCGAATAGGTAGGTTCTCCCTTAGTCGCCCACTTGCTCACAACAAAGCATTTTATACACCAACACTCTCATTTTGAAACATTTATAAAAGACAAACACTTTGTAAGCGTTCTTATAGAGACGAGAGCCATCACAACGAAACACTTTTAAAATAATTTCAAAAACCACACACAAAAACACATTCCACAAACACATCTTTGAACTATTTTCGAAAACAACACTTTGTATAAATTCTTATAGAAACGAGAATCATTACAAAGTTACATTTTTTCAAAATACTTTCAAAAACCACACCACAAGCACATTCAAACAAAAGCAAGTGATCTAGCAAGTAACTAAGAGCCCATGGAAAACCATGGATGAAAAGGATGCTAATACCTTCCCTTTTCATAATCTACCCCCCGAACTCAAAAACATCTCTAAAGGTCTTTCCTATGCTTTTTCACCTTTCCTTTTGGATAAAAGAAAATTCGGTGGTGACTCTTGCTAAACCGCAACATTTGCGAACACAAACACAAAAACCTCAAAGTTAGTTCTCCCACCGTATCACAGAACTGGTGACTCTGCTGGGGAATTATCTTAAAATTGGGGTTACCTTAGGGTTAGGTCACATTTACTTGCTTTAATTGTTTGATTTGTATGTTTTACATTTGGTTCTCTGGTTGGGCTTGCTTTGATCCTCCACCCGAATTTGGGACACCTTTTTAGGTAAATAGCAATAGATTGTGGAAATTGTACAATGTAGACCGATATGGTCGAAATAATGGCTATGTTAGTGTGACGCATTTGTGGGTACTGGTATCCCTTGTGGTGAATCGAGGAGAATATGGGGCCGCTGAGTGGCGTCATGAAGCACTAACGGACTTTAGAACCTTAATTGAACAAACTTGGCCATTAGGACATAGTGAGATAGCCGGTTTCGGTGTAGAGCTGAAAATTGGTTGATACTTGATACTACACTCATTGAGGCTAGACTTTCGGGATATCTAGGCCGCAAGAAAAGATTTATTATGCTGAGACAATGCCCAAGAGAAAGGTCGGTGATATTGAGATCCTTTAGAACCCGATCACTATTACTAGGACAGGTTTGAGTCAACTAAACTTCAAGAGGGTACTTACCTATAAAGCCTCATGCAAGCCTAAAACATAGGGATTTATTTGCTTTGTGTGTATATACTTGTACATAACATCATAAACATCATAAGTATCATTAGCATGCTCACTAACCATTTCAAGGATTTAGAAGTTTATCTTTGTTTTTGTTTTGTAGGTCATGAATTATGTCCAAAGAAACACCATTCGAATCAGCTTCGTAAAAGCACACCCTTAACTTCAAGAGTTAGCCTCAAGAGTTCTCGGGGATTCTCCTTTCACCAAGAAATACGGTCGACTCCTCAGTTTGGCTACATCCAGTTTCCAAGAAGAGATGATGTGTGTACTGTTCCAATTCTTTGATCCCGTGCATCATTGTTTCACTTTCCTGGACTATCAGTTGGTACCTGAACTGGAAGAGTTCTCTCTACTCTTAAGGGTGCCTGTACTTGATCAGATATCGTTCACCGGTCTAGAAGAGATTCCAGAACCGGAAGTCATCGCCGAAGCTTTGCATCTGAAGAGAGCCGACATCATAGCCAATGGGGGAGACAAGAAGTGGGGTCAAAGGTTTCCTAGCCAAGTTTCTATTGGAGAAGGGTTGTTTATTCTGGGACGACATGGATTTCCAAGCTTTTGAAGACATCCTGACTCTTCTCATTTATGGTTTGGTTCTGTTCCCCATTTTGGACCAATTCATAGACTTTAACGCCATCAAAGTCTTTCTCTCTCGCAATCCTATACCTACCTTACTAGGGGACATCTTGCATTGCCTTCATACTCGCACCATGAAGAAAAGAGGTACCCTTTTGTGTTGTATCCCCTTACTTGCAAAATGGTTCACTTCACACCTACCTCAATCAGCATTGAAGAACGAGCAAAGACTAACTTGGTCTCAAAGGATGATGTCTCTCACCCACTCTGATATCCGTTGGTGTTCGAGATCCTTGGAAGATGCCTCTATCATTGGCCACTGTGGGGAGTTCCCTAATGTACCTCTGCTTGGTATTAGGGGGGTATCACCTACAACCCCTGCTTAGATCTTCGACAGTTTGGATATGCCCGAAGAGACGGCCCTCGCGAGATGCTCATCCAAGGTTTAGTGTTCGACTACGACAAAGAAGACCAAGGTTACCGCCATAAGTTTACACGAGCTTGGGGAATGGTGAACAAGGTGGATAGTAGAACTTTGGGACACAAAAACTCTATCCCTCTTGAGCCTTACCTTAGGTGGGTGTGAGCTCGTGCTCAGAGTTTCGTGATGCCTTACCCTTCCATCCTTCCTGTCCTCATAGAGTCTGTTGTTGAAGGAGACGTCCCATACACCGTTCTTCATCCTGACATGCCTACCTCTCTCGAAGATTTGCAGAAAGCTTGGGTTCAGTTGAAGGAAGAGCGAGACACCTTTGAAGCCTAGTTTTACGCCAGTGAGAAGAAGGTTCTAGAGCTTACTAAACTGCTTCATGAAGAGAAAAACCTGAATGCCTACATTTCTCCAAAGAGGATGCGGTCAACCTTCTTGTCTTAGGAGTTTTTGTTGTATTTTATTTCTTTCATTGTAAGCCCAAAGAGGCATGATGTATTCAAACTTGGACTTAATATAGCGTGTGTTCTTTTTGGTTTGGACAAATTTAAATCTCTAAATTTCATTGAAATCATTTACATATTGCATCTTCATTCATCATAACATCATACAGGTTTCTCATAACAGGTCTCCTTATCCTTCTACTGTTTATTTTAGTGAGATGGATGTTGAACAGACTGTGAAAGATCTTCAGGCGCAGAACGCCCAGTTTCAACAGATGCTCTTAGCTCTGACAAAAGGACAAGAGGAGTTGAAGACTCTACTGGCCAAAGAGAAGAAGAAAAAAATGAAGAAACCAACCGGTGTTGTGATCATGGGAAAAAGGTTTAACGGACAAGCCAGACGAACTTTGGACTTTGCAACATCATCGGGTGAAGGAGATAATCAAGGAGACGGGACCCAGGAAGTGAACAACAACCCAGCATCCGAGGAAGAGGAAGAGCCTGATTACTTTGAGGAGCAGTATCCTCCTGCTGATGATAAATACAAACAGCTAGAGGATCGTTTGAATGCTATGGATATTCAGAGGGTACCCGAATTGGATTTTGAGGAATTAGGATTCGTCTCAGGGGTTGTCATCCCGCAGAAATTCAAGGTCCCAACTTTCGCCAAATATGACGGGGTTTCTAACCCAAAGATATATCTAAGGTCATATGTCAGAAAGATTCAACCCCATACGGCTGATAAGAATCTATGGGTGCATTTCTTCCAAGAGAGCTTGTCAGGGACGCAGTTGGATTGGTTCTATCAATTGGAAGTGACCAATGTGCGCAATTGGGAAGATTTGGCCGCCGCCTTCTACAAACAATATCAGTATAATGCTGATTTAGCTCCAACTTGGACGCAATTGCAAGGCATGTCTATGGGAACATGTGAAGGTTTCAAAACCTATGCTCAGAAATGGAGGGATCTCGCAGGTAGAGTCCAGCCCCCTCTATCGGACAGAGAATTAGTGGATATGTTCCTAGGCACCTTATCAAGTCCATTCTTCAACCACCTGATCGGAAGTTCCTCGGCTAGATTTACTGAACTAATCATGACTGGTGAGCGGGTCGAAGCCGGTATAAAAAGTGGCAAAATTCAAAAAGATTCATCTTCGAGCACAACGAAGAAACCATTCACTGGTAAGAAGGAGGCCAGTGCCATTTATGACCCGAGAGACCGGAGCAGAGTAGGATACATTCCAACGGTAAGTGCTGTAATAATACCTAGGCCAGTGCTCGCTCCGCAGCGCAACAATCAGCAAAGGTTGGAAAGACCACAAAGGCAATTCACCCGAATCAATATGACATTGACAGAGGTACTACCCCATATGTTGAGATCCAACTTGGAAACTTTAAAAGAGGCTCCCAAGAATCATAATACCTCTTCTCCTCGTTACAATCCGAACACTAGGTGCGCCTATCATTCTAAGAGTCCTGGTTATGACACAAATGATTGTTGGACTCTAAGAAATAAAGTACAAGACTTGATTAAAGCTAAGGAGATTGAGTTCGACACTCCGGAGAAGTCCAATGTCATAACAGCTCACATGCCTAAGCACAACCATGGAGTTAATGCCATTGATACTAATCCATTTGTAACCTCGGTGGGAGAAGTTTCCACTCCTCTTATGACTGTTAAGAAAAATTTGTTGTTGGCCGGTTTATTTTCGGATTGTGGTGAAGGTTGCCACATATGTTCATTCCTACCTTTTGGTTGCCATTTGCTGAGGTCAGGTGTTCAACACATGATGGACAATAAAGAAATTTTTTTCGAGAAAACTCTGGTTCCCGCTATTCCATCTGAAGACATTACTATCATAACCATTTCCGCCAGTCCTTCCAAGGCCTCCTCGAGAAGACCTGTTAGGATTACACCTGCTACGAGATTTACTCCTCTAATAATCACATGTCCTGGTCCTATCCCATACGCCTCATACAAAGCCGTTCTTTGGCATTATGGCGCTGTTATTTACTATTATGGCGTTAAACAAAACTTGAAGGTCGAAGAAGTTGATCTTGATATCGCTAACATTGTCGGTACCAACAAGATTACTAGAAATGGAAGGGTTTTCTCTCTTGAGATTTCCCCTAAGACTGTCAACAAGCCTGTTATCATCCCATCTGGCATATCAACTACTATTTCTGTTCTCACTCCAGCTGTCGCCCCTGCCGATAAGTCATCTGGGACTCGCGGCAAAGAAGTTATAGGTGAGCCTTCCCAAATGGAGGCACCAAGAAAGATTGTTGTGGAAGCCTCTAAGCAAGAGATAGAGGAAATTTTGAAAATAATCAAAAAGAGTGACTACAATATGGTCGAACAGTTGGGGCAGACCCCCTCAAAGATATCCATGTTATCCTTGTTGTTGTGCTCCGAGGCCCATGTGAAGGCTTTGATTGCATTCCTCAAAACTGCGCATGTACCACAAGAGACTTCAGCTGATCAATTCAAAGATTGTCTGGCTATCCTGACTGCCGACAATGGGCTGGGTTTCTCAGATGCCGACTTAACACCGAAGGGAAGAAAGCATAATGGTGCTCTGCATGTCTCGATTGAATGCAGAGGCACCACTATGGCTCATGTACTGGTAGACACCGAGTCTTCACTGAATGTCCTACCTAAGAAGGCTCTCGATCGACTAGATTATGAAGGATTGACTCTAAAGCCTATTAACATTGTGGTAAGGGCTTTTGACGGGTCGAAAAGAATGGTGCATAGGGAAGTGAACATCCCTGTCAAAATAGGCTCTCATACTTTTGAGTCCACCTTCTACGTGATGGATATCAGGCCGTCATACTCCTATTTGTTGGGTCGTACTTGGATCCACGAAGCTGGGGCTGTTACTTCTACACTTCACCAAATGCTGAAGTATCCGGTGAAAGGAAAGATTGTCACAGTATGGGGTGAGGAATAATACATGGTAAGCCACCTCAATTCCTTCCGCTACGTGGAGATGGACGGAGAATTTGTAGAGACTCCTTGTCAAAACTTTGAAGAGGTCCCCTAGATTTTGGAATCAATCAAGACCACTACCAGTACCAGATTTTCTCTGAAGATGGCTTCTCTCAGGGATGCAAGAGCAATAGTTGAAGAAGGCAGGAATACCAATTGGGGACAACTTCCTGAGTTTATTCACAAGAATGACAAATTTGGCTTGGGCTTTACTTCAGAAGCTCAGAGGGCTGTTTGACGCGCTCGTATTGGAGGACCTCCCCTATGCATCAACAATCGAGAGGTCAATGCTATTGAGGACAGTGAGGAAGACTCTGATTTCGACATCTGGATTTACCCGACTACCAACGGTGGATCGAGTAATTGGACGACCAGAGATTTTATACTAGTTTCTTTTGTTCCACAATAATTTGTCTAATTTGTTTTTTAAATTTGTAATGAACAATTTAAACTTTTTAGCCTTGTGTCTTACCCGAGGCACGATGGCTCTATCTGTGAGGGTTATTATGTGTCATCTCATATATCATCAATGAAACATTGGACTTTCTTTGCATACAAATTTTGCACTCTCTGTTTTTCTTTTTTGTCTTTGCTTTATCAATACAACTATGCTCTTACACACACTCACATATCAAACTGCAGATCCATATCCACTCTGGATCCCATTGACAACAATCCTGCTATTGTCAGTTATGACTTTGAAAATCTGATCAACCAAGCCGAGGACGAAGATGAGGACGATTGTGAGGTACCTAGAGAGCTTGCTAGACTGCTACAGCAGGAAGAGAGGGCTATACAACCTCATGAAGAGCAAGTCGAGACAATAAACTTGGGCACAAAAATAGACAGAAAAGAGGTTAAAATAGGTGCAAATCTGGAGCTTAGCGTCAAACAGAGGTTGATACAAATGTTGCATGACTACATTGAGATATTCGCCTGGTCCTATGAAGACATGCCTGGTATGGACGCTGATATTGTGGTACATCACCTGCCGACTAAGGAAGACTGCCTGCCAGTTAAACAGAAGGTCCACCGTATGCGCCCTGAAATGTCAGAGAAAATTAAGGCAGAGGTTATGAAGCAGTTCTACGTGGGATTCTTAGGTGTCACCTTCTATCCGTAGTGGGTTGCTAACGTTGTTCCGGTGCCTAAGAAGGACAGAAAGGTACATATGTGTTTGGATTACAGAGATCTGAACAGAGCAAGCCCCAAGGATGATTTCCCGCTTCCTCACATTAACGTTCTGGTCGACAACACCGAGCAGCACAAAATCTTTTCCTTCATGGATGGTTTCTCTGGCTACAACCAGATCAAGATGGCTCCCGAAGACATGGAAAAGACGACTTTTGTTACGCAGTGGGGCACTTTCTGCTACAAGGTGATGCCCTTTGGGTTGAAGAATGATGGGGCAACTTATCAGCGCGCCATGGTCGCTTTGTTCCACGACATGATTCACCATGAAATTGAGGTTTATGTCGATGACATGATAGCTAGGTCTCAGACTGAGGAAGAGCACCTTGATCATCTCCAAAAGCTGTTTGACAGGTTGAATATATATAAGTTGAGGTTGAATCCGAACAAGTTCATTTTCGGGGTAAGGTCCGGTAAGCTTCTAGGTTTCATCGTCAGCGACAAAGGTATTCAAGTAGATCCTGCAAAGGTAAAAGCTATACAAGAAATGCCATCTCCCCGTACAGAGAAGGAAGTTAGAGGTTTCTTGGGACGCCTGAATTATATCGCCAGGTTCATTTCACATCTGACTGCTACTTGTGAGCCAATCTTCAAACTTCTGAAGAAAGATCAAGTAGTAGAGTGGAACGATGAATTCCAGACCGCTTTTGAAAGAATCAAGGAATACCTACAAGAACCAGCAATTCTGATGCCTCTAGTTGAAGGGAGACCTTTGATATTGTACCTGACAGTATTAGACAATTCAATGGGGTGTGTGCTGGGGCAGCATGGCGAGTCTGGTAGAAAAGAGCATGTAATATACTACCTTAGCAAAAAGTTTACCGACTGTGAGACATGGTACTCACTGCTCGAGAAAACTTGTTGCGCTTTGGCATGGGCTGCTCGCCGACTGAGACAGTATATGCTGACTCACACTACCTTGTTGATATCTAAGATGGATCCGATCAAGTACATTTTCGAGAAGCCCGCTCTTTCCGGAAGAATAGCAAGGTGGAAAATGATCTTGACTGAATACGACATACAATATACAACCCAAAAAGCAATAAAGGGGAGTGTATTAGCTGATCATTTGGCTTATCAGGCCGTGGATGACTACCAGTCCATGAATTTTGAGTTCCCGGATGAGAATATCATGTCAGTAACCAACTGTGAAGAACTTGGACCGGATGAAGGACCTGAGGAAGGATCCCGATGGTCTATGTACTTTGATGGAGCCTCAAACGCATTGAGCAATGGCATCAATGCTGTAATCATATCTCCCGAGGGCTGTCATACTCCGTTCACTGCCCGATTATGTTTCAACTGCACCAACAATATGGCTGAGTATGAAGCCTGCATCATGGGTCTTCGAGCTGCCATGGACCTAAGGATAAAGTTCTTGAGTGTATTCGGGGATTCCGCTTTGGTGATAAGTCAGATCAAAGGCGAGTGGGATATAAAACATCCGAATCTCATCCCATACAAAGAGCATGTACTGACTTTATCCCCCACTTCGAAGAGGTAACCTTTGAACATTTCCCACGAGAGGAGAATCAGTTGGCAGACACACTAGCTGCCATGTCTTCCATGTTCAAAGTCAAGTTGGACAATGAATCTCCCCGAATCACCATTGAAAGGTTGGATAAATAGGCACACTGCTATGAAATCGATACCGAAGAGGTAACAGACAAACCCTGGATTCACGAAGTCAAAAGGTATCTCGAGGCTCAAGAGTATCCCGAAGGGGCATCTGTCAACGATAAGAAGTTTCTGAGAAGATTCACTGCAAAGTTTTTCCTCAGTAACGAAATCCTCTATAAATGCAACCATGACTCTACCTTACTGCTGTGTGTAGACAAGGGTGAAGCAGAGAGGATCATGACAGATCTACATGAAGGTACCTTCGGAACCCATTCCAGTGGACACACCATGGCTAAAAAAATCCTACGGGCAGGATACCACTGGTCCACCATGGAAGCCGATCGTTATCAGCACTCTCGAACTTGTCATAAATGCCAAATCTATGCTGATAAGGTGCATGTACCTCCGGTTCCTCTGAACGTCTTGACAGCTCTGTGGCCCTTTGCAATGTGGGGCATCGACATGATCGGAGAAATCAGGCCCACCGCTTCCAATGGACATCACTTCATCCTAGTAGCCATTGATCACTTTACAAAATAAGTTGAGGCATCCTCTTTTGCCACGGTAACCAAGAACGTGGTGGCACAGTTTATCCGACATAATCTGATATGTCGATATGGTGTGTCGGAGAGGATCATTACTGACAAATGTATAAATCTCAACAATACAATGATCACCGAGCTCTGTAAAAAATTCAAGATACAATATCACAACTCTTATCCCTACCGGCCAAAGATGAATGGTGCTGTCGAATCAGCTAACAAAAACATCAAGAAGATTGTACAGAAGATGACGGTGACATACAAAGACTGGCATGAGATGCTACCATTCACTCTTCATCGATACCGTACCTCAGCACGAACATCGACAGGGGAAAAACCCTACTCTCTGGTATATGGCATGGAGGTAGTCCTACCCATTGAGGTTCAAATTCCTTCCCTAAGGATTATGAGAGATGCATGCCTAAACGAAGACCACTGGATCCAAACCCGACTTGATCAGTTAAATATAATCGATGAAAAGAGACTTACTGCTGTCTGCCATGGTTAGACGTATCAAAAGCGGATGATCAAGGCTTTTAACAAGAAATTCAGGCGTCAAGAATATCGAGTCGGAGATCTAGTGATCAAGCGCATCATACTGCCGCAAGGTGACCCCAGGGGAAAATGGACTCCAACATACGAAGGGCCATTTATGGTTAAAAATATTTTCTCAGGAGGAGCCATGATTCTGACCACCATGGACGATGACGACCTTCCTCATCCTATCAATGCAGACATAGTGAAAAGATACTACGCATAATCAAAGACCCACTAGGTTGATTGGCCTAGGCAAAAATAAGGGCTTCCCGGCGAACCAAAAGGGTTCAGGAAAAAATAAGGGATGAAAATAAAAAAGCTTGTACACCCGGCAAGTCGAAAACCTGAAAAGGCGACTTGGGCAAAAAAGGGTATCCCGTTAGGCCAAAAACCCGAAAGGGCGGTCCAAGCAAAAGTTAGGGATGAAAAGCATATCACTATGTCCCATTGGATCACCCTGCAATCTGACCTCAGTATCAACTGTCAAGCTCAAATGGCATCAATCAATTTAATCAACTTTGGACAAGCAGCAAAGTGAGGAGACACTCGCAGACATAGTGGCAATAGCAGATTTGAAACCTAATGGGATTGTTGCACATAGATGTTTTCTTTCCATTGTACATAATATTGTATATCCTTCATTTTTTTGGCGGCGTTCTCTTACTAGAGCGCCAGCTTCCTTATACAAAAGCGACTGTTATAGGCCAACTTCAAAATTAATACAAGTCATTTTTAAAAAACTATTTGTTTTTCTTTTTCTGTTTTGTTTTTGCAAGAACGTCCAATGATTTATTCTTGACATATGCATTTGAATATGATTGTTGTTCACAAATATTTGCATAAGGAAACCAAAGACAATTACTCGTAACTCCAGAAACAGGAACAAAAGATCAGAAATATCAAAATCGACAGTTACCATGTCCAGAAGGTACCAGGGCAGAGACAGCTTTGGAGCACAGTCATCAATATATGTGATCTTGTAACATCTATACTCTCCACAGTGCAGGAGTAATCAAAGTATCAGTGACATTTCTCTCAGAACGGGAGGTGATCTCCCTAGTCAGGATCCTTCAGAAATCTGACACCTATGTTCCCCAATCAGATTTTCATAATCACGAATGCATCATCACAAATTTCTGATTCCCCAAAGCAGAGTTTATTTCTCTGGATACAGAAGCTCAACCCCCGACAGAGCCCATTACTTCAGCTATCGGAAATTCACCTTTCAAGTGGTTCCCCGCAGAGTTATTCTCAAGCAAAGTCTCTCCCTGACAGAACATCCGTAAATAAGAAACACAGTCCCAGCATAATCACTTCCATTCATCATCCCCAGCGGAAGTACAAAAGCCACGTTTCTCTACAACAGTCAAGATTTCTATTTTTCCCCAGCAGCAATCGGGGATTTATTTTCCCAGACTCGGATATTTCACAATAGCATTTCGTGTTCATACATCATGACATGCACATACATATCACATACGGAATAATCTCGCTTATTTTGAGAACATCATCTCAAAATGCATTTCATGCATCGCATATAACTAACCCTGTTATCTTTTCAGGAAAGACAGTTATCACCAACAATACCAGCAGTTATACTTGTCATATCTACAGGCAACCAAGAAAAAATTAGTTCCCGAAACCAAACAAGTCAACTAATCTACAGGACCAAACGAAGTAACCCTACTATCCAGGTTCCTTCTCACAGCCCTACTACCCAGGCTTTCATTTCGAAGTAACCCTACTATCCAGGTTCCTTCTCACAGCCCTACTACCCAGGCTTTCATTTCAAAGTAACCCTACAATCCAGGTTCCTTCTCACAACCCTACTACCCAGACTTTCATTTCGAAGTAACCCTACTAGGATCCTTCTCACAGCCCTACTACCCAAGCTTTCATTTCAAAGTAACCCTACTATCCAGGTTCCATCTCACAGCCCTACTACCCAGGCTTTCATTTCGAAGTAACCCTACTATCCAGGTTCCTTCTCATAGCCCTACTACCCAGGCTTTCATTTCGAAGTAACCCTACTATCCAGGTTCCTTCTCACAGCTCTGCTACCCAGGCTTTCATTTCGAAGTAACCATACTATCCAGGTTCCTTCTTATAGCCCTACTACCCAGGCTTTCATTTAGAAGTAACCCTACCATCCAGGTTCCTTCACACAAGCCCTACTATCCAGGATTTCATTTTGAAGTAACCCTACTATCCAGGTTCCTTCTCACAGCCCTACTATCCAGGATTTCATTTCGAAGTAACCCTACTATCCAGGTTCCTTCTCACAGCCCTATTATTCAGCCTTTCATTTCGAAGTAACCCTACTATCCAGGTTCCTTCATACAAGCCCTACTATCCAAGCTTTCATTTTGAAGTAACCTTACTATCCAGGTTCCTTCTCACATCCCTACTATCCATGCTTTCATTTCAAAGTAACCCTACTATCCAGGTTCCTTCACACAAGCCTTGCTATGCAGGCTTTCATTTCGAAGTAACCCTACTATCCAGGTTCCTTCATACAAGCCCTACTATCTAGGCTTTCATTTCGAAGTAACCCTACTATCCAGGTTCCTTCGCACAAGCCCTACTATCCAGGTTTTCATTTCGAAGTAACCCTACTATCCAGGTTCCTTCATACAAGCCCTACTATCCAGGATTTCATTTCGAAGTAATCATACTATCCAGGTTCCTTCACACAAGCCTTACTATCCAGGATTTCCTTTCGAAGTAACCCTACTACCCAGGTTCCTTCACACAAGCCCTACTATACAGGCTTTCATTTCGAAGTAAACCTACTATCCAGGTTTCTTCTCCCTTATCTCTAGTTAACAGGTCACAACACTGTAAGGCCTAGACCCGATCAGATGCGATCGATTTCATATTTCCCCAACGAGTTTGCTGTACAGCCTGGACCCTGACCGGGTATACAGTCTACTTTCACCTCTTCAAATCAAGATTTAATTCCCCAATAGAGTAATGGCCAACCAAAAGCTCCTAGACTTTACTTCCCAGTGCATAAATCAACATTCCCCTGCAAAAGGTACAGGAATTTCCACCCAGGAATCTCTTATACAACCAATCTTTTCTGGATGGCATCTTTAAGCCCATCTCCTATGGTTTCTCGTTGCCTTCCAAATGGCATCTGTAAGCCCATTCCCGACATTACCAACCAGTATTATTTCATGCGAGTGCAAATTTCTGGGCACTCTAGTGTTCAATCATCTTCCGCCTTCAAATCACGAAAGGCAGATCAGCCAATCTACATCCTCAGGCTTAAGAAGATTGAACAGGGGCAACTGTTGTACCCCAAAATTTGCCCTCCCATTTCTCAAGGGATTCATCATGGACTCTCAGTTTTGCCTCTATCAAGTTCCAAGTCTTGGATCATCGTTTTCCAAGGAAATCATCCATAAGGGCAAAATGGTCAAAAGCACTGAAAAAAGTCAAACCTTGACTTTTAAATCAAAATCAAGTTCTAAGAATCACATTTTATTAAGGCATAGAATTGGTTCATAAAAAATCAGAAGTCAGAAGTTACTTTGAAAAAAAAATCAAATTTTCTAAACATTTAGAAAATTTTCTAAGTGTCTAGAGAATATGATACTTCAGAACTTCTGGGCCAGCCCCTATGCAAGTACCGTCAAAAGTTGCAAACAAGGTCCAGAACATGACGCTTCAATCAGAACATGCAGAAGCGTTGCTCTTTGGTCAGAATGTAATGCTTCAGTCAGAACATGATTCTTCAGCATATGGAGGTTATGTTCAACGCTCTGGTCGGAAGATGCCCCTTCAGCGTTTAGAGGTTATGTTTATGATCTTCTACAATCAGAACATCACCAAATCCCAAACCTCGTTCAAGTAACCTGCTTCCCTGCTATGGCACAGTCCTGCAACCAGCTGCCACAACACTCCAAGGTGCTGCTGATCCAGTACATGCCTGCATTTTTCTTGCACCAAATTAGCCTACGAAAACTGTGATTTAAAATCAAAGGGACAATATGCCAAAAATGTTTTAAAACTCATTTGTTTTCCCCCCCAAAACCACAACAAATCCATCTATAAATAGTTTGTTCCATCGCACGTTCAAAGGGTTGGTTTTTTTAGAGAGAGAGAACACCAAAAGAAAGAAAAAGGCCTTGAATCTTTGCAAAATTCCAAGAATCCAAAAAGCTGTAAACATCAAAATACCAAAACCTTAGCATTTGATTCTAGCATCAAAACTCCATTGTTCCTTGACTAGAACCATCCACACGGTTGTTGATTCATATACTAGAAGCTATTTCAACTTCTGTATTCATATTGCCATACACTTTCCGTCCCTTTTACATCCAAAGATAGGGTTAATTACCAAATCAATGGTAAGATAACAATGTCAAAGGAAAAAAGAAATGAACATGAAAGACTTTTGAGTAGGTAGAATGTTCCTAGTTACGTGCTCCATTTCAAAACAAAACATCCTTGCTATTTTCAAAACAAACACCAACACTTCCAAAATATCTTTCAAAACTTGAAAACATTTTCAAAAGATCAACACCTTTGTATACATTCTTACGAACAAGAATCATTACAAAGTTTGCCTAAACAATGGCCTCTTAATAAAATACTTTCAAAAACCACACAAAGCACGTTTTCAAACAAAAAGGAACTGATCTAGACATTAACTAAGAGCCCATGGAAAACCATGGATGAAAAGGGTGCTAATACCTTCCCTTTTCATAATCTACCCCCCGAACTCAAGAAACAATCTCAAAGGTCTTTCCTGTGCTTTTTCACCTTTCCTTTTGGATAAAAGAAAAGTCGGTGGCGACTCTTGCTAAACCGCAACATTTGCAAACACAAACACAAAAACCTCAAATTCTGTTCCCCCATCGTATCACAGTGTCCCTCTCCGAGCGCTTATTGAAGTTGAGGCCCAAGAATGTATCCACCTCAGAGCCAAAGAGCAGGGTCACCCATCTCCAAGAGCAGGCCAAATCTGTGGCCCGTGCCAGCGGTTCCCCTTCTTCATCAAAAACCCAGGTTCCCTCTGGTGAGCCCGTCCATATTCCCGTTAGCGAGCCCACGACAAAGAGGAAATGCGTGGAGGATGTCAAACGTGTCGTTCTTGAAGGTGACAAAGTGCCCGCAGGGGTCTTCGTGCTGCCTCCTTGCTATCTAAATCATGATCTCTTCAGCAGATAGAGTTCCTTGGGTGTGCACGAGGAGGAGAGGGAGGTGATTTTGTCCGAGGATAAGGAAGTTCATCGAAAGAATTTGGAGGAGGATGTTGCTGCCGTTATGAGGATGCTCAAGACATCCCTGTCACTGAATGATAAGGCAATGAGCTCTCAGGCCTATCTCGACGCAACACATGCTAAGATTCAGAAGCTGAAGGCCAAGAATGAGAAATTAAAGTGCGACATCCTTAATCACAAGTCAAAGTTTGAGGCCCAAGTCCGACTTCTCAAGGATCTAAACAAGTTGCGGTCCCAACTGGAGGCTGAGACTAAAGAGAACGAGCGCCTGGTTTCCCGAACGAAATAGTTGGAAGGGATCATGGCCCTGGCTGAAGAAGAAATTGATGCAGAGAAGGGAATGGCGTCCAGAGCAGAGTTAATTGCACGTATCCGAGTCCTCGAACAAGACGTCATAGACACCCTCAGCTATGGTTTCAACACGACCGTTGAGCAATTGAGGATTCTGAACTCGGGGGTCGAGATTGCGATCGAAGGAGCGGGTCTGTTCAACCAGGTGATTGATGGGAAGATCTTTTATCCCCCAAAAAACAGTGACGAGGGAGATCAAATTTGATTAGTTTTTAGGGTCTTTATGACCGTTCTCATTTTATTTTGAATTCGCGGCCATCGTGCCTAATTTGTAATTATTTAAACAGCACCGGCCTTCGTGGTCGGCATTTATGAATGCAATCGTTTTATTTTCATTCTTATTTATTCATAAATAATTCCTCGTCATTGTTTCTGACTCTCTTATTGTATAAATATTCATGTATTCCACGTGAGGAGATGTATGTTCGACCTTTGTTGTGGTCGACATAAGTTTTCCATGAAAGTTTGTGGTTTCCATGTGTCGAGATATGTGCTTGACCCTCATATTGATCAACACATATTTAGATGTGCCGATGAGGCGGAGTAGAGATCCGCAGAACGAGTGTAAGAGCTCGATTGAGGTACTGGGATAAGATCTTGCCATTGTGAGCTGGGAGTTCTGCCATGTTGGGTACTTCGATAGTAGAGCTTGATTGAGGTGTCTGGGATAAGATCTTGCTTGTGAAATGAACAAAATCTCGCCTTTCGCTGGTGTTTAGAGGCTATGTCCGTACCTAGACATGCCTACATAGTCGAGCTAGTCCCCTCGTCGATTGGAGAGGATCAACCGACTACTAACGCCCGTAGCAGGTGAAGGACTTAGCTATAATATTGTTTTAGCTTCGCAGCATTCCAAGGTTAGGGTAGTGGTTCTCCATTTAATTGTTCGAGGTAATATGCTCCGGTTCCCGTAGCTCCTTGGATGTGCTAAGGCCCCTCCCAGTTTACGATCAACTTCCCTTCGCGGGAATCCTAATGGTTTCTTCGCAAGACTAGGCTACCGACCTGAAATTTGTGCTTTATGAATTTGTTGTCATGGAGTAGGGCTACCTCCTTTTTTAGTGTAGCCTTGCGAAGAGCTGCTCCTGATCGAATTTCTTCGACTAGGTTGAGCTCATCTCTGAGGGCCTCGTCATTCATCTCCTCGTCGAGGGGAATTTTGGTTCGCCTGGATGGCTTCATGATTCCTACCGGGATGACGGCCTCGGTGCTGTAGGTTAGTCGGAATGGTGTCTTGCCAGTCATCGAATGGAGAATTGTTCGATAAGCCCACAGGACTCTGTGTAGTTCTTCGACCCAACCCCTCTTGGCTTCACCCAGCCTGCGTTTGAGTCCTCGCAATATGACCCTATTTGAAGCTTCGGCTTTCCCGTTGGTTTAGGGGTGTTCGACCGAGGTGAAATGTTGTTTGGTGCCGAGTTTTGCAATGAAGATTTGGAAACTTTGATCGGTGAACTGGGTGTTGTCGTCCGTGACGAGCGCTCTTGGTATCCCAAACCGATCAAGTACGTTTCATTTGTAGAAATAGAGGATGTTGTGTGAAGTGATTTTAGCCAGAGCTTCGGCTTCTATCCATTTTGTGAAGTAGACGACGACGACGATAAGGAATTGGTTTTGATATGTTCCTTGCACGAAAGGTCCGAGGATATCCATTCCCCACCATGCAAATGGCCACGGGGAGGATATTGTTGTGAGCTCGTGTGAATGTGAGAGGTGCATGTCTGCATGCCTTTGACACTTGTCACATTTCTTGATATGCTTCTTGGCGTCTTGTTGCATGGTCGGCCAGTAGTACCCTGCTCGTAGTGCCTTTCGTTCTAGGGATCTTCTGCCCATGTACTGGACGTTGATTCCCTCATGGATTTCCCGCAGTATCTCGAGGACTGCGAACTCTTCGACAAATTTTAGGAGTGGGATAGAGAATCCCCGATGGTAAAGCTTGTGTTCGAGTACCACATACGAGCGGACCTGTCATTTGGTTGCGGACGCCACTCTTTGATCTATGGGAAGCTCCCCCTTTGTCAGGAAATCGAACATCGGGGTCATCCAACATATGTTGTCCTTGATGGCGTTCACTTCGGGCGGCATAATGGACCTCTCAATGCTCGGGCGAGAAAGGGATTCTTGTATGACAGGTTTGTTCCCGCCTTTCTTCTTCGTGCTTGCGAGCTTTGAAAGTATGTCGTCCCGCGTGTTCTATTTGTGTGGCACGTGGGAGATTTCTGCCCGGTCAAACTTTTTCATATGTTCTATGACCAAGTTTAAATATTAAATGAGGTTGTTTTTCTTTGCCTGGTGTTGTACCCCAAAATTTTCCCTCCCATTTTTCTCAAAACATTTCAAGAAAGATCCTCAAGTTGCTCAAGGAAATCCAAGGGTTGACCAGACAAGCTCTCTCCTAAGGCAGTCTACCTCAAATTAGGGTTTCATATTGCATCAAGATACTTGATACCAAGGGATACCAAATGCTCACCATTGTCCTAACAGGTTCTCAATATCATCCATGTCAAGTTTCAAGCCCTATAGAGAAAGTTTGCTCAGTCAATTGCTCAAAGGCCTGAAAATCGATTGTGCTAGGGCAAAAGTCAACTGTGGCCCACATACAATCAAACTTCAAGATTTTGGGTCAACCTACTCATTTTGAAGTATATTCCATAATTTTATCAAGGTTTGATCATGATTCATCAAGGATTGCTCATAATTCATCAAGAACCAAAAGTTGCTAAATTAGGGTTTTGTAGGAAATGTCAACTCAACTTTGACCAAGCATAACTTTCTCATACTTTATTAGAAATGACCCATCCAAAGATCATTTTGAAGATAATTCCATGATCTATAATCCATCTTCATCTCCCAAGTTCAAAATATGCACTCACAACAAGTTATGAATTTGGACATTATAGGTCATTTTGAAAAGTCAACAAAAACACCTTTTTTGTCAAAGCTTCATACATGAACATGGAATACCAAATTGAGATGATACCAAAAGGGTTACTTATAGGACATCTAAAGCTTTCTAAAAAGTCAAAGAACACCTTCAAAGAGTCAAAATTGAGGAAGTTATGCATTGGTGAAGTTGACATTTTTTTGCAAAATTGCCAAAAGTCAACTATGCCTCAAATTGCAATTTTTGCTAAATGGGCCTAACTTTTTGCACTTGTTTTGAGTTGGTAGCATGGTCCACGAGCCCTAGCTCTTTCCACTTGGAATTATATTATTTTTATTATTTATTTTGATTTTGATTTGAATTAAATTATTTTAAATCAAAACAAATCATAGAAAATCCAAAACATTGAAATTCAAAGATCTTGTACATGTTTCAGGTCCTATATCCAGCTAGCATAAGATTGGAATCATGCAAAAGCATTGGTGTGCACAAAAAGATTGAATTTGGCTATTTTTGGAAAGATATTCAAAGGAATCAAATCAAGATCAAAAGCAATGATGGAGGAAGTTTGAAATCAGGTTTTCAACCCTAATCCAATCCTTGATATATATTGAACAGGTGAAGACGTAAAACATGGCTAGAGAGAGGCGCAAGAACAAGAACAAAACTTGAAAAAATCAAGAAAAAGTGCAGACACGATTTCATACTTCTAGGCACCCTCAAGGCTTTTTAACCATCCCAATCGCTTCCTGGGATCACAAGGAACCTAAACCAATCAAGAACGAAGAACTTCCAACCCTATAACGCACTGTAAGGCAATCACGACATTGCACTTTTCTTGAATTCGAATTGCATCATTCTGACACTTATAGCATGAGACAATCACATATTCTTGTTCCTTAACATATTTGCAAGCTTTCTGTAATGTTTAATTGCATGTTTATGGACTGTATAAGATTTCACCATTATTAGGGTTTCTTGCTTTGATTTGGGATCTTTGCATACATGTGAAATTTGGCCATGAAAGGGGTACCGTCGTGCCCAGCAGGTCCAGACGAATCTATCCATGGCCTTGGTTTTTATTTATCTTGTTTGTGCTTGATTTTGAAAAGTTATAGGGATGTAGCGACGGACATATGTCCGTAGGTAAAAGTTTTCAACTTTTACCAACGAAGCAAGGTTGGGGATGACCTGCGTGGCACCCTTCTATTAGGTCATTCAAATTTCTGGCGCGTTTTTTTTGTTTCCTTCACTAACTCCATTTATTCCATATTATCTATTATTATTATTTTATATACAAAGCAAACAGCTAGCGCAGTTGGTAGTGGAGTGAGTGCAAAAGGCATCGGGGCCTGGGTTCGAATCCCAGGTCCCTCAATTGTTCCATATTATTTTGCTTCAGGTAATCCAGCGTGCATACAAAGCCAAGAGACTACCATGCGCTCTCATCATCCAATCTGCCAAGTGTCCAGATGGCCAGATCTAAAGGCCATCAGATGAAGGAGTATCATAGGCTTCAGTCAATGCAACGCATGGGAATCTGGCAAGTCAAACGTGGACCAACCTGTTTTGGGCCCAGACTTGGCTATTCACACCCCTCCAAATTACTTTTCCAGGCCCAGTTTTCTATTTTCTTTTCCTTTTATATTTTCTTTTATTAATTATTTTATTTATAATTACTAACACAAATTAATATTATTTTTATCAAAAAATCACAAAATAATATTTTCACCCAATTTGACTTAGGTTTATTTTTTATCAAAAAATTAATTAATTTAATTAAGTTATTTAATTTCTAGGGTAACTTAAATTCTTTTGTAAATAAATAAAAAAATAATTAGAAATTAGGGTTTTGTCTAAATTTAATTCTATTTTCTTTTTCTTAAAAAATAACAAAACACAAAAATAGGCCATTAGTTATTTTATTTAATTATTTAATTAACTAATTAGTTTTGTATTTTAAAAAACTAATTCTTTTTCTTAAAAAAACAATTAAAAACAACAAAAATAATTTTTCTTTCGATTAGGTTAGAAGGGGTCAAAACCCTAGTTCTCTCCCGATCTTAATTTCCTCGCGCGCGCTTTATTATCTATTTTTTCCATATTGATATAATTGCTCACAAGTTATAATAGATTAATTAGGATATTTTATTTTCATTTATCGCTTTGTTTTAAGGGTTTGTTTTTGGCTATGTAAATACCTGAAGCCTTGTAATAGTTTAGCTTTACTTTCCGCACTTTCAATTCTGCAAAATATTAACTGATAGATGTATGAATATTAGGGATGCATGACACGAATGTATGTAAAACTTTAAAACAATTAGCAAACCCTAAATGTGCAAAGATAATAAACTTGAAATTGAATCACTCGCACATGCGCACTCCTAGGGTACACTCTCACTTCGGTTGCCTTCGGTAAATGATCATTAGGTATAGGATGCTTTAGTGGTCGCTCTCTTGTCTAAACAAAGATCAAAGTCCCGTTCGGAAAAGTTGTCTCGGAATGGTTGCCTCGGATTTGTTGCCTCGAATAATTGATCTAAGACGTTAGGGTTACTACTAAGACGTCCTAACATTGCTTTAATGATCGTACATCCCTTTTGAATTGACCCTCAAAACTCCAACGACAGTACTACCTACTCACTAATAGTGGGATAGCGCTGTCTAAAGGAAACAAACATAGAACAATTCTCTTTTTCGAGTAGGTATAATCTTAAGTACTTGCTCAATCCAAACAAACTTTTCCACACTTACACTCTTTTCAAACAAAGCTTTCAAAAACACTTTGTAACACTCTTGAAGACAGAAGCAAGGGTTAAATCGAAGTCAAAAAGTTTTTCAAATCAAACACACACAAGCAATTTTGAAAATGATGAGCAAGTACCTAAGAGCCCGTGGAAAACCACGGATAGAAAGGGTGCTAATACCTTCCCTTTCTATAATCTACCCCCGTACTCAAAATCTCGAAAAAGGGATTTTTTTTGTGCTTTTTTCCTTTCCTGTTGGATAAAATAAAAGTCGGTGGCGACTCTTGCTTACCGCGACATTTTGCAAACACAAACGCAAAACGCAAACCAGCATTTCAAAACAGTTCGGTTCTGGCCACCGTATCACAGAACTGGCGAATCTGCTGGGGATAACGATAAGTGGGGTATACCTTAGGATTAGTTCATCACATTGCTTCTATTGTTTGATTTGATTGCTTTATCTTTGTGGGCTTTGTATCGGAGTTACTATAGATCCTAACCTGGATCTGGGGGACACCTTTTAGGTAAGTAGCAATAAAATGTGAGGGAACTGTACGGCGTAGATCGATACGGTTGAAGCAGTAGCTACGTTGATGTGGCACGTTAGTTGGTACCGATATCCCTTGTGGAGGAACAAGGAGAATATGGGGCTGCTATATGGGTCGTTAAGCATCAACTGACCTTAGAACCTATAATTGACCAACTTGGCCATAGGAAGTAGTGAGATAGCCGGCCTCGACATAGAGTTGGGAACTGGTTGATACTCGATACTACACTCATTGAGACCATACTCTCGAGATAGTTTTGGCCGTAAGAAAAGATTGCGTGAGCTGAAACCATGACCGATGGAGGATGGTCAGTGATATTGAGAACCTATAGAACCCGATTACTATTATTAGGACAGGTTGAACCAACTGAACTGGTAGTACCTAGACTCCATACAAGCCTGAAACTTAAGGGCTATTGTGTGACTTGATTGCCTTTACCATGTCTGCTATCTGCTATACCTGTTGTGTGTTTTATCATGACATCATGAATCATAACATAGCATGCATATTTCATTAGACTAACCATTTCAAAGACCGAGGGGATTTATCTTTGTTCTGTTTTGCAGATTATGGCTTCCATACGCAGAAATATCATTCGAGTCAACTTCGTGCAAATCCCTGCTCAGCTCAGAGAGTTAGTTTCAAAAGTTCCTGATACTTCTTCATTTGTTAGAAGACATGGTCATCTCCTTAGTCTGGTCACTTCAAAGTTGGATGAGCAAATGATGAGTGTGCTATTCCAGTTCTTTGATCTGTTGCATCATTGTTTCACCTTCCCGGATTATCAGCTAGTCCCTACTTTGGAGGAGTTTTCTGATTTACTAGGCATATCTATCCTCGAGCAGACACCCTTCACAGGTTTGGAAGAGGCTCCTAGACCAGAGGACATTGCTTCAGCTTTACACTTGAAAAAGGCTGATGTAGTGTCTAATTGGGAGACACGGAGCGGGGTTAAAGGTTTCTTGGCTAAGTTTCTGATCGATCAAGCTCAACAGTTCTGGGATAGCTTGGATTTTCAAGTTTTCGAAGACATCTTGGCTCTCCTCATCTACGGTTTGGTTCTTTTCCCGAATCCAGATTCCTTCATAGATGTGAATGCGGTGAAGATCTTCTTGTCTCGCAATCCTATACCTACCCTCCTGGGTGATATTCTACATGCTCTTTATACGCGTACGGCGCGTAAAAAAGGGACCCTCATGTGTTGTATGCCGCTGTTGGCGAGGTGGTTTATTTTGCACCTCCCCAAATCTGTATTGAAGAATAAGGAAGGTGTAGGATGGGCTTACAGAATCATGTCCCTTGCTCATATGGACATCCTTTGGAGTTCTAAGGATATGGAAAGAGTAGCTATCATTGATCGATGTCGGGAATACCCTAATGTTCCATTGCTCGGAATTAGAGGAGGTATAACTTACAATCCTTGCTTGGCTTTATGACAGTTTGGGTGCACTCAAAGAGACGGTCCCCATGAATTTCTTCTTACAGATATTGTATTTGACTATAAGGAGAACGTTAAAGAACATCGCTGCAGGTTTATACGAGCCTGGGGCAGGGTGAACAGGTCTGACCCTCAAGAGCTAGGACTAAAGACTTCTCTCCCAATGCAACCTTATCTCCTGTGGGTTCGAGCCGTGATCAAAAGCTGGGGATGCCTTATGAAGTTGTTTTGCCGGTGATTGTAGAGCATACTAATGAAGAAGGTGTTCCTTATACGGTCTTCCATCCCTACATGCCTACTGATCTTGGGGCATTAAAGAGATCTTGGATCCAGTTAAAGGAAGAAAGGGATACCTATCGGGAGAAGTATCACGAGCAAGAGAGGAAGATCCTGAGGCTTACAAGGCAGCTGGAGAATGAAAGGAAGATCAATGATTATGTCAGCACGAATGGAAGGCGACCATGGGATTTCTGATTCTTTGTTGTTTTTCTAGTATAGATTTATTTTCAGTTATTTCTTTTGTAAAGCCTTAAAGGCATTGTTAAACATTTTACAAGTTTGAATCTAATAAAGTTTGTTTATTTCTTGGTTCACAAATTTAAATCTTCCAAAGTATTTGAAACCATTTCATACGCATTCCATTGTCATGCACCTCATTACAGGTACCATTACAGGTTTCTTATCTTCTTCGCTGTTTATTTCAGTGTAGAATGTCTTCTGAAATACCTACCGATCAAGCCATCAAGGCACTTCAAGCACAAAATGCTCAATTCAAAGAAATGTTCCTGAACTTGGCTAAAGGGCAGAAAGATTTGAAGACTCTCATCATGAAGGATAAGAAAAAGAATAAGAAGAAGGTGGTCCTCCTGAACATGGGTCACAAATTTGGGAATAGGTTGCGACAGGAAGCTGATTTGTCTCATTCATCTAAAGGAGGAGAGAATCAAGAGGAAGAGAAGGGTCCTAGTCATGTGGTCTCTGATAATGACACTGATTTTTATGAAGAACAGTATCCTCTTACCAAGGATAGGTACAAGCAACTTGAAGACCGTCTCGGTGCGATGGAGATTCAAAAGATACCTGGGTTGGACTTCGGAGATCTGGGATTAGCATATGGGGTGGTGACCCTCACAAATTCAAAGCTCCTGTGTTTGCTAAGTACGATGGAGTTTCTTGTCCAAAGCTTCACCTCCGCTCATACGTCAGAAAGATTCAGCCCTATACTGCTGATAGGAACCTGTGGGTTCATTTCTTTCAATATAGTCTATCAGGGACTCAACTTGAATGGTTCTATCAATTGGAAGGAGCTAATGTCCGCAACTGGGAGGAACTTGCTACTTCTTTTTACAAGCAATACCAGTATAACACCGACCTTGCTCCCATACGTACCCAGCTCCAGGGTATGTCTATGGGTACATGCGAAGGCTTTAAGGACTATGCTCAGAAGTGGAGAGATCTGGCTGGAAGGGTCCAACCCCCTTTGTCTGATAGGGAGTTGGTGGACATGTTTCTTGGGACTTTGTCTGGCCCATTCTTTAATCATTTGATCGGAAGTTCATCGTCTGGGTTTACCGAATTGATTTTGACCGGGGAGAGGGTAGAAGCTGGCATCAAGAGTGGCAAGATACAGAAAGGTGCTTCATCAAGTTCAGAGAAGAAGCCTTTCAGAAAAGAAGCTAGTGCATTTTATAGCTTGAGGAGCCAAAACCGACCTGAACAACGCCAAGCAGTTAATGCGGTAGTAATATCAAAACCCACTGTTGCCCCACAATGCAACAATCAGCAAAGAGTAGAGAGGCCGCAGAGACAGTATACTCGGCTCAGTATGACTCTGTCTCAAATTTTACCGTAATTGTTGAAGACCAACCTGATCACTCTGAGGGAAGCCCCGAAGAATCCCAGCACTACATCACCGATGTATAATCCAAACGCCCGCTGTGCCTATCACTCTGATAGTCCAGGGCATGATACCAACAACTGCTGGGCCTTGAGGAATAAGGTGCAAGATTTGATTGAAGCTAAAGAAATTGAGTTTGACGCACCGGAAAAGCCCAATGTCATGACTGCTCCTATGCCAAAGCATGGAGTAAATGTTGTGAACGATGATTCATTTGTGACCTCCGTAGAAGACATTTCTACCCCGTTGATGATAGTAAAGAAGAACCTATTATTGGCCAGTTTATTTCTGGGCTGTGGCGAAGGTTTCCACCTATGTTCAATCCTGCCTGCTGGTTACCATTTGTTGAAATAAGGTGTTCAACGCCTGATGGATAACAAAGAAATCTTATTCGAGAAAAGTTTGATTCCGTTGATTCCTGTTGAAGATATTTCAATCATAACCATTTCTGCCAATCCTTCCAAGGCTTCCTCGAGAAATCCTGTTAGGATTACATCTGTTCTGAGAGTTGCTCCATTGATCATTACTATTCCTGGTCCTATCCCTTACACTTCGGATAAGGCTGTCCCATGGCACTATGGGGCCGATGTGTATTATCATGGGATCAAACAAGATTTAAAGGTTGAAGAAGCTGATGCAGATGTCAGCAATATTGTCGGGTCTAGCAAGGTCACCCGAAGCGGAAGACTTTTCTCTCCTGAGATTTCCCCTCCAACTGTTCAAAAGCCTGTTGCTATTCCACCTTTCAGTACATCGGCTATGGTCCCAGTACGTATTCCAATTATCACCCCTGTCGCCGAGTTATCTGACGCTCGGGGCAAAGAGATCATAGGTGAGCCTTCCTGGATGGAGGCACCTAAGAAGATTGTTGTAGAAACCTCTAGACAAGAGATAGAGGAAATTCTGAAGATCATCAAGAAAAGTGACTACAACATAGTCGAACAGCTGGGGCAGACCCCGTCCAAGATCTCCATGTTATCCTTATTGCTGTGCTCAGAAGCCCATGCAAAGGCTTTAATTGCTTTCCTTAAAACTATGCATGTGCCGCAGGAAACATCTGCTGATCAATTCAAAGACTATGTGGCTAGTTTGACCACTGACAACGGGTTGGATTTCTCCGACGCAGATGTGACTGCCAAAGGAAGGAATCACAATGACGCTCTGTATGTTTCGATCGAGTGCAGGGGCACTACTCTGGCCCATGTACTGGTGGATACTGGGTCCTCATTGAATGTTTTACCCAAGAAAGCGTTAGACCAGTTAGACTGTGAAGGGTTGGTTCTGAAGCCAAGTAATATTGTGGTTAGGGCTTTTGACAGGTCCAAAAGGATGGTACACGGGGAGGTGGACGTCCCTGTTAAGGTTGGCTCTCAAACTTTTGCATCTACGTTCTATGTGATGGACATCCGACCATCCTATTCCTGTTTGCTGGGTCGCCCGTGGATTCATAAGGCTGGGGCAGTGACTTCTACGCTCCATCAGATGCTGAAATATCCAGTGAAGGGGAAAATTGTTATGGTACGAGGAGAAGAGGAGTATATGGTGAGCCACCTTAACTCTTTTCGGTATGTGGAGATGGATGGGGAGTTCATCGAGACCCCGTGCCAGAACTTCGAAGAAGTCCCCCAGACTCTAGCGTCAACTGAAATTGTTGCTGAAGAACCTCTAATGAAGATGGCTTCCCTCAAGGATGCCCGGGCTGTTATTGAAAAAGGTGGGTGTGCAAATTGGGGCCAACTCCCTGACTTTGCACACAAGACTGACAAGTTTGGTTTGGGTTTTACTGCAGAAGCTCAAAGGGATGTTCGGCGTGCGCGGATTGGAAGACCTCCCCTGCATATCAGTAATCCGGAAGTGAATGTGATTGAAGATGATGAAGAAGAGTCAGAGTTTGAAAGATGGATTTACCCGACTACCAACGGTGGATTGAACAATTGGACGGCGAAGGACTTCGTGCCAATTTTTTTTATTACACAGTAATAGACTTTTGTTTTGAAATTTGTAACAGACAGTTTAAAACTTTACGGCCCGGTGCCTTGCCCGAGACACCTTGGCTTTGTTTGTGAGAGCTTATTACTTGTCATTTCCATATATCATCAATAAAGCATTGGACATTTTCTTGCATTACAAATTTTACGCTCCTTGTTTTTCTTTTCTATGTTGCACTTTATTAAAACAACTATTGTCTTACACACACTCCCATATCGTAATGCAGATCCACATCCACTCTGGGTCCCACTGATAACGACTCTGCTACTTCCAGTTATGACTTCGAAAGTCCGATCAACCAAGCCGAGGACGAAGGTAAAGATGATTGTGAAGTGCCTAGGGAACTTGCTAGACTGTTACTACAGGAAGAGAGGGCCATACAGCCCCATGAAGAGCCAGTGGAATCAGTGAATCTGGGTACAGAGGAGGACAAGAAAGAGGTTAAGATCGGTGCTAATCTGGAGCCTAGTATCAAACAACGGTTGGTACAAATGCTGCGTGACTATGTTGAGATCTTTGCTTGGTCTTATGAAGATATGCCTGGGTTGGATACTGATATTGTGGTACACCGCTTGCCAACCAAAGAAGACTGTCCTCCAGTGAAGCAGAAAGTTCGCCGTATGCGCCCAGAGATGTTTGAGAAAATCAAAGCTGAGGTCATGAAACAATTTGATGCCGGTTTTCTAGCAGTTACTTCTTACCCGCAGTGGGTTGCCAACGTGGTTCCAGTGCCCAAGAAAGATGATAAGGTACGAATGTGTCTGGACTATAGGGATCTGAACAGGGAAAGCCCCAAGGATGATTTCTCACTCCCTCATATTGATGGTCTGGTCGACAACACCGCACAACATTAGATCTTCTCCTTTATGGATGGGTTTTCTAGTTACAATCAGATTAATATGGCTCCCGAAGACATGGAGAAGATGACTTTTGTTACGCAATGGGGTACCTTCTGCTACAAGGTCATGTCGTTCGGATTGAAGAATGCTGGGGCAACGTATCAGCGCACCATGGTTGCTTTGTTCCATGAAATGATTCACTATGAGATTGAGGTGTACATTGACGACATGATTGCAAGGTCCCAGACTGAGGAAGAACACCTTGATCACCTCCAGAAGCTATTTTACAGGTTGAAGATGTACAAGCTGAGGTTAAACCCGAACAAGTGCACCTTCGGGGTAAGCTGCTGGGTTTCGTCGTTAGTGATAAAGGTATTCAAGTGGATCCTGCAAAGGTGAAGGCTATATAGGAAATGCCAGCTCCCCGAACAGAAAAAGAAGTCAGAGGCTTTTTGGGACGTCTGAACTATATTGCCCGATTCATTTCACATCTGACTGCTACTTGTGTACCAATCTTCAAGCTGTTGAAGAAAGATCAAGTGGTAAGATGGAATGATGAATGTCAGGCGGCTTTCGAAAGGATCAAGGAATACCTACAATATCCACCTATTATGATGCCTCCAGTTGAAGGGAGACCTTTGATCTTATACTTGACAGTACTCGACAATTCAATGGGGTGCGTTGCGGGGCAGCATGACGAGTCTGGCCGAAAAGAGCATGCTATTTACTACCTTAGCAAAACGTTTACCAACTGTGAGACCCGATACTCACTGCTTGAGAAAACTTGATGTGCTTTGGCATGGGCTGCTCTCCGGCTGAGATAGTATATGCTGACTCACACCACCTTATTGATATCAAAGATGGATCCAATCAAGTATATCTTCGAAAAGCCTGCCCTATCCAAAAGAATAGCAAGATGGCAGATGATCTTAACTGAATATGACATCCAATACACAACCCAAAAAGCAATCAAGGGGAGTGTGTTGGCAGATCATTTGGTGCATCAGGTCGTGGATGATAACCAGTCTATGAACTTCGAGTTTCCAGATGAGAACATCATGTTGGTGACTGACTGTGAAAAACCTGGACCAGATGAAGGACCTGAGGAAGGATCCCGATGGTCTATGTATTTTGACGGAGCTTCGAACGTGTTGGGTAATGGTATTGGCACCGTGATCATATCTCCTGAAGGTTGTCATACTCCGTTCACCGCCCGATTATGTTTTAACTGCACCAACAACATGGCGGGGTATGAAGCGTGCGTCATGGGTCTTCGAGCTGCAATTGACCTAAGGATTAAGTTCTTGAGTGTGTTCGGTGATTCTGCTCTTGTGATCAGTCAGATCAAAGGAGAGTGGGATACGAAACACCCAAATCTTATTCCTTACAAAGAGTATGTATTGACGTTGCTTCCACACTTCGAGAATATAACCTTTGAACATTTCCCCAGAGAGGAGAATCAGTTAGCGGACGCGCTAGCTACTATGTCTTCCATGTTCAAGGTCAGGTGGGACAATGAAGCTCCCCAAATTACCATTGAGAGGTTGGATGAACCTGCACATTGTTGTGACATTGAGACTGAAGAGGTAACAGATAAGCCCTGGTTTCACGAGGTTAAGAGGTATCTTGAGGCTCAAGAGTACCCCGAGGGTGAATCTGTTAATGATAAGAAGTTTCTGAGGAGGTTCACCGCAAAGTTCTTCATCAGCAACGGTATCCTTTACAAGCGTAACCATGATTCAACCTTACTACGATGTATGGATAAGAACGAGGCAGAAAGAATCATGGCAGAGTTACATGAAGGTACTTTCAAAACTTATTCCAATGGACATACCATGGAAAAGAAAATCCTACGGGCAGGATATTATTGGTCTACCATGGAACCCGACTATTATCAGCATTCTCGTACCTGTCATAAGTGCCAAGTCTATGCTGATAAGGTGCACATACCTCTAGTTCCTCTGAACGTCTTGACAGCTCCGTGGCCTTTTACAATGTGGGGCATCAATATGATTGGCGAGATCAGACCTACTGCGTCCAACGGGCATCGTTTCATTCTGGTGGCTATTGATTATTTTACGAAGTGGGTTGAGGCAGATTCCTTTGCTACAGTGACCAAGAACGCCGTGGCACGGTTTGTTCGGCACAACTTGATCTATCGATACGGTGTACCAGAGAGGATCATTACGGACAATGGTACAAATCTCAATAATACAATGATCACCGAGCTGTGCAAACAATTCAAGATATAGCATCACAACTCTTCTCCTTACCGGCCGAAGATGAATGGGGCTGTTGAAGCGGCTAATAAGAATATCAAGAAGATTGTGCAGAAGATGACGGTGACATACAAAGATTGGCACGAGATGTTACCATTTGCTCTTCATGGGTACCGAACCTCAGCACGGACTTCAACAGGGGCAACACCCTACTCTTAAGTGTATGGCATGGAAGAAGTCTTACCCATTGAGGTCTAGATACCCTCTGTGATCGGTGGGAAAGAGAATTGACTGTTTTGGAATGCTGGTTCGCGTTTGCATTTGTTTTCGCAAAATGTCGTGGTAAGCAAGAGTCGCCACCGTCTTTTATTTTATCCAACAAGGAAAGGACAAAAGCACAGAAAAATTCCTTTTTGAGATATTTCTCGGGTTCGGGAGGTAGATTATAGAAAGGGAAGGTGTTAGCACCCTTTCTATACGTGGTTATCCACGGGCTCTTAGGTACTTGCTCATTGTGTTTTCAAAATTTGCTTTTCTTTGTGTTTGTGGGTTTGAAAGAGTTTTTATTTTAAAGAGAGTGTAAGTGCGAAAAGTTTCGTTTTGTTTTAAAAAGGAGCAAGTACCTAAGAACCATCTACCTACTCGAAAAAAGGAATTAATTTGTACAAATGTCCTTTAGACAATGCTATCCCACTATTGATGAGTAGGTAGCACTGTCGTTGGAGTTTAAGGGTCAATTCGATTAAGGGACGTGTGGTTACTAAAGCAATGTTAGGACGCCTTAGCGGTAACCCTAATGTCTTAGATCATTTTTTCCGAGGCAACCGTTTCGAGGTAACTTATGATCTTTGGACAAGAGGACGACCTCTAAAACCTCCTATACTTAATGACCACGTTCGAGGCAACCAAGTGAGGTGTACCCTAAGAGTGCGCATGTGCGAGTGTGTTATTTCGATTAATTTTATCTGTACATGTCATGGGTGAGCTATGTTGCTTTTAAGTTCATACATTGGATCTTGTCATGCATTCCCTATTTATCAAATATCTAACAATTAATAGTTGCGGAATTTAAATTGCGGAAATTAAATCTAAACTATTACAAGGCGTCGGGTATTTACATCGCCAAAAACAACCCTTGAAATTTAAATTGTGGAAAATAAAATAAAGCGATAAATAATTAAAGTCCTAATTAAAAGCTATTACATACCGGAAACAATTACAATAATAAGATAAAATTGATCGCGTGCGAGAAATTAAATCGGGCGAGTTTTTAGGGTTTTGACCCTTTTTGAAAAGAAAGCATGTTTTTTTTTGTTATTTTTTAATTAAATGGAAATTTAATTAAGTCAAAATTAATTAATTAATTAAATAAAAATATTTTTGGGTTTTTGAATTTTAAGGAAATAAAAATAAAATGGTTGAAATTGTTAAAACCTAATATTCTGAATTAATTTTAATTTATTGCAAAAAATGTTAAAATTAACCTAATTAACACTAAATTAATTAATTAATATTTATTTACAAAAATAAAATAAAAATGATGAATTTAATAAAAATAATATTTTTTATGTTTTCTGGTTTTATTAAGAAAAATAAATTATTAGGTTAATTAAAAATAATAAAAATATTAAATAAAGGGAAATATAAAAAAAAAGAAAAGGAATTAACCCATTGGGGGGGGGGGGGGGGGGGGTTTAGGCCCAAATCTGGATGTATGATTGACAATTTATGGCCCAAAACGTTCAAGCCTGCTTTGACTTTGACCATTCCATGCGTGTGCGTTGACTGGAGAGTATGGTGAGCCTTCAATCCTGGCCTTTGGATTTGGCTTGAAGGCCATCTGGCATTTGAGATCAGGAGGAGCATGATAGTCCACGCTTGCTGAAACCACATGCAATTACCTGGAGAAAAATAAGACAAATATATTGGGGGACCTGGGATTCGAACCCAGGTCCCATAGGTCTTTCCACTAACGCCTCCACCAACTGAGTTGTGATGCTTTGTTGTTAATAAAATAAACACTGATTATTATATGTGAAAAACAATTAATATGCTGGAAAAATAAAAAAATATGGCGCGCTGTTTGAATTGGCCAATTGGGAGAGGACGCGTGGTCGTCTTCTTCAACGAAGCCTGGTTTATTTCATGCGGATTTGAATCCGTAGCAAAATCCATAGATGCCTTCTAAAATCATCTGTAGGCCATGGAAACGAGTTTTAAGAACATCATCATACTCGTCTCCTTCCACTGATTTCATTTATGCCCATGGTTCTTTCCAATTTTTCCTGAAATTAAAACGCCTAAAAAACAAGAACCAAAACCCTAGCTTCGGGCATGGCTGTACAGGCTACCAAAACAAAATTAAATGATGCAGACAGACTGGAAATCGAACGTTAAGCATGATTGTACAAAGATTTTTGCAAGAAGATGCAAGAACATGGATGCACGATTTCATATACATGGCTATGTTCAGGACGACTTACAGTGCAATTTAAGAGGTTTCAGGACTTGGTTTTGATTTTAATCGCTCTAGTGGACCTCAGGCAAGGAGATAGTGTTGAGTTTTTGGATTGAATTTGCCTCCAACCAAGATTTTGATCTCTCACTTTTTAAGCTTTTTTCAAGTTTTGTATTCTCAGATTTCGCAGCTTTTTGGTCGTGTTTGATCCCTTTGCCTTGTACATGTATAAGGGAATGAGTTAGGTTAAAAATTTGGGCTTCAATCCATGTGAATTAATGGTTTGAGATTTGATATGATTCCTCCATTAAAGGCTTTCAAGTTCTTTCCAAATCCAAGATTTTATGCATTATATGGCTTGGCACGAATTTGATTGGGTGTATCATGATAATTGAAAGCTGTAATGAACAAAAAGATATCAAGCTATTAAGATTTGGATTTTATTTTGATTTAAATTGATTAAAAATGAATTAAATCAATAAAAATCAAATAAAATAGAAAAATTAATAATTGGTCATGAAATTGAATATAGCACACGTGTGTGGTGTGAAAAGATCAAATCTAGTGGAAAAAAGTGGGCCCTTTTGACAAAAATTGGAGTTTTGAGGATAGTTGACTTTTGGCACTTTTGGAAAAATGCCCAACTTCAACAATACATAACTTCTTCAATTTTGAACTTTTGGAAGTGTTCTTGGACTTTTTAGAAACCTTGAGATGTCCTATAACCAACCCTTTTGGTATCATCGCATTTTGATATTACATGCTTAAGTTATAAGCTTTGGCAAAAAAGGTGTTTTTGTTGACTTTCAAAAATGACCTATAATGTCCAAATTTGTAACTTCTTGTGAGCTCATTTCTTGATCTTGGGGTGTGAATATGGATTGTAGGAAATTGCATCCTATTCAAAATGAGCTTTGGATGGGTCATTTCTAATAAAGTATGAGAAAGTTATGCTTGGTCAAAGTTGAGTTGACTTTTCCTACAAAATCCTAATTTAGCAAGTTTTGAATCTTGATGAATCTTGAGCAATCCTTGATGAATCATGATCAACCATTGATAAAATGATGAATTATCCTTCAAAATGAGAATGTTGACAAAAAATCTTGAGGTTTGACTATATTTGGGACACAGTTGACTTTTGCCCTAGCACAATCAATTTTTGGACCTTTTGAGCAATTGACCGACCAAACTTTCTCTGCAAGGCTTGAAATTTGACATGGATGAACTTGAGAACATATTAGGACATTGTGGAGAATTTGAGTCCATTTGGATGTAAGGACCTTGATGCAACACAAAACCCTAATTTTGAATTGACTCTCTTAGGAGGTGATTTGACTGTCCAACTCTTGAGCTAACTTGAGTCACTTGGAGATTATTCTTGACATGTCTTGAGAAATATGGGAGGGAAAATTTTGGGGTACAACAGTTGCCCCTGTTCAATTTTCTTAAACCTGAGGATATAGATTGGCTTTCGAGCCTTTCGTGATCCGAAGGTGGAAGATAATTGAACACTAGAGTGCCCAGAAATTTGCACTTGCATGGTGTAGTATCAGCATTGCGATGTCGAGAATGGGCTTACAGATGCCATTTGGAGATTGTTGGTAGGAGGATGGGCTTACAGATGCCATCTGCAGGAGTGTCGATCGCATAAGAGATTCCTTAGCGAGAACTTGCATACTTGTTGTTTGTAGAAGATTTCGCTGGGGAAGTCTAACTTTTGTTGAGATTTAGGAACTTGCCTGTACTTCAACTGAGAGAATGCCTCGGCTGAGTTTTAAGAACCTGTCCATAATTTAATTGGGGGGAAACATCTTCATCAAGATCTAGGAACTGTCTAGTCTTCAACGTAGTATACCGTTGAGATTGTAGAACTCGTCCACACTTTGACAGAGGAAAACATCAAGATCTAGGAACTGACTAGTGTTCAACGTAGTATACCGTTGAGGTTATAGCACTCGTCCACACTATGACGTAGAGAAGCATCTTCATCAAGATCTAGGAACCGTCTGGTCTTCAACGGAGTATACCGTTGAAATTAGAGAACTCGTCCACACTATGACGGAGGAAAACATCAAGATCTAGGAACTGACTAGTGCTCAACATAGTATACCGTTAAGGTTATAGCACTCGTCCATACTATGACGTAGGGAAACATCTTCATCAAGATCTAGGAACTGTCTGGTCTTCAACGTAGTATACTGTTGAAATTAGAGAACTCGTCCACACTATGACGGAGGAAAACATCAAGATCTAGGAACTGAATAGTGCTCAACATAGTATACCGTTGAGGTTATAGCACTCGTCCATACTATAACGTAGGGAAACATATTCATCAAGATCTAGGAATTGTCTGGTCTTCAACGTAGTATACCGTTGAAATTAGAGAACTCGTCCACACTATGACGGAGGAAAAATTGTCTTCTTTGACTGGTTGTCTCTTTTGACGGGTTGTCTCCATTGACGGGTTGAGAATTTAACTGCATCTTCCCTGAAAGGTAAAGGTCAGCCTTATGCAATTCATGATATGGATCAAGCAATGATGTTCTCAACATAAATGATATTGTATCGTATGATGCGTTTATGCATGTATCATGATGTATGAAAATGTGATGCTTTAGCTAGGGAAAATAAATCTGTATAGCTGCTGGAGAAAAGAGTTGAATTCTTCGTTTCCGCTGGGGATGGTGAACAAAGATGATTGTGAGAATAACCCTGCAGGAGAAAAGAACTCCGTTGGGGAATAAACTGATGAAGAGATTACTCCGAGGGTAATTACTATGTGGGGGAGAGATGTTCTGCTGAGGATTTTAACGATAAACTCCGCTGGGGATTCTGCTGATAAACTCCGCTGGGAATGGATTATCGTTGCTGGTGATATTGAATCTGTTGAGGATTGAAGTCCTGCTTGTAAAAGGAAAGAACTTCGTTGGGGATGATCTTTCGGTTACAACTTGCTGGGGATAATCTTGTTAGATTCTTGTGGGGATAACCCTCTGAATTTGGCTTGGGAGATTTATTTTTGTACTCCGCCAGGGATAAACTTCCAGAGTCTACTGGGGATGATGCCTTAAATCCATTGGGGAAGCTTTTTAAGACCATGCTGGGAAATGTTGATTCCACCGGGGGTATCTCGTATTCTGCCGGGGAACATTCTTATACTCCGTTGAGGAATATTAAGACTGCCGAGGATACTTTTATACTTGCTGAGGAATATTCTTACACTCCGCTGGGGAATATTAAGACCCTTTTAGTGCTGATGGTAGATGAACTCTGCTTGGAGAAAGCATTGCTGATTCGTTTATAGTTGCAATTCTTAGCTAGAAGAGAGCTACCATTACGGCCTTATTCTGTGGGGGAAAGTGCCTGCGGAGGCTCTGTGGATAAAGTATTATCCCTACCTATGAGGTGCTTGGTAATTGCCGATTGAAAGGACAATCTTCTTTCGGTGGGTAAGTGATAAGATGACGGGCCATAGTCGTACGCTTTGATCCCTAATTTTTGCCTGGACCGCCCTTTCGGGTTTTCAGTCCGCCGGGATACCCTTTTTTTCCCAAGCCGCCTTTTCAGGTTTTTGACTTGCCGGGTGTACAGATTTTTTTTTATTTTCATCCCTAATTTTTGCCCGAACCCTTTTGGTTCACCGGGAAGCCCTTATTTTTGCCTAGGTCAGTCAACCTAGCGGGTCTTTATTCATGCGCGGTATTTTCTGACTATGTCCATGCTCTCAGGATGTAGGTAGGTGTTACTGTCGGTAGTGTTGTGTTGCCATACTACCAGAAGATCTTCGTTTGATCATGCAAGATTTGTTGCTGGAATTCATGTCCAATGCCCCAATTGATTCAGATGGAGATTTTCCCCTGGCTATTTGGAATTTTGAGAGATTCCTTGAATCTTGACTTGGCTGCCCCATATGATGGACAATGATCATGCCATGCCCCTTGATTGGAAGTGTTTTTTTTCCAATTGAGGTGACCCTTTTTACTGAGAAGGTTTTTGTTCACTAGATATTCGTCGTGCAAATTTCTTTGTTGTTTCGAACAAATAGTCATATGCAAACAATGTTATTTTAAGAATGCAAAGCTTATGTCTATTTGGAAGTTCTTTGAAAAAGTAGTTTTCAATAAAACAAGCGAATTTTTGTAAAATGTGATGTCAACTCAGGATTTACAGCAAGCCCTACAGGAGTCAGGATACCTTTTGTAACAGTATGCTTTCGAACTAACCCATGCTTCAGCTAGGACTTTTAAGGGTTATAACGTGGCCTGGTTCACAGTTTAAGAAACAAAGGATAAAGGCTCAAATTTTATCTGTACCCACCCGCTCTTCGTGATGTTCTTCGATCCTAAACTCAGCTAATCATGCATTAGATCTTGTTTGAGTCTTTGCTCTGATATACCAGTGATGGTTCGGATACTGACAAATTATTTTTGGACAGGCAGTCATTTTGCTGAGAGTTTGCATGATCTCTTTCTTTTTGGTTTTTATTATCCCTGTTTTTTGCCTGAACTGTTTCTTTTTGTGATTACCGTCAGCGGGATGCCCCAGTTTTTCTTAAGTCTCCTTCACAGGTTTTGACTTAATGGGCTTTTATTTCTGGGAGATAACGACTGCCTGTCCTGACGATTATAAGGAACCATCAACGTCTCTTGTTTCGGAAGGACTTCTTTGATGCCATTCATTGTGCACCTGGATCAACTGAGAAAACTACCCTGCCCCAGGTTATAATTAAGGGTTTTAATTTGTGAAAAGAAAAACTCCAGCTTCTTTGGCTCAAAGGGGTTGATTAGGGATTATCTTCCTTATAACTCCACTGTTTAGGATTTGAAACAATGTCTGTACCTCGTCATCGGGGTCCGTTCAAAAGCATACTGTAGAGATTTTGATATTATTTTCGTCATCCTCCCTCTAAAGGCTTAATTTTTTTTTAATCGAGAGTTGATCATCACAAAAAATGAAAGCAATTTGAATATAGTGAAATACGAATGGATTGATTCAAAACAGACATATGCAATGCATTGGTAAAGTAATAAAGTTTGACATGAATAAATGTTCGGACAGTCAAAAAAAAATTACAGCTTGAAAATTCTAATGAGCAAAAGCCTCTTAGTTCAAACTAGTCATTTCAGGTGGAGAACCCTCAGCGGAAGATTTTCATCTCGCCATCTGGCATGAATTCCAGCACTCTTCTGTCAATCAAGTCTTGGATCTTGTTTTTCAAAGCCCAACAGTCATCGGTGTCTTGTCTAGGACTATAGGAGTGGTATACACAAAATGCATCAGGGTGATAGCCAGGAGCAGAGGTATTGGGATTCCGGAGAGGATCCTTTAAACGAATCAGATTGACCTCCAACAAGCGTTTCAGTATTAAAGATGATGGTATATCAGTCTCAGAGAAATGTCTTCCAGATGTATTTTGCTTACGCCGATTACCCCGTTGACGCTGGCGAGGTTGTTGCTGGGCTTGTGACCCTAAAGCAAGCTGGGGAGCTTTTCCCTTGTCTTCTTGTCTCAAAGGAGGTTGAATGATAACTTAATCTTAAATCCTAGTTGTTTGCCCCACTTGGTTATTTTCTAGTAGTTTGTTGACGAGGACCCTGAGCTCTTCTTGTCTTTGAGCCAGGTCTTGAATGAGAGCCATCTGGCCCACCAGCTATCCCATCATCTGGATCTTCATTATTGCCAACTCAATTTGTAGCCCTTCCAACTGATCATTCCTGATGCTACCTGGATTCCCTAGGACTAATCCCCTTGTGAGGAGAGCTTTTATTTCTTCCTGCCCCTGGGATAGGTTCAAGAACATTTCTTGAAGTTGAGCGTTTTGAGCCTGGATGTCTTCGACAGTTCTCTCTAGGGCCATCTCTACTAAAATAAACAGTAGGAGAATAAGGAAACCTGAAAGGGAAAACCTGTCATGATGTGGATGCATGTTATGTGGATGCATGTTTTTAAGAATCTCTCAGGGTAAATAAGAAACTTGTTAGAATTTGAATTTTGCAGCTTTGGTTGAAGAAACTTCATGTTGTTAAAAGTCCTTCTTCAAGAGTCAAGCTCACCATATCGAGTGGGTCATAGCCCCTGACTCAAATTATCGTGTTTTGATTTCTAGACACCCTTGGCTAGAGGAAAATAAATCCCTTTTCCCCTTGCTAGACCTTTGATTTACCATAACCTACATCACAGACCCTTGAGATCCTTGAAATGGTTAAGGAAATGTTAAAGCATGATGTTATAATGTGTATGCTATGCGTTTAAGCAAAAGTGTGAGGTGATGTAAGTAAACCCTGCAATAAATCCAAATTATTGGATAAGGACTGTAAACAAAACCTGCAAGGAACTCATGTTGTCAGATAACAAGAATGTGCAAGTAGTTCAAGTTTGAAGGCACACAAGTCACACATATAGCCTTAAGTTTAGGCTGGCATGGAGTTTAGGCATTACCCTCTTTCAGTTTAGTTGGTTTAAACTTGTCCTAAAAATAGTAACCGGGTTCTAGAGGATCTCAATATCACTGACTACCCTCAATCGGTCATAATTCCAGTTTAGCAACCTTTTCTTGCAGCCGGAATCATCGCGAGAGTTTAGTCTCAATGAGTGTAGCATACTACTACCGTTCTATGGCCAAGTTAGTCAATTTAAAGGTTCTAAGGTCAGTTGGTGCTTAATGACCCCTTAGAAGACCCATATTCTCCTCGTTCCAACACAAGGGATATCGGTACAGACTAAAGTGCCACACCAACGTAGCTACTTCTTCAACCGTATCGGTCTATGCCGTACAGTTCCCTCACAGTTTATTGCTACTTACCTAAAAAGTATCCCCCAGATCTGGGTTAGGATCTATAGTAACTCTGATTCAAGCCCACAAAGATAAAGCATACAAGTCAAGCAATTGAAAACATTATGAACTATTCCTAAGGTACACCTCACTTATAATAAGTCCCCAGCAGAGTCGCCAGTTCTGTGATCGGTGGGAAAGAGAACTGACTGTTTTGGAATGTTGGTTCGCGTTTGCGTTTGTTTTCGCAAAATGTCGTGGTAAGCAAGAGTCGCCACCGTCTTTTATTTTATCCAACAAGGAAAGGACAAAAGCACAGAAAAATTCCTTTTTGAGATATTTCTCGGGTTCGGGAGGTAGATTATAGAAAGGGAAGGTGTTAGCACCCTTTCTATCCGTGGTTATCCACGGGCTCTTAGGTACTTGCTCATTGTGTTTTCAAAATTTGCTTTTCTTTGTGTTTGTGGGTTTGAAAGAGTTTTTATTTTGAAGAGAGTGTAAGTGCGAAAAGTTTTGTTTTGTTTTAAAAAGGAGCAAGTACATAAGAACCATCTACCTACTCGAAAAAAGGAATTAATCTGTACAAATGTCCTTTAGACAATGCTATCCCACTATTGATGAGTAGGTAGCACCGTCGTTGGAGTTTAAGGGTCAATTCGATTAAGGGACGTGTGGTCACTAAAGCAATGTTAGGACGCCTTAGCGGTAACCCTAATGTCTTAGATCATTTTTTCCGAGGCAACCGTTTCGAGGTAACTTATGATCTTTGGACAAGAGGACGACCTCTAAAACCTCCTATACTTAATGACCACGTTCGAGGCAACCAAGTGAGGTGTACCCTAAGAGTGCGCATGTGCGAGTGTGTTATTTCGATTAATTTTATCTGTACATGTCATGGGTGAGCTATGTTGCTTTTAAGTTCATACATTGGATCTTGTCATGCATTCCCTATTTATCAAAGATCTAACAATTAATAGTTGCGGAATTTAAATTGCGGAAATTAAATCTAAACTATTACAAGGCGTCAGGTATTTACATCGCCAAAAACAACCCTTGAAATTTAAATTGTGGAAAATAAAATAAAGCGATAAATAATTAAAGTCCTAATTAAAAGCTATTACATACCGGAAACAATTACAATAATAAGATAAAATTGATCGCGTGCGAGAAATTAAATCGGGCGAGTTTTTAGGGTTTTGACCCTTTTTGAAAAGAAAGCATGTTTTTTTGTTGTTATTTTTAAATTAAATGGAAATTTAATTAAGTCAAAATTAATTAATTAATTAAATAAAAATATTTTTGGGTTTTTGAATATTTAAGGAAATAAAAATAAAATGGTTGAAATTGTTAAAACCTAATATTCTGAATTAATTTTAATTTATTGCAAAAAATGTTAAAATTAACCTAATTAACACTAAATTAATTAATTAATATTTATTTACAAAAATAAAAAAAATGATGAATTTAATAAAAATAATATTTTTTATGTTTTCTGGTTTTATTAAGAAAAATAAATTATTAGGTTAATTAAAAATAATAAAACAATTAAATAAAGGGAAATATAAAAAAAAGAAAAGGAATTAACCCATTGAGGGATTTAGGCCCAAATCTGGATGTATGATTGGCAATTTGTGGCCCAAAATGTTCAAGCCTGCTTTGACTTTGACCATTCCATGCGTGTGCGTTGACTGGAGAGTATGGTGAGCCTTCAATCCTGGCCTTTGGATTTAGTCTGAAGGCCATCTGAAATTTGAGATTAGGAGGAGCATGATAGTCCACGCTTGCTGAAACCACATGCAATTACCTGGAGAAAAATAAGACAAATATATTGGGGGACCTGAGATTCGAACCCAGGTCGCATAGGTCTTTCCACTAACGCCTCCACCAACTGAGATGTGATGTTTTGTTGTTAATAAAATAAACATTGATTATTATATGTGAAAAACAATTAATATGCTGGAAAAAAAATATGGCGTGCTGTTTGAATTGGCCAATTGGGAGAGTACGCATGGTCGTCTTCTTCAACGAAGCCTGTTTTATTTCCCGCGGATTTGAATCCGTAGCAAAATCTATAGCTGCCTTCTAAAATCATCTGTAGGCCATGGAAACGAGTTTTAAGAACATCATCATACTCGTCTCCTTCCACTGATTTCATTTATGCCCATGGTTCTTTCCAATTTTTCCTGAAATTAAAACGCCTAAAAAACAAGAACCAAAACCCTAGCTTCGGGCATGGCTGTACAGGCTACCAAAACAAAATTAAATGATGCAGACAGACTGGAAATCAAACGTTAAGCATGATTGTACAAAGATTTTTGCAAGAAGATGCAAGAACATGGATGCACGATTTCATATACAGGGCTATTTTCAGGACGACTTACAGTGCAATTTAAGAGGTTTCAGGACTTAGTTTTGATTCCAATCGCTCCAGTGGACCTCAGGCAAGGAGATAGTGTTGAGTTTTTGGATTGAATTTGCCTCCAACCAAGATTTTGATCTCTCACTTTTTAAGCTTTTTTCAAGTTTTGTATTCTCAGATTTCACAACTTTTTGGTCGTGTTTGATCCCTTTGCCTTGTACATGTATAAGGGAATGAGTTAGGTTAAAAATTTGGGCTTCAATCCATGTGAATTGATGGTTTGAGATTTGATATGATTCCTCCATTAAAGGCTTTCAAGTTCTTTCCAAATCCAAGATTTTATGCATTATATGGCTTGGCACGAATTTGATTGGGTGTATCATGATAATTGAAAGCTGTAATGATCAAAAAGATATCAAGCTATTAAGATTTGGATTTTATTTTGATTTAAATTGATTAAAAATGAATTAAATCAATAAAAATCAAATAATATAGAAAAATTAATAATTGGTCATGAAATTGAAGATAGGACACGTGTGTGGTGTTACAAGATCAAATCTAGTGGAAAAAAGTGGGACCTTTTGACAAAAATTGGAGTTTTGAGGATAGTTGACTTTTGGGACTTTTGGGAAAATGCCCAACTTCAACAATGCATAACTTCTTCAATTTTGAACTTTTGGAAGTGTTCTTGGACTTTTTAGAAACCTTGAGATGTCCTCTAACCAACCATTTTTGTCTCATATAATTTTGATATTCCATTCTCAAGTTATAAGCTTTGGAAGAAAAAAAGGTGTTTTTGTTGACTTTCAAAAATGACCTATAATGTCCAATTTTGTAACTTCTTGTGAGTGCATTTCTTGATCTTGGGGTGTGAATATGGATTGTGGGAAATTGCATCCTCTTCAAAATGAGCTTTAGATGGGTCATTTCTCATAAAGTATGAGAAAGTTATGCTTGGTCAAAGTTGAGTTGACGTTTTCTGCAAAACCCTAATTTAGCAACTTTTGAATCTTGATGAATCTTGAGCAATCCTTGATGAATCATGATCAAACCTTGATAAAATGATGAATTATCCTTCAAAATGAGAATGTAGACAAAAAATCTTAAGGTTTGACTATATTTGGGACACAATTGACTTTTGCTATAACACAATCGATTTTTGGACCTTTTGAGCAATTGACCGACCAAACTTTCTCTGCAAGGATTGAAATTTGACATGGATGAACTTGAGAACATATTAGGACATTGGGGAGCATTTGAGGCCATTTGGATGTAAGGACCTTGATGCAACACAAAACCCTAATTTTGAATTGACTGTCTTAGAAGGTGATTTGACTGTCTAACTCTTGAGCTAACTTGAGTCACTTGGAGATTATTCTTGACATGTCTTGAGAAATATGGGAGGGAAAATTTTGGGGTACAACACCCTCTCTTCTGATTATGAAGGATGCGGGTTTGAGAGAGGATGACTGGATCCAGACCCATCTTGATCAGCTGAACTTAATCGACGAAAAGAGACTTACTGCTATTTGTCATGGTCAGACGTATCAAAAGTGGATGATCAAGGCATTTAACAAGAAAGTTAGACGACAAGAATATCATGTTGGGGATCTGTTGATCAAATGCATCATACTGCCACAAGGTGATCCTAGGGGCAAATGGACCCCTACGTATGAAGGGCCATTTATGGTTAAGAACATTTTCTCAGGAGGAGCTATGATTCTAACTGCCATGGATGGTGACGACCTTTCTCACCCCGTCAATGCAGACATAGTGGAAAAATACTACGCCTAATCAAAGACCCGCTAGGTTGACTGGCCTAGGCAAAAATAAGGGCTTCCCGGCGAACCAAAAGGGTTCGGGCAAAAATAAGGGATGAAAATAAATAAAAAAATCTGTACATCCGGCAAGTCGAAAACCTGAAAAGGCGGCTTGGGAAAAAAAGGGTATCCCGGTGGGCTGAAAACCCGAAAGGGCGGTCCAGGCAAAAATTAGGGATTAAAGCGTAACACTATGTCTTGTTGGATCACCTTGCAATCAGACTTCGGTATCGACTATCAAGATCGGACGACACTAATCAATCTGGTTTACCTTCAACCAAGTAGCAAAGTGATGAGATGCTTGAAGATATAAAGGCAATAGCAGAGTTGGAACCCAGTGGGATTATTCACATAGCTGTTTTTCATTCTTTTGCACAAACTGTATAAATTCTATCGTTCGGCGGTGTTCTCTTACTAGGACATCAACCTCTTGTATAAAAAACGCCTATTTACAGGCCAACTTCAAAATCAATACAATTCATTTTCGCAAAGAAATTTCAAATTGTTTTTCTTTTTCTGTTTTTGTTTTGCAAGAACGTCCAATGTTCATTTTTTATATATGCATTTGACAATAATTGTTGCTCATAAATGTTTATATACGAAACAAAAGACGATTACTCGTAATATCAGGAACAGGGGCAAACAATAAATGTACAAACCTTATGGTTGCTCTGTCCACCAGGTATAGGGATAGGCCTAGCTTGAGAATACGACTAAAGGCACATTCACTCCCCGCAGAGTAAGAAAAGACAGTGATGTTAGCGGTCCCAAACAGGACACCACTCTCCCCAGCTGAGGCTCACAACCGCGAATGAGTTGGTAAGATTCTCCCCAAGCAGAGTTTGTCTATTGCCCGCACTAAAAAAATTATCCCCAATGAAGTCGCCACTAAAAGATTATCCTCAAAGGAGTTCATTTCTTTCACAAGCAGAACCTCAATCCCCAACAAGTTTCATTATCGTCAACAACGATAATTCATCCCCAGCCGAGGTTATTTCTCTAAATCAACAGGTCCTCTGGCAAATTTTCTCTTCCCCACAGAGTCACTTTCTCACCAGTGTATTCTCTAGCAGGATTATTCTTCCAATCAGCCTCGATCGTTATCCCTAACGGAAACGAAGAATTCAACTTCTTGCACTCTCCAGTAGCAATCCGGGATTTATTTTCCCCAGCTAGAGATTATCATAAAAACATTGCATATCCATACATCATGACATATGCATACGCATCATACCCCACAGTCTCATTTATTTTGAGAACATCATTGCATGATACATGTCATACATTACATACAGCTAACCTTTACCTTTTAGGAAAGATACAATCAAATCCTCACCAATTCAAGCTATGAAGCCCAGATTCGACCGGATAGTACCTTGATCTCTACAACATATTGTGAAGCCCGGAGAACAACCAGATAACAGTATCAAACACCGCGAAGCCTGGATTCGACCAGATAGTGGTTTATCTTTAAGCTATGAAGCTCGGATTACGATCGGATAATAGTTTAATCCCCAGCAAGCCGTGAAGCCTGGATTACGACCGGATAACAATTCAGCCAGTTACTGTGAAGCCTGGATTCCGACCAGATAGCAGTGCGAGACACCATGAAGCCTGGATTCGACCAGATAGTGGTATGTCATAAACACAAGCCATGAATCCCGGATTACGATCGGATAACAGCTCAACAAGTTATTGTGAAGCCTGGATTACGACCAGATAGCAATACTAGTTTATGTGAAGCCTGGATTACGACCAGATAGCAGCCAAAGACACCGCGAAGCTTGGATTACGACCAGATAGTGGTATATCTTTAATACAAGTTATGAAAGCCCGGATTACGACCGGATAAGTACTGTTATTTCTCCAAACACCATGAAGCCTAGATTCGACCAGATAATGGTATGAGACACTGCGAAGCTTGGATTTCGACCAAATAGCAGTTTACCTGGACAATTACTAAGAAGCCTGGAATCGATCGAATATTAGTGTGCCCTAAGTTTAAGTTGATGCCCGGATGCGACCGGATAACAACTCATTTCCTTCTGAAGCCTGGATTACGACCAGATAAGAAACGAGAAATTGTGAAGCCTGGATTACGACCAGATTAGCAAGTTTAATCTCATCACCCCAGTAAGTCACTGTAAAGCCTGGATTATGACCAGATAGCAGTCGGTCTTATCGCTATGAAGCCTAGATCACGACCAGATAATAGTTCATTTTCACCTCCTCGACTAAGAGACGATTCCCTAGTAGAATAACGGACGACCGAAGCTCCTAAAATTCTATTCTCTCTCAAGACAGAGATCAGCATCCCCCAGCGTAGTCTTCCTCAACAACAGGTATATTGGCTCTCGCTAAGGAATCTCTTATGAGATCGACACTCCTTCAGATGGAATCTTTAAGCCCATTTTCTGTCATCACTTTCCAAATGGCATCTGTAAGCCCATTCCCGATATCGCAATACAATACCACTTCATGCGAGTGCAAATTTCTGGGCACTCTAGTGTTCAATCATCTTCCACCTTCGGATCACGAAAGGCAGAAAAGCCAATCTACATCCTCAGGTTTAAAAAGATTGAACAGGGGCAGCTGTTGTACCCCAAAATTTTCCCTCCCATATTTCTCAAAACATTTCAATAAAGATCCTCAAGTTGCTCAAGGAAATCCAAGGGTTGACCAGACAAGCTCTCTCCTAAGGCAGTCTACCTCAAATTAGGGTTTCATATTGCATCTAGATACTTGATCCCAAGGGATCCCAAATGCTCAACATTGTCCTAACAGGTTCTCAAGATCATCCATGTCAAGTTTCAAGCCCTATAGAGAAAGTTTGCCCAGTCAATTTCTCAAAGGCCTGAAAATCGACTGTGCTAGGGCAAAAGTCAATTGTGGCCCACATACAGTCAAACTTCAAGATTTTGGGTCAACCTCCTCATTTTGAAGCATATTCCATCATTTGATCAAGGGTTGATCATGATTCATTAAGGATTGCTCATAATTCATCAAGAACCAAAAGTTGCTAAATTAGGGTTTTGTAGAAAAAGTCAACTCAACTTTGACCAAGCATAACTTTCTCAAACTTTATGAGAAATGACCCATCCAAAGCTTATTTTGAAGATAATTCCATGCTCTATAATCCATCTTCAGCTCCCAAGTTCAAAATATGCACTCACAAGAAGTTATGAATTTGGACATTATAGGTCATTTTGAAAAGTCAATAAAAACACCTTTTTTGTCAAAGCTTCATACATGAACATGGAATACCAAATTGAGATGAGACCAAAAGGGTTGCTTAGAGGACATCTCAATATTTCTAAAAAGTCTAAGAACACCTTCAAAGAGTCAAAATTGAGGAAGTTATGCATTGGTGAAGTTGACCTTTTTTTGCAAAATTGCCAAAAGTCAACTATGCCTCAAATTGCAATTTTTGCTAAATGGGCCTAACTTTTTGCACTTGTTTTGAGTTGGTAGCATGGTCAACGAGCCCTAGCTCTTTCCACTTGGCATTATCTTATTTTTATTATTTATTTTGATTTTTATTTAAATTAAATCATTTTAAATCAAAACAAATCATAGAAATCCAAAACATTAAAATTCAAAGATCTTGTACATGTTTCAGGTCCTATGTCCAGCTAGCATAAGATTGGAATCGTGCAAAAGCATTGGTGTGCATAAAAAGATTGAATTTGGCTATTTTTGGAAAGATATTCAAAGGAATCAAATCAAGATCAAAAGCAATGATAGAGGAAGATTGAGATCAGGTTTTCAACCCTAATCCAATCCTTGATATATATTGAACAGGTGCAGACCTAAAACAGGGCTACAGAGAGGCGCAAGAACAAGAACAAAACTTGAGAAAATCAAGAAAAAGTGCATACATGATTTCATACTTCCAGGCATCCTCAAGGCTTTTTAACCATCCCAATCGCTTCCTGGGATCACAAGGAACCTAAACCAATCAAGAACGAAGAGCTTCCAACCCTATAACGCACTGTAAGGCAGTCACGACATTGCACTTTTCTTGAATTTGAATTGCATCATTCTGACACTTATAGCATGATACAATCACATATTCTTGTTCCTTAACATATTTGCAAGCTTTCTGTAATGTTTAATTGCATGTTTATGGACTGTATAAGATTTCACCATTATTAGGGTTTCTTGCTTCGATTTGGGATCTTTGCATACAGGTGAAATAGGGCCATGAAAGGGGTACCATCGTTTCTAGCAGGTCCAGACGAATCTATCCATGTCCTTGGTTTTTATTTATCTTGCTTGTGCTTGATTTTGAAAAGTTACAGGGATACAGCGACGGACATATGTCCGTAGGTAAAAGTTTTCAACTTTTACCAACGGAGCAAGGTTGGGGATGACCTGCATGGCACCCTTCTATTGGGTCATTCAAATTTCTGGCGTGTTTTCTTTTGTTTCCTCCACTAACTCAATTTATTCCATATTATCTATTATTATTATTTTATATACAAAGCAAACAGCTAGCGCATTTGGTAGTGGAGTGAGTGCAAAAGGCATCAGGGCCTGGGTTCGAATCCCAGGTCCCCCAATTGTTCCATATTATTTTGCTTCAGGTAATGCAGCGTGCATACAAAGCCAAGAGACTATCATGCGCTCTCATCATCCAATCTGCCAAGTGTCCAGATGGCCAGATCTAAAGGCCATCAGATGAAGGAGTATCATAGGCTTCAGTCAACGCAACGCATGGGAATCTGGCAAGTCAAACGTGGACCAACCTGTTTTGGGCCCAGACTTGGTTATTCACATCCCTCCAAATTACTTTTCCAGGCCCAGTTTTCTATTTTCTTTTCTTTTTATATTTTCTTTTATTAATTATTTTATTTATAATTACTAACACAAATTAATATTCTTTTTATCAAAAAATCACAAAATAATATTTTCACCCAATTAGACTTAGGTTTATTTTTTATCAAAAAATTAATTAATTTAATTAAGTTATTTAATTTCTAGGGTAACTTAAATTCTTTTGTAAATAAATAAAAAACAATTAGAAATTAGGGTTTTGTCTAAATTTAATTCTATTTCTTTTTCTTAAAAAATAACAAAACACAAAAATAGGCCATTAGTTATTTTCTTTAATTATTTAATTAACTAATTAGTTTTGTATTTTAAAAAACTAATTCTTTTTCTTAAAAAAACAATTAAAAACAACAAAAACAATTTTTCTTTCGATTAGGTTAGAAGGGGTCAAAACCCTAGTTCTCTCCCGATCTTAATTTCCTCGCGCGCGCTTTATTATCTATTTTTTCCATATTTATGTAATTGCTCACAAGTTGTAATAGATTAATTAGGATATTTTATTTTCATTTATCGCTTTGTTTTAAAGGTTTGTTTTTGGCTATGTAAATATCCGAAGCCTTGTAATAGTTTAGCTTTACTTTCCGCACTTTCAATTCCGCAAAATATTAACTGATAGATGTATGAATATTAGGGATGCATGACAGGAATGTATGTAAAACTTTAAAACAGTTAGCAAACCCTAAATGTGCAAAGATAATAAACTTGAAATTGAATCACTCGCACATGCGCACTCCTAGGATACACTCCCACTTCGGTTACCTTCGGTAAACGGTCATTAGGTATATGATGCTTTAGTGGTCGCTCTCTTGTCTAAACAAAGATCAAAGTCCCGTTCGGAAAAGTTGTCTCGGAATGGCTGCCTCGGAATTGTTGTCTCGGAATTATTGCCTCGAATAATTGATCTAAGACGTTAGGGTTACTACTAAGACGTCCTAACATTGCTTTAATGATCGTACGTCCCTTTCGAATTGACCCTCAAAACTCCAACGAAGGTACTACCTACTCACTAAAGGAAACAAACATAAAACAATTATCTTTTTCGAGTAGGTAGAATCTTAAGTACTTTTTCAAATCAAACACACACAAGCAATTTTGAAAATGATGAGCAAGTACCTAAGAGCCCGTGGAAAACCACGGATAGAAAGGGTGCTAATACCTTCCCTTTCTATAATCTACCCCCCCCCCCCCCCCCCCCCCGTACTTAAAATCTCGAAAAAGAGAATTTTTCTGTGCTTTTTTCCTTTCCTGTTGGATAAAATAAAAGTCGGTGGCGACTCTTGCTTACCGCGACATTTTGCAAACACAAACGCAAAATGTAAACCAGCATTTTAAAACAGTCTGGTTCTGGCCACCGTATCACACCTGGTATCTCCCTTGAACTTGGGATGCGACAAGTTGGGAATCAGTGAAAAAGTGTATCTCTCGGGCTCCAAGGTCCTTAGCTAGTCTTAATCCTACGAGCAAGGCCTCGTATTCAGCCTGATTGTTCGAGGTCAAAAAGGAAATAGTGAGAGAATTCTCGATCACGATACCTTCCTCGTTTTCGAGGAGGATTCTTGCTCCACTTCCCGTCGAGCTGGAAGCTCCATCCACAAAGATGGTCCACTTGTGCTCCTTCACTGCGGGAGGGTTATGAGCATCCATCTCTGCGACAAAGTCGACCAGAGCTTGGGCCTTGAGGGCCTTCCTGCTTTCATATTGGATGTCGAACTCCGAAAGCTCCAAGGACCATTTTAGCATTCGTCCTGCCATGTCTGGTCTACCTAAGAGTTGTGTTACGGGTTGGTATGTCTGTATGATGATTGTGTGTTCCAGGAAGTAATGTTTGAGCCTTCCTGCTGCGTTGACGAGAGCCAAGGCCACCTTCTCGATCTGTTGGTACCTGACCTAGGGTCCTTGAAGTGCTTTGCTCGTGAAATATACTGGCTTTTTCCCGTTAGGAGTCTTACGAATGAGGTCCGCGCTCACAGCCTCGACGAATACGGCCAGATACAGGAACAAGGTCTCCCCGTCCACAGGTCGCGACAGTACGGGAGATTGCGAAAGGCTTTGCTTGAGATGGAGGAGCACTTGCTCGCATTCCTCGGTCCATTCGAAAGCGGCCTCTTTGCCAAAAGTTTGAAAAATGGAAGGGCGTGTTGTATGGCTTTCGCCACAAAACAAAAGAGTGAGGTGAGTATTCTGTTTAACACTTGTATTGATTTCTTCGAATTAGGTGTAGGGAGCTCGGAGAATGCTCAACATTTATCGGGGTTGTCTTTAATTCCCCGTTCTTTTAGGTAAAAATCGAGGAACTTGCCCGCTTTAACCCCAAATGTGCACTTCTCGAGATTGAAATTCATTCTACATTGTCTCGCTTGAGCAAAGACCTTTCTGAGGTGGGCAACATGTTCGATGTCTGCTCGAGATTTGACGATCATGTCGTCCATGTATACCTCGAGCATATCTCTGATGTCATTGCGGAAGACTTTATTCATCATACGCTAGAATGTTTCCCCTGCGTTTTTCAGACCGAAGGGCATTACGTTGTAGTAATAATTTCCCGACTTGGTTACGAAAGCGGTGCAGTGCTTGTCGCTCATCGCCATATGAATTTGGTTGTAGCCCGAGTAGGCGTCCATAAAAGATATAATTTTATAGTCGGCCGAGTTGTCGACCAACATGTCAATATTAGGCAAGGGGAATGCATCTTTGGGGCATGCCAAATTAAGATCGATATAGTCAACACACATACGCCATTTTCCATTATTCTTTTTAACTAGTACAACATTTGATAGCCGGGTTAAATACATGGCCTCAAAAATAAAATTTGCCTCTAGGAGGTCTTTTACAGCATTTTTCAGCAGCCTCCTCTTTCTCGGGAGACTTCCTACGCCTACGTTGTACTCTTGCCCTAGTGGATGGATCAATAGCCAGTTGGTGGCAGGCGACCTTGGGATCGAGACCGGGCATCTCCGCAGCACTCCACACGAACAGGCCCGCATTCTCCCTCAAGCAAGCTTTGATCTGCTTCCTCTCCAGGTAGGGGAGTTATGTGCCAATCTTCACTCTTTTGTGAGGGTCTTCTCTGAGGGGGACGAACTCATAGTCTTCGTTTGGGATTGGTCGGAGGAGTCCCTGCTCGCTGTTGGGTGCTTCATCCTGGTCGAAGCGGGTGTCTAATGAAATGGAGTCGGCCTTGGGAAGAGCTCTTTGTTCTTCCGTCTTGATGGGTTATGGATTTGGTCGTGCCGTAGAAGCTCTCTTGGTGGGTCGTGCTCTAGTGTCGACCGTACTCTGTCCCTTTGACGTTGCATTGAAGCATCTTTGGGAAGCTGCGAGGTCACCTTGGATGGCGGCGACGCGTCCTCTCTTCATGTAGAATTTCATTTTTAGATGGACGATGGAGGGAACAACGGTCAATTCCTTTAGTGTTAGTCTCCCTAGGATACAGTTGTAGAGAGACGGGCAGTCGATGACCAAAAACCGCACCTTGACTTTCTTGGTGGCGGTCTCCTTGCCGAAGGTGACTAAGAGCTCCATGTACCCCCACAGTTTAGAGGTCGAGCCATTGAAGCCCTGCAGGTTGGACCCCACGTATGGTGAAAGGTGGGTGTCATCGAGCTGTAGGGTTCGGAAGAGTTGGCTATACATTACATCGACGAAACTCCCTTCATTGACCAAGACGCGATGAACGTAAAAATTAGCCATCCTTGCCCTAACCAGAAGAGGGATGCTTGAGTTAGGGGGCCCTCCGGGAAATTCTTTGAGGTAGAATGTGATCGGCTTCGATCTTCCCTTGACCCTCTTGAATGTCACCATTTGCAGGGGGCCGCGTCGACCAGCTCGTCCAGCTTCCTCTTTGCGGAGTTTATAGTTATGTCGTTGAACCCCCCGCCATTTATAACCATGGCGGAGGGGAATCTTTCCCACCTACTGTGCATGGACAGAGGCTCTTCGATGTCATCAGGGACGTAGAAGTCCTCTAGTCTTGTATCGGAGAATGATGTCTGGATGGGGACCGTCTCGTCTGATGGTCAGGCATCCTCCTCAGTCTCCTTAGTGTCGCGGGCATCTCGACGAGGGGCGTCGCCGCGCCAATATTTCTCGAGTCTTCCCCCTTTAATGAGGGTCTCAATAGCATCTTTGAGATGGACACAGTCTTCAGTCAGGTGTCCATGACTTCGATGATACTGACGGTATTTGCTCCAATCAGCCCCAGGCTTAACAGGAGCATAGCGAGGACGTCTGACGCCACCATCTTTGAAATCAATATTAGCACACTCCCCCAAGATGCGCTCGCGGGAAGCTGTCAGCAAAGTGTACTCAGTAAATCGCCCCGCGGGCCCTCTTTGCTCGCGAGGATCCCGTGGTTTGTCATCCCTCATCTTCTTGCCCGTTCGTCGAGGAGGGCCCAAATCTTGTTGTCGCGGATTGTTGGTTGATGCACGATTTCTTGGGTCGCGGGCTCTATTGGCTTTTTCCCTCTCCTCATAGTCCATGTAGACCCTAGCCTTTTTGAGAAGAGCATCGAATGTCCGGGGTGGTTCAATGCCAACGACCTTCCTGAACTCCATGCCCGGGAGGAGTCCCCTCTCAAGCAGGTATCTCTTCATATGATCGATACAAGGGACCTGAACGGACTCGCAATTGAACGGATCAATAAACTCCCTGAGGGTCTCGTCGCTTATCTAGACGATGGCCTCGAGGGCTGCCTCAGTCTTCGAGTGTCGACGTGAGACATGAGCTGATGAACTGGTTTTTCAAGTTTCTCCAGGAGGTAATTGACCCCGGGGCGAGGTTCTTATACCAGTCCATTGCAGTATTTCTTAGGGTCGTGGAGAACAACCGGCATTTAATCGGTCCCGCGATGTTATGATAGTGCAGCATTGCCTCAAACTCGTCGATATGGTCGACTGGGTCGGCAATGCCGTCGTACTCCTTCAAATGGGGAGGTTTCTCCATACCCTGGGGAATGGGTGCCTCCATAATAGCCTGGGATAGGGGACCGTAGGGATCATCTTAGTCACTTCTGTCTGGAGATCGAGAAGGCGACCTGTTGTAATGGCGGTCGTGATGACGGCCCTGGTCGCACGGAGGATCCCTTAGGCGGTGTCATTTTTCGTCGTTTCCCCTATTTCTATTTCCAGGGGGTCTTTGCTCTTGACGCGGGGGGATGTGATCACGTCTCTCCGTATCTACGGGCTGATCCTTCTCCAACGCGGGGCGTCGCCCAGTTCGTCGAGGAGATGGGCTTCGAGAGGTATCCCATCTGTGTCTCCGTAGGGGAGATTGGGGACGGTCCTCTATCTGACGGGGAGGAGGAGAATCAGGCCTCCTATGTCTTCTGGGGGCTCTTCGAGAATCTTTGAGCATTCTTAATCTCTCCCCTTACGAAAAGATCAAGTAGTTTGTTTGATTTATTGCCGCGAATAGTGCCCTGGTCGTGGCATTAGCACCCGCAGGAAAGGGGACCTCCTGGAACACGGGCGACTGGTAGTTCTGGAGAGGACGACGATCGTCTTCGAGTCGTCGAGACAGTGATGACGACGAGGCAGTCAGTCTGTCTCTATACTCTGAGGGACCGGGCATGTCATCGACGTATCCGTTGTTATTGCCGGTGTTATTATTGTTACCGGTGTTGTTATTGTTACCGGCGTTGAGGCCAGCGGGACCAGCATTGTTGATGCTGATGTTGTGGTCGGCGACGTTGTTGTTGACGTCGGCGAAATGGACATTCGGGTTGTTTTCTGCCGTGAGATCAACCATGACGGTCGAAAAGGAGTTGGATTAGCTTTTGTCTTGGATGAATGAAAGACTGGGAAGCTGTGATTCCCATAGACGGCGCCACTGATCGTATCTGACCAGAATGGACCGTCACAGCTTACTTCGAGCAGTACATGAAAGTGAGGTGGGGGTACCTGCGAGATATTCTGATGCCAAAGTGAGATTCGAATGAGCTAGCAAGCAAGAGTGAGTAAGAGATGTTCAATACCTGACCCTCTCGAAAGAGAGAGTATTTATAGCCCTCAGCGCTGGGCCAAAGTCCCCATTGTTGGCCACGTTGAGGCCCAATAATGGAGACTGCCAGGGCTTACGTGTGTATGGAGTTCAGCAAGTAGACTCCCCCCTGGTCAACTGCTTCGTGAGAATAGAAGTTGGACCCGTGACTTTTGAAGGGCAGTTAAGATGATTGTAATATGGAGACGTGGACCACGTTCTCGAACGAATGTGTGGGGAGTTGCCAACGGTCCCTAACTTGGACAACTTACTTTTGGACCTTATACAAGAGTGTTGGATTGGGCCTCCCAACCGAGGGACAAGTGCAAGCCCAGTCCAGATCAGAATATATCTAATTATTTGTTGCTCATGTGGTTAGTTGCATAAATAAATAATTTTTAAAGTTAATTTTAATTTAATTTAATTAATTAATATTAATTATAAAATTTGGGAATACTATTCTCCATGTGAAATAATATAATTAAAATTAATAACTAAGTTAATATTATAAATGATTAATTAGTGAAAGAAAAGTTAATTTTTATTAAATAAATATAAAAAAATTATCAAGTTAGTGGAAGAAAAATTAATATATAATTAAAATGAATAATTAAACTAATATGATAAATGATTAGTTAGTGAAAGAAATATTAATTATTTTAAATAATATAATTAAATTAATATAATAAATTATCAAATTAATCTTAATTTTGGCGTTAAAAGTTTAATGATTTAACAATTTTAATTAATAAGATTTTTTAAATTTCAAAAGATATTAATAAAAATAATGAAAATTTCGACTTAAAAATCAAAATGAGTTTTTTTTTTCGAGAAATTTTTTATAACATTATAAATATGTCTGCTAAATAATCATTCAAAAATACACATCGATTCAACAACATAAACTAAAACTACGTGCACAATAATTTTGTAAAGATTAAAATATAATTTTGTAGAGAGAATAGTGAATTTACTAACTTATCCTGGTTAATTATTGATATATTCAAATTAACATTAATATTAAGTAAAAAATAATAAATAAATAATATTTATTAGAAAATACAATCGAAAGATTAAATATAAAATTATATTAGTAATTTAAAGTGAACAAATTTTTTGGAACAAATTTTTTTCCTAAATAAGACGCTTAATTTGGGACTGATGGAATATCAATTTTCTTTATAGGAATAAAAAACAAAATTTAGTAATTTATAAGAAACAAAAACATATTTAATTCTAAATAAAAATACAAACTATCACCACTTGATTACGAGTAAGGGAGTTGCGTGATTGAACTCTTTATGTTGTCAAAAGCCTAACCATGAACAAAGATAACAAAGATTATTTGCACAATGAAGAAACTTTTAAAGCTTGTCCATTGAATCTGTTTGTGCCTGTAAATAGAAACGTAAAAAACTATGCAATAGCAGTGTTCGACATAAAGTGGCCAAATGGCAGCAGAACATTTCGTCGACAATGTCCAAGGCTCAAAATGTACCAAAACCTTTTAGTCCTTACAGAAAACCATTTACTTACTGAATACAAAAAGAAACTGCAGTTTTATACCACCTATTACCAAGGTGTTAGAGAATAAAAACTATAAAGCATCTGTGACATGAAACCAAAGTAAAGTTTACATGCTTGCAAGCATGAAGAAACATGAATCAGCACAAACCCACATTATTTTTCATCTACTCTGTTAAACCAGCGATGAACGTTGGGATTAGGTACAACAACACCGAGGGCCTGCAAATATCAATAAATCATCAAACTGGAGTGAAAATATGGCAGGCTGTTGTTGTAAGATACCAGGAAAATCAAGCCACGGCTGTCAGGCATGGATGAAATGCAGTACCACATGCTATCCACTGCCGTTTCCTCCCGTGCGGCACCACACACCCGGGAACCTTCAGCCATTCCTTCTTTGCTATGTTGTAAGTAACCAACCGATTCATTTGTTTTGATCTCAAGGACAACATGAGCAAGCCTTTGTTACCCAGGCAAGTCATTCTAACGTGCTTACCATAAAAGTCCAAGCACCATACATTTGGCATTCTGTCTACCTCCTTCCACAAGAGCGTCATTTTCTGCAGCTCCCATATGCATACACACGTGGCTGCATTCTTTGTGAGCAATCCTGCAAGCATGATTTGGCCATCATACTCAGCCAGAGTGTGGTCAGTCAGATGCAATGGCACTGGGATTATGTATTGTTTCCAAACTCCCGTTGCCATATCATAAGAAACAACCCCTTCTGGATCTGAACGCATGAAGTAAAGTGTACTGTTAATAGAGACAGCTTGTGACCTAAAGTTAAGGGCCAATGGCAGCTTCACATTTCCAGGCATGTTTCCTGGACGGCTCCAAGAGTTTTTCACCGAGTCATAAACTTCATGTTCTCCATCACAACCCACCCATAGGATCTTGTAGCCTGAACCAGCAGATTTTTCATTCGCAATCATCCCTACAGCAACGCGAGACCAGACCCTCACTGACCGAGCTGGCAACTCCTTGAAGGATTGAGTCAGCGGGTTACATACATAGAAGTTTCGATGGCCAATGTCCAAAAAGCAAACTAATCCCCCTGCAGAAGCCACTGGCAAAACAATCAACTTTGTGGGCATTGCTGATATAGAAGGATGATGCCACTTTTTCAAAGAAGGGTCATACATGGCTCCTGAATTCACATTTTCATGGGTAATGGTGTAAAACCATGGATTTTCTTGTGGGATTTCGGCACAATGCTGAGAAAAGCTTTGAGAAGCCAGCAAAGAACTCCATCGTCGGCATACAGAACGGAAGCGGAAAAAAGTGGCAATGGGAAGTCGTGCAATTACTGCCTCAAACAAATCTTCAGGAAAATCTTTCCAGATTTCTTGTTCCATAACTTCACTTGTACAGGATCTTCCTGACGATTTGCCCTTGCTTCGATCTCTTCGAGGCTTCTTAGCGGGTGGAGGCTTTAGAGGCTCCGACATCCTGAAACTATGAGACTTTCCAGCTGCCATTTCAACGCCAAAACAATCATCTACAGAGCCATTTTCGATGTCAAACGCAGTCCATCTGCAAAATGGACAAACCAACATCCATAGGGTCGTCAGCATGATTGACACCAGATAGAAAGGCAAAAAAAGTAATAAGCAAATTTCAGAACACAACTGCAAAAATACAAATTGATATTTTATTCCAACACATGCAGACCGAACCCGCGTGAGAGGATCATTTATACCAAGGGATTTTGCATGCAAGCTAAAAGATATCAAACCAAATGGCAGATTACGTGAAACTACTTAGTGGGGTCTGCTAATGGTAATGGATCAAACTACACCACCATAATGTTCTATAAAAAAAACATGTTTCTAATCTCAAGACATTTCTTAATAGTCTCTCTGGGTCTTACTCTACCTCTAGAGATTTGACTGCCACCCATCTAATACTTTCCTTACTACAAAATTCACAGGTCTTTGTTTTCTCTCAACATGCACAAACCATCTAATTCTATGTTTGTTTCCGCGGCAGAAAACTCATAAACGCACGTCTGAGCCAGAAGCTTCCTTTTATGGCTTCTTAAAATCACGGTAGGAAGGCACTTAGACGTATGTTTGCTTGCTGAAACACTAAACCAAACAGGCACTAAGTCTAGTTTCCATCACTTTTTCTACTATAGGTATCACCCTAACACTCTCCCTAGTACTGTCACTCAGACAGAAGCTATAGGTATCTAAGGCTAGACTCCAACCTCACACTTGAACCTCAATGAGCTTGAAGCACGGATGATGAGAGAAACCTAACAAAAGATCTAGGATAAACACTAATATCATCTTAATTTTTTAATATTTGTCATAACCCATCCTTACAAAACCGGTTTGTAAAATGAAGATTGTCTTCATTTATAAATATATGTTCAGGTCATTTGTCATCATATGTGGGACTCTTAACACACCCCACACGCTTAAGATTGGACATCTAGAGTGTGACCCGAGTGACCTGTTAGAGAAAATTTGATAGCAAGTGGTTTAACCGATCTTAGTTAGGCTCTAATATCATCATAAAATTTGGGTTATATTTAAACTTAGCCTTACAAAACCGGCTCGCGGAGTGAGAATTGTCCCCACTAATAAATACATGTGCAGATCATCCCTCATCCAATGCAATCCTTAAACTGTGACTCTACATAAAGTAAAACCACATAGAGCTTTCCCCATCAAGCCTCAAATCTAATTTCACAAAGGTTCACTAGGTGCCAAACTAGACATTTTCAAAATCACCTTACCTTTGTGCAACAAACATGATTTACGATACCATATTTGGATTCATGTTCAAACCCTTCAAAATCATGTCCGGTCCCCACTAACATGATTTTGGTATAAATATAATTATTTGGTTACTTACATTGTTTTCGCCTCTAAATCTCAATTTCATTAGATGTTAAAAACTACTTTTGTATTAGATGGAAAAATTTTAACTAACAACCTTCGTGCTAAGTAAAACACATAAACTTAAATCACAGCACTTCCAACTCAATTTTAACCAAAATAAATTTTCGTGATCAAGTTTACTGGAAACAACTTTTAGAAAATTCTCAACCAAATACATGTTCGGTGTGCAATAAAGCAAATATATACTTATTCTCCAGCATCTTATTCCTAGGAGTAGATGGAAAGTACTCCTCAGAAATCCCATGTTCATTTGAACGAGATAAAATGAAACCCAACTACAATAGTAGCTGTGGGGATCTAGTTATAGTTTAAAAAGGAGCAAGTTGTACCAGAAGGAATAGTTAGAATGTACAAGTAATCACCCACAACATTGTCTTCTTCCTTAAATATGTACAAGTAACAACCCACACAATTCCTTCTTTTTTAAGGAAGGTGACTTAACACACTTGAACTTTTCCTAAAAATTCACTATACGTTCCATCCAATCAAGGAATGTGAGTAAGATGTAAACTGACAATTCAAAGCCTTCCTATGCAAAATACAACAGCACAGAAACAATGCACACGATCCATTATCTAACAATGTCAATCAAAACAAACAGAACGCGTGGAACTGTTAAACAAAACAACCAAACAAAAGGACATGATCTGAAAATGATCTTGAGAGAAGATTGTTTGCTGCCAATCAATGTTTTAAAAATCAGCCAACAACTACAATTGTGGTCACAGTATCAAGTTTTCTTAATGTCTCGTAGACAGCTTTGCAAATTACAACCACAATCGAGGTTTTAAAAAACAGTCGGTGCCAATATTGATACGTTTATTCACTGTTTTTGCGATGAAGAACAAATTGTGAGTAATTCACACCGCGACGACTGCAACCAGTGTCGCAATATTTGTACCGACCGAAATCGCAAAAACCTTGACCACAATTACTGCCACATGAAGCATAATTTGATAGCAAAATTTCAAAATATCAATAACAGTGACATAAAAACCTTGCTACCTAGGGGAAAACTTCAAATTAGCATTCAAAACTCAAGTGCACCTCCTCCATGTCAAATTCCAAACCCAAACAACCCCAACAACAAAGAGATTTTCAATCAATATAAAACAAGGAACAACGAGAAGAAAATAAAATTTCAGAAAATAGATTAGGAACAGATAAATCTTACGGAGTTTATGAAAAGTTGAAATTTAGGGCATCGTAATTTAGTCCTTCCCGAAAGCGTGGAATGAAAATTAGAAGCAAATAAGAATAATTGCAATGTGGAGTGTTGAAATACCGCACTCACGCGCAGAATCAACCTAACTTACCTAACTGCTTAATTCGCTTCAAAGATAAATAAATAATAACAAAAATTAACAATAAAAATAAATAATAAATAAAAACAATTGACCACAAAAGAAAATAGAAAGAGAAAGAAAGGGCTGAAAGGTCATTTGAAAAATAGATCTAAGAGAAAAATAGATCTAAGAGAGAGAGAGAGAGAGACCTGGGGTTTTGTTGAAGGAGGATAGTGTGATGAGAAGAAGAATGATGAGATTGAGAGTCGAGGAGGTGCTGAAGCTGACCGATTAGCTGCTTCAGCATGGCCAGGCCTTCCATGCCCCTCCCCACGATTTTCACTCTAATAATAATAACACTTTCACTTTTTCTCTCTCTTTCTATCTCTTGTTCTTATCTTTTTTTTACCCACACGCAAACGGAGTTTCTTTTGTTTTGTGTTTTGTTTTTTCTTTTTTCTTTTTTCTTTTTTGTTTTTTGTTTTACTGCTCTGTGATAATCATCACGTGCTAACTACTGCTGCTATATACTCATTCATTCCCCCGTGCGCTACTCTGCTTTTTTGTTTTTAATTAGTGACTATCATCATCATCACTTTCACAATTATGGGATCGAAGGAACAATCTCATTATTCCCTTTCTTTTATTTTATTTTTTGCCCTTACTTTATATATATATATATATATTCTTCAAAGTTTCTCCTAGTTCAATCAACTCTTTCAATATTTTAGATTGAAAGAAAAAGAATAAGACTATTTGATATTATTTGTATTTGTTTCAATTTTTAAAAGATGCGAAAAGTATGTTTTAATTTTCAATCAAGTATTTGATGAGATAGGAAAAAATTATTTTAAGTTGGGATGGTTAAGGATATGAGGATTTATTTATAAATTTGATTTGTTTTATGGTAAAAATTTTAAGTTTATCTATTGTAAATAATGTATTTTTTTTTTATAGTTGTTGGTAATAATTTTATACTTGTAAAAGTACATTGGTGTCACCTTATTAATGATATTTAGTAAATCAGTCGAATCGTGAGAATTTCTTCATTTTTTTTATGTGTGTTTAATTTATATAGTTTGTCTTATTAGTGTTGTATTATATTATTTAATGGTTATGTCCTCTTATCTTACTAAAATCTTTACAATCATAACAGTTTTGTCCTCTTATCTGTTTCGTGAGAATGTGGTATTAGAAAACAATCTAGAGGAGGTGAATAGACTTTTAAAATCAATCAATACTTCAAACCAGAATAATCAGAAGTTTTTCAAATTTTGCGCGCGAAAGTTTATAGAGCATAAATGTGAAATTATACTCATTTGACAATTATTTGTGTAATAGTTCAAATCACTTTACAAATATTGCAATGTCTATAGATGAAAAAACACAATGTATGCAATTGAATTAATTGGATAAGTTACGAGGTGTCGTTAAGCAATTAATCAATAAAACAAATTCTAAAAGCATGATGTTTCTCAAATTTTAATCACCACTAAAGTTCTTGTTAAGTCTCCAATTCCAACAAAACCTAAGCTTATCAAATAAATCGATATGATTGAATTTAAACCTAAGCATGCATGTTCTACGGAATTTAAATTCAATAGTAAGGGATAGAGAGATGACACAGGGATATATAGTGGTTCGACTCTGTCGTTCTCGCGTGAGTCTACGTCCACTTCTTTCAATAATTTCCTTTTATTTTGATAAATATCTCAAGAGTATATACAATTATCAATCCACAATAATGCTGAAGAAAAATAACAAATAAAATCTTTAATTTGGATCTTGACTTGTATATGACTCAATGCAAAACTCTTTTGCGCAATCTTTACTCGATCAACGCTTCGAATTTTCTAATATCAACAATGTGCTCCAAGCCTTTGTGTGTAGCAATCAACTCCTTAATTCTATTGATTTCTTGAGCGGTGAATTATCTGAAGATGTAAAAAGAACTTCGTCTTATTTGTAGTCTCTCACACAGTCACTACTAAGTCAATTCTTGAGAGAATACCCTCTTATTTTTTATTGGAATTTGTCTGCACCAATAACAACAACCTCAATCTTGCAAGAACCTGGAAATATTTTACCCAATCTTCAAGAACGATTAGTTTCAAGACAACGTCTCCCTCAATCAATTACAAATATCTCGTTATCAAGATATGGAATCGAAAATAAGGTTAAAGATGAAAGAATTTCTAATGCAAGGGTTTCAAAAAAGTTCATGAGATGCACACAAACGATTATGAAATTCCTATATAAAAAGTGTTGACAATAGGTTTTATATGTGCTTGAGATTAAGCACAAAAAGACTGGAAAAAAGGTGGTTAGATTCAAATCAAAGAAAGTTCAGTTTTAGGTCAAGTGATCAAGTGAAGTCGCATAAATGAAAATCGGAATTTTGACTCATTTTATAGTTGATTCGAATCAAGTACAAGGTGTGATTCTAATCATGAACCTCGTGATTCGAATCATGTTCAAAAATCGATTCAAATCAAACAGAGCCAACTAGAAAATGCAGAAAAGTGTGTGATTTAAATCATGTATAAAGTTTGATTCAAATCAAACAGAGCAGAAGGTGACCAGAAGAGTGTGATTCGAATCATGTGTAAAAAATTATTCGAATAAAATAGTTGAAAAATTCTCGAGTATGTTTTTGTCTAATTTGACTTGAATCATAAAATGTGTTTGATTCTCATGATTCGAATCAAATATGTAAAATCTCAATTTTTCATATTTTCAAAAGTATTTTAAGATTTTAATTTTCTCTTACTTCAAATCAAAAACATGTATTGTTCCTATTCCACTAACTCATGCAAAAGACAAAAAACCTTATGATCCAGTTCGAATATAACAAATAATTTATACATGCTAAAAAGATTTACGAATCGATTTATATATATTCTTCAACATTTGTCCTAGTTGAAATCTTTGAATATTTTTTCTCTCTTTATTCTTTTTCTATTTCATTTTATTTTTTGAAAGTATCCTTTTCTTTGAATTCGTTTGATGGGGATAATTGGAGAAGAGTAGATTGAAAGAAAAAGAATATTAAATATTATTTGTATTTGGTTCAATTTTTAAAAGACACGAAAATGTATATTTCAATTTTCAATCAAGTATTTGATGAGATAGAAAATAAATGTTTTAAGATGTGATGGTTAAGGATACGAGGATTTATTAATAAATTTACTTGTTTTATGGTAAAACTTGTAGGTTTATATATTGTAAATAATGTATATTTATAGTTGTTGGTAATAATTTTATACTTGCAAAGGTACACTAGTGTCACCTTACTAGTGATGGTGATGGTCAGTAAATCCATACTCAGTCGAATTGTGAAATTTTCTTCGTTCTTTCTATGTGTATATTGTATATAGTTTGTCTCATTAGTGATGCATTATGACTATTTAATGGCCATATCGTCTTGTTTGAGCAAGAACTTTACAACTAAATAAACCTTTGTCTTCTTGCTCATGTATTACCTGTCACGGCGGGAAAATTTGAGAATAAGTTATTGATTAACTTATCTCAATAAAAAATAAGAGTCACCACCGAACTTTACTGTTTCCAAAGGAATGAGAAAAGATCGAATAAAACTCACAAAAAGCATGTAAAGCAAAAAAGCAATGCAAAAATCCAAGCAAAAAACAAAGCACAAAGAGAACATGGTACGTGTGTTAATTATGCAAAGGGAAGGTATTAACACCCTTCACATCCATGGTACTCCATAGGAACCTCTTGAAAATTTGTGTTTGATTAAAAATGGTTGTTTGCAATATGACTAGAGAGATGGGAAAAGATTTTTTTTAAAATAATTTTGATTCGAAAAAACTTCAAGAGTTTTGTGCCTACGTACCTCCAATGTACAATGGAGAAATCAGAACCACGTATTTTTTCTAAAAAAAGAATAAAATTTATTTGTTTGGTTGAGTTTAATGAAGAGATATGTCATCTTATCTGAGTGGAAAACACAATATACTATCAACAACTATGGGAAAGTGAACATTTGCATCATCTTGAGTATGTAGAATTTACAGCTTGGGTTTAAAATCAACAAGTCATATCTCAACATATCAGTGAAAAATGTCTATCATTTTGCTATGTTTGTAGAAATAGGATGGTTTTCAATCATTTATAAAACAAGACTAATATCTAATATTTGAGAAAATATTTTAAAATGAAAAGCCAAATGACAAAAGGTTTGAACGAGTTTTGTATTTTTTAGTCTTTTGAAAGAGTTTTGACATGCTTAAGATGTTTTAAGATTTATTAAGAAAATAAGTTTTGAAAATCATTTGACAAAGTTAAGGTTTATTGAGAAAGAGGTTTTAAGTTTGAAAACAAGAAGGTTTTGAAAAAGTGAGAAGATTTTGAAAAAGTGAGAAGATTTTGAAAATTGAAGAAGATGGGCAAGAGATAAAGATACTATCCTATAGTATAAAGTAAATGATAAGGAAATAAATAGTCTCATTGTAAGGTATCCCAAGAGGAAGGCTTTGTATGTGCATGTGAACTAACCAAGATAAATCAAGCATTTGACATAGTCAAACAAAGCATCTCATTCCTTTGGATTAAGCCACAAGTCAAGCATCAGATTATTTTCACATATGCAGATGAATTTTAAAAGCATCAGATGAACCCAATGTATCAGAACAAGCTCAAAGTATTAGATAAACTCCAAGGTCTCAGATGAAATCAAAGCATCAGATGAATCATATGGCACAAATAAATTCTCATGCATCAGATGAAAACTCAAAGTCACAAATAATAATCAATGCATCAGATAAAACACAATAGACAGATACAACTCAAGGTAACAAATGAAAATCCTAAGGTCTCATATGAAAGTTCCATGGTCTCAAATGGATGATCTAGATGAGTCTTAAGGTATCAGATGAAAGTCCAAGCAAAGTGTTGTACCTCAAAATTTGCCCTCTCCTATCTCAAGGATTCTTAGAATTACTCCAGTCAAGTTTCAAGCCTCATACCACATTTTCTAAGAAGAATCATTCAAATTATCAAAAGGGGGAAAAACGAGCAAAATTGAGTTTTCTGCTAGAAAAGTCAATCGGACGCTAAAAAAGGTCAAAATTTGACTTTTTGATCAAATTTGAGTCCCAAAAAATCACATTATGTCAAGACATCCCAAAAAATGAAATGTGATCATCAAAAATCAAGAGAATCAAAAATCCAACTTTGCAAGACTTTGAAATTTTCTAAGTATTTTCTATACTTGGTTGATTTCATTTTGCTCCACGGCATTTTACTATAATTCCAATTAATTCAAAATGATGCAAGTAATTCAAATTATTACAAAGTGACATTTTTGCAAGATTACAAATTCTAAGACTATGTCTTGATTAAAAAAAAAAAACCTTGTCACAATATTTTTGCCTTTGACATAATGTGCATGATATATTCCACAAGACCAAATTTGTGACATGCTACAAACTATGCTGTCCAAAGTTGAAGAAAATATGATATATCACATTGCCATAACACCCCATACTGCCTTGCAAGAAACCTTGTGCTATGTTGCACCCCAAGGATGCATGCTGTCCAATACAGTCCAAAACTGCTCTATGCAGTCTGTTCAAGCCTGCACCATAATAACCCCAAAATACCACCAAGATGGCAAAGGAAAATTGTGTGCAGAAAGTATCAAAGCAGTAGGCAAAAACAATTCAAAATGACTTATTTGTTTTCCCCCCTAAACCACAGTTAAGGGGTCTACAAAAAGAGGACTGTCTCATAAGACAAGGGGGTTGGATTTTGAAGAAAATTTGTTTAGAGAGAGAGAGAATAGAGAGTTTTATTGAGCAATAAAAAAAAATTCTGTGCAACCTTGATTCATTTTCAAAAACCAAGTCTATTCTTGTTCAAAACAGAAAAACCAATCCATTACTCCACCATACAAACTCTCCTTTAAACCAAACAACTCATCACATACAAAGGTGGTCCAAAACATCACAAAAACAGTCCATGTAGTGTTATCATCTTCACCTTCAAAACACCAAAAACATCACAGTACAGTCTAACTCAATTTCAACAGTCTGAAGCAGCTTTCTGGAGATTCATTGAGGTCCTCATAACATTTGGAAAAAGCATTCAGATTTAAAACAGCCAGTACAACTCAGAGGTAAGTCTCCTTGACTTGATATCTCTCCATACATCATTAAAGGATTTGTTTATTTTAAAGACAATACGTAGTACTTTAATACCTTTCTGAACTAGTCATTTGCATCATGTTTAGGCTTATTCAATCATTTGTGGTTCACACTTATCCATTATATGCCATAAACTAACATGTACAATCAGTAAAACAATGTTTAAGGCAGGAAAATGCAGCATGTATCGACACATACCATCATGTATCGACCCATCCTAGTGAAAAAACAGGGTTTGAGTCGACACATAACCCTCATGCGTCGACCCATACTAAGTTCAGGTCACAAAGCAGAAACTAGAAGGGCTTATGAGTCGATACATACGCGTTTCGCGTCGACACAAAAAGGGTGCATGAGTCAACACATCCCATTATGTGTCGACTCATACTGAGTCATTTTTGTTTTACAGGAGCAAGGAAAAGCTATGTGTCGATGCATAGCAGCATGGGTCGACACATAGCAGTTCAAAATGCATTTCGTCCTATATTTTGCACAGTTTTTCACATTTTTTCCATCATTGTTCGATATGGTTGTAATATTTTAGTTTCTACTTCATTTCCATTGTTAATTTGTACCCCCCCCCCCTAAAAAGATGTAATAGTTTAGATTTTATTTTTACTTGCTTTTCATATCTTGTTAGTAAATAGGGTGTATGACAAGATAAAAGCAATAAATAGATAACTTTCAAATATAAGACAAAATGCATGCAAACTAACACACTTGCACACTAACACCTCTAGGGTAATCTCACTTTGTCGCCTTTCGGAAAATAGTCATGTCCCTCAGATATGGGACGTTTTAGCAAAGACCCTTCGATAAAAGATCGTAGTCCCTCAATGACCCTCGATGTTGCCTTCGGTAGACGATCTAGTCCCTAAACGACATTGCTAAAACGTCTCATAAGTTGCCTCTTATGACTATTCAAACGTCCCACACTCATCCCTTCACATCCAACAATGGGACTCCTTACCAAGTCAATGGTAAGAAAGTCACTTCTAAAGGAGAAGGAAAAGCACATTTAAGACCTTTCGAGTAGGTAGTTTCGCTCTTAGTTACTCGCTTGCTCGCTACAAAAACATTTTATACACCAACACTCTTATTTCAAAAACATTTGTAAAAATATAAAACATTTTGTATACGTTCTTATAGAGACGAGAACCATTGCAAAATATCTTTCCAAAAACCACTTTCTAAAACACAATCCACGAGTACATCTTTGAACTATTTTTGAAAACAACACTTTATACGCGTTCTTATAGAAACGAGAACCATTACAAAGACATTTTTTTAAAAAATATTTTCAAAGCTCACACCACAAGCACACTGTCAAAATAAAAACAAATGATCTAAACGAGTAACTAAGAGCCCATGGAAAACCATGGATGAAAAGGGTGCTAATACCTTCCCTTTTCATAATCTACCCCCCGAACTCAAGAAAACATCTCGAAAGGTCTTTCCCGTGCTTTTTTACCTTTCCTTTTGGATAAAAGAAAAATCGGTGGCGACTCTTGCTATCCGCATAAATGCGATCGAAACGCAAAACAAACCAAGTCAGTTCTCCCACCGTATCACACAAAGGATTTAACCTAAGTCCAAAGGTCCAACTTCTCAAGCAAAGGATAAAAACCATAGTCCAAGTGATCAGAGCCAAGTTTTTTAAGTGTTTAGCTTTTATTAATGTCTTTTTAATGAAAAGGAATAGAAAATTCCCAAGGGGAAAAAGGAAAAGGACAATAAAATAAATGACATAAAGTAAAAAGGCATAAATGTAAAATGGAATGAATGCTAAATGCTAAAATAAATTGCATAAAAGTAAAGTGCGAGAACTTAAATGACATAAATGTAAAGGCAAGAATTTTTAAATGGTATTATTGTAAAAGTGTGAAATCATCAAGTTAACACAATGAATATTATTAATGTTAGTAATTAGTATTCCGATTCGGGATAATTTGACGTTATGTTAAGCAGTCATAAGTGAACTTATGTAAAAGTTGCACCTATCTGAGGTCGAGCCAAAATAATGTAGGTGTATTGCATATAATGCTCAACATGGTTCAAAAGCAAGGTGATCAAGACAAAATCAAGGAAATGAGATCATTACATCAATAAAATCCTTCATTATACATTGAAACAAACTCGTCATTAATACAAAGCACCTTGAATGATCAAATGATCATTTAAAGGTAGATTTAAAATGATCAAAATTCATCAAGCATCCATCCAAACCTAATTGAACAAGATGAATTCATCATCATCTAATTGATTAAAAAATAAAAATAAGAAGGATATGAAGAAGAAAGGATCAACAACCAAATTGAATCACAACTTGGACCAAGCCATCATCAAGATCAATCACCTCTTGGTGGATTAAAGTGACAAACTTATCATAAACTCAAAGTACCAAAAATGATTCAATTAATCATTTAATGGTAGATTTGATTTAATAAAGGTTCATTCAACTTCATCAACACCCAAAGTCCATTGATATTGATGAGACTTATGATCAAAAAGTCATGATCCAAGGCACAAGAAGTCAACAAAATATAAAATGCAATAATAAACAATTAAACTGAAAATGATTTTAAATTGAAAATAAAAGGGAAGATAGAAAAGTAATATCAAACTATCAAATAAATGGAAAATAAAAATATAGAAAAATCATAAATAACTTAAAATATATTTTAGAAAATTTTGGATATTTTTCAAAATAGAAAACTATTTTTAAACCAATTAAAACAAAGGAAATAAGAGTAAAATCAAATAAAATAGTAAAAATGAAAATAAAAATGTGAAAAAATAACACAAGGTGTAAAATAATTAGAAATGTTTTTGTGAATTTTTTGGAGTTAAAAATTATTTAAAATGGAATTTATAAAATAAAATCAATTAAAACAAAATAAAGAAGAAAAAAATGAAAAAACGAGGAGTGTAGGATCTAACTCACTTATCCGCATATGCAGATCCAAGGGATATCACATGAAGGCACACTGTGAATTGGAAATGAAATAACACATGAGATCAAGTTTGAACAAACCAATCAAAATATAACAAATGTCCACATGCTATTGGTTGGATCCTTTGAAACAAACTCTGGCCACCCTTTGTGTCTTTGGTTGTCTTCTCTGGTGAGTTGCTCACGAGAGTTTAACATTTGGTAATTTAAGGAATGAAACCACCACCATTACAATCATATCATTGATGTGATCTCAACCATAGCCTCTGTTGCACCCCAAAATTTGCCCTCTCATTTCTCAAAAGATCACCCAGGACCCTCAGGTTTGCTTCCATCCAATTTCAAGCCTGGATTTACAAATTTTCCAAGAAAGTCATTCACAAGGGTAAAATGGCCATTTGCGCATTGAAAAGTCAAACTTTGACTTTTGATCAAAATCAAGTTTCAAGAGTCATATTCCATCAAGACATGTTTGAGATATGAGGTTTGTTTCATCAAGAAATCCAAAAAGTCAAAATTCTAAATACTTAGAACTTTCTAAGTGATTAAGAAAATTATGACAAGCTCAGAACTTTTGGCCATATTTTCACCATAATGCAAGCTGATTCTGGAAGAACTTCTGATTCAATAGTTATAGATTTCAATAAGATCTAAAACATTGCAGAACAGAAGTTCTCCTAGAAAATGTTGGGATTTCAAGTTATAACCTCTCAAAGACACGTCCTTGAAACTGAAACACTCAGCAAATTCTGGACACTCTCAAGGCAGAGTTTGGTCAGAACTTCGGGGTAAGTTTTCATAAAAGCTTCAGTCATAGTTTGCAAGAGCAGTTCAAAGAAGGTTTACAAAGCGTGTTACAAACTTCCTGGAAAGCCTGGGAGCTCCTTCAGAACATACTAGAGCCAGAAGATACAAAGATCAGAGGTTGGATGCTACGCTGAAGCAGAACTTCTGATCCAGAACTAAGCCAGGATGTAGAATCTCACGTTGCAGGATTTCTGGTTGTGATAAGTCTCATCATCATTTAATGCTCACAACAACTTTGAAATCTTTATCCAAAGGATTTCCACCACGTGTACCTCTACTGTCTTGGGATAGAAAACTCTGATGCTAGGTCCATGTGTTGCTTTTGCTTTTCCTTAATTTTGGTTGACAAATCCAGCTTAGGCACGGCTAAAAGCTGCTAACCACCTTACTTTGTTCCTGGAGCCATACTTGTTTGAACTTGCTTCAAGAACAAGTCAGTGCCTAGCATATGATGGTTGTACCTTTGATTTCTCCAAGATACTAAATCCTTGCCTATAAATTGAACTACATTTGCAAGTGTGAAGAGGTTGGAAATTTGAGAAAGAAAAGCCCTAAACCCCTGCTAAAATTCCAAGAGTCCAAAAGAGAGAAAAGGAAGTTGATAAACCTTCATGAAAAACCCATATTTCCCAAACAGAAAACAAAACCTTTGTTATAGCTTTTAGATCAAAGAACATAACCACTATTATGTCACTCTCGCTGACACCAGAACATCTGAAGGTAGCAGCTCAAGCCTCCAAACACACGCTCCAGGTTCAAGGTAAGTCTTTCTGACTCTACACCTTTTCACTCAGAACATCATTAAGCATGTAGATATCATAGTGTTGATGTTGTCCACATCACTGTGTAAGTAGAAAAATTGAGGATTAGAACTTCCTGATTTATGCTAGATTCAGGACTAGATTCAGAACTTCCTTAAACTATTGTGCTTTTATCCTTCTGACTTGTTGTTTGCTGAAAACTGATTAAGTTGTCATTGTGCTGATTGATATAAGGAAATAGCTGAAATGTAACACAGAACTTCTGTTTTTCACTTACCACTCTAACACATAGAACTTCCATGTACACTCACAGCTTTAACACAACACAGAACTTCTGATATTCACTCACTGTTAATGCACATTGAACTTCTGATGTTCACTAATTGTTTTAACACTTAGAACTTCTAATTTTCATGCACTGATAACACTATGAACTGCTAATTGTTTGTTCACTGCCTTAGCACCATGCAGAACTTCTGAGTTCTTCCTACTTTTTTGACACGCACAGAACTTCTAAGGTTTTCTCATTGTTCTAACATTCAGAAGTTCAGCACATAGCAATCCAGAACTTCTGTGTTTTCCCTCTAACGTGTCTTGCAGGACCTCAGAGTGTACCAATCCAGAACTTCTTATTCCACTGACGTTCACTTCTGAGTCATCACGCGCCTGGCTTCAGAACTTCTGATCCTTGTTGTTTTGCTTGTAGCAGCACGCTGAGTCTACGTCTCATTTATTTTCCTTTTCACAATTTTTTAACATAAAAGACATACAAATATTTTCTTTATTTTATTAATTTATTTCCTTTTTTAAGACAAAACCATTTTCTAAACAAATCCTTTTTTCTTTCTTATATTGTCCATTCAATATGGTTGTAATAATAATTTAGGATTTAATTTTATTTGCAGCCTTCATTCATAAATATGTACCCCCATCCCTAAAATATTGTAATAACGTAGGACTTTACATTTCCGCAATTTATCACTTTCAAATATAAATGCTAGTAATTAAGATGTGTATGGCAAGACATGAAATTGATAAATAGATCATCCTAATCAAGACTAAAATGCATGCAATCAAACACACTTTACACACATGCACCCTTAGGGTAATCCCACTTTGTTGCCTATCAGAAAAATAGTCATGTCCCTCGAACGTGGGTGTTTTAGAAAGAGACCTTCGATAAAAGATCGTAGTCCCTCGATGATTCCCGATGTTGCCTTCGGTAAACGATCTAGTCCCTAAAACGAAATTGCTAAAACGTTCCATGGGTTGCCTTCTATGACTATACAAACGTCCCAACGCCCGTCCCTTCACATCCAACGATGGGGCTTCTTACCAAATCAATGGTAAGATAGCAACATCTAAAGGAGGATGAAAAGAACATCTAAAGACCTTTTTGAGTAGGTAGATTCGCTCGTAGTTGCTCGCTTACTCACAAAAAAAACATTATATACACCGACACTCTCACTTTGAAACATTTTCGAAAGAAAACACTTTGTACGCGTTCTTATAGAAACGAGAGCCATTACAAAGGAAACCCTTTTCAAAATCACTTTCAAAAAACACATCTTACGAACACTTTCTTGAAAACATTTTCGAAATAAACACTTTGTACGCGTTCTTATAGAGATGAGAACCATTATGAAGTTATATTTTCAAAATACTTTCAAAACCCACAAAGCACACATTCAAACAAAAGCAAGTGATCTAGCAAGCAATTAAGAGCCCATGGAAAACCATGGATGAAAAGGGTGCTAGCACCTTCCCTTTTCATAATCTACCCCTCGAACTCAAGAAAACATCTCTAAAGGTCTTTCCTGTGCTTTTTCACCTTTCCTTATTGGATAAAAGAAAAGTCGGTGGCGACTCTTGCTAAACCGCAACATTTGCGAACACAAACGCAAAAATCCAAGTCAGTTCTCCCACCGTATCACAGAACTGGCGACTCTGTTGGGGATTACCATTTTAAAAGTGGGGTTACCTTAGGGTTAAATCACATTTATTTGCTTTCTTTGTTTGGCTTGCTTGCTTTACATTATTGGTTCCTTGTTTGGGTTTGTTTTAATCCTCTACCCGGATCTGGGGCACCTTTTTTAGGTAAGTAGCAATAGATTGTGGAAATTGTACGACATATATCGATATGGTTGAAACAATGGCTACGTTAGTATGACACATTTGTGGGTACCAGTATCCCTCGTGGTGAATCGAGGAGAATACGGGGCCGCTGAGTGGCATCGTGAAGCACTAATTGACTTTAGAACCCTAATTGAACAAACTTGGCCATTAGGACATAGTGAGATAACCGGTTTTGGTGTAGATCTAAAAATTGGTTGATACTCGATACTACACTCATTGAGGTTGGACTTTTGGGATATCTCGGCCGCAAGAAAAGATTGATTGAGCTGAGATAATGCCTAAAAGAAAGGTCAGTGATATTGAGATCCCTTAGAACCCGATTACTATTAACTAGGACAGGTTGAGCCAACTAAACTTCAAGAGGGTACTTACCTACAAACTCCATGCAAGCCTAAACCTAAGGACTTTTCTACTCTGTGTGAATATGATTATTTGTATATAAACTTGTTTACCTCGCATACTTGTACATAACATCATAACATCATACCATAGCATTTTCAATAACATTGGACCATAGCATTTCAAGGATCTCGAGGGCCTATGATGCAGGGTCACGTTGAACCAGATGTCTTTCAAGGGACAAGAGGATTTATTTTCCTCTGACCAAACATCGTCAAAGATCAAGTACAACAAACTTGAGTTAAGGGCTAAAACCCACTTGACACGGTGAGCTTAATTCTCGTGGAAGGACATCCACTGATACGAAGTTCTCCAATCAAAACTGTAAGTGACTACTAACATTTACCCCGCTAGATCCTTGAAAACATGCATCCACATATCATGCATCATATCATGACAGGTTTCTCCCATACAAGTCTCCTTATCTTCCTACTGTTATTTCAGTAGAGATGGCTCTAGATCAGACTATCAAAGACATCCAGGCTCAAAATGCTCAACTCCGAGAAATGTTCTTGAACCTATCCAAGGGGCAAGAAGAAGTGAAAGCTCTCCTCACTAGGAGAATGATCATGGGGAATCCTGAGGGAAACAAAGATGACCAGTTGGAGCGGCTATGAACTGAGATAGCCATAATGAAAATCCAGATGATGGGACAACTAGTGGGCCAGATGGCTCTAATCCAAAACTTGGCACAGGGACAAGAAGAGCTGAGAGTCCTCATCAACAAGCTTCATCAAGACGGATGTAGCCAAATGGGACAAATAGTTAGAATTGGGGATCAAGTCCTCATTCAGCCTCCCATGAGACAAGAAGCCGACTTAAGAGAGAGAAGACCTTCCCAATCTGCTTCCACGTTACAAGCCCAACAACGACTTCATCAACATCAACCGGAAAATCAGCAAAGGCAAAGCGAGCCCAAAAGACAGTTTACCAACATCAACATACCATTGTCTCAAGCTTTGTAACACATGCTAAGGATGAATCTAATTACACCAATAAGACCTCATCCAAATCCCAAAACTTCTTCTCCCAGCTACAATCCCGATGTCAGGTGTTCCTATCATTCCAATAGTCCTGGGCATAATACAAATGATTGTTGGGCACTGAAATACAAAATTCAAAACCTGATCGACAAAGGAATGCTGGAGTTCACACAAGATGGCCAGACTGAATTCTTCTACCGTCCCTTAAAGGCTCGCCACCTAAAGTGACAAGTTCAGACAAAGAGGCTTATGTTCATTTAAATCTTCAATTGTAATCTCTTTTGTTATTCAAACAATTATCTATTAGTATCAAACTTTGTTTCACTAATGCATTGCATATGTTTGTCTTGAATTGATCCATTAGTTTTCACTATATTTAAACTATGCTTTTTACTCCCCTTATATTAAACTCTTTCTAAAAAGTACAAGCCTTTAGAGGGAGGATGACGAAAACAATGCCATAATCTCATACATTATGCTTTTGGACAGACCTTGCTGACGATGTACATGCGTTTCTTTCAAATCCTAAACACTGGAGTTATAAGGAAGATAATCCCTATTCAACCCCTTCGAGCCAAAGAAGTAGAAGTTTTTCCTTTTTCACAATATTGAAACCTTTAATCAAAACCTGGGGCAGGGTAGTCTCTCAGTTAGTTCAAATGCGCTTTCAAATCGCAAACTCTCACCTCGTAAATACAACGAATGACATTAAAACATTTCTCTGGAATCAAAAGACGGTGATGGTTCCCTACCAATTAGGCAGTCATTATCTCTCAAAAGGAAAAGCCCACTAAGTCAAAACCTATAAAGGAGACTTAAGAAAAACTGGGGCATCCCGTTGACTGTAATCTCAAAACAAGAACAATCAGGTAAAAATCAGGGATAATAAATCAAAATAAAGAGGTCACTACCAATCCTCAACAACATGAAAAATGTTGCAAAAATGATTGCCTTCCGACAAACTTAGCTTGTTTGAACCATCATCAAAACGTCATTCCAGACTCAATTGGAGTTCAAATGTACAATTAACTGAGCTTATGACTGAAGAAGTGGGTACAAATACACTTTGAGCCTTTATCCTTTGTTTCTTAAACCATGGACCAAGCCACGTTACAACCCTTCAAAAGTCCTAATTGAAACATGGGTTAGTTCGAAAGCATACTGTTACAAAAGGTATCCTGACTCCTGTAAGGCTTTGCTCTAAATCCTGAGTTTGAATTTTCTTACAAAATTTCTTCACTTGCTAAAAATGCATTTTCAAAACTTCAAGACAAGAATAAACTTTGCATTTATTTGAATATCGTTGTTTGCATATGGATATTTGTTTGACAGCGGAGAAATTCACACAACGAATGTCCAATGAACGAAAGCTCTCTCGGTGAACAAAATCACTTCAAATGGGATGACACTTTCAATGACAAATCTCCTATAAACAAGGGGGCATGACATGTCACTATCCAGCACACCTGGGGGAATCCAGTCAAGATTCCAAGAAATCTCTCAAGAATTGCAGAGTAACCAAGGGCAAGTCTCCGTCTCCGTCACTTGGGGCATTAAACGTCAATCTCAGCGAAGGGTTACGTACAATCAAACATTTTATGGCAATATCACAAACATTTGCTGCTAGGGGCAATGACAAATCTCCCCAAAATTCTTCTCATAGGATGATTCCCCAACAAGAGTTTAATCTCTAAAAACCTTTCCCCAACTGAGGCAACCTCAAGAGTCCTCGAGGACTTTCCCCAACGAAGTCGTCACCTCTCCAACAGACTGAGCAACATGGTTTATTTCCCCAACAAATGGTAGGATTCCCCAGCTTGAGTTTGCCTCTCCGACTACTACAAATCAAAAGACCACAACTCCTCTTCCCTAGTAGACTACTCTACAATCCCCAACAAGTTACTGTGAAGTCTGGACCCGACCAGATATCAGTTCAACTTCGTCCATCAAGAGATAATTCCCAGTAGAGCAATGAACAACTGGGACTCTTGATCTCTTTTTTTCCAATCAGGAATCAGCACTCTCCAACAGAGAATTCTCAAACAAAGTCAATATTCCCCAGCGGAGTTCTCCTCAACAAAATAGGAATCGTCAGTGGAAACATTCTAGGAAAAGTTTGAAGACATACCTACTCTTCAACAGCAACCCGAGATTTAATAACTCGCCAACACTTGTCAAGGATTTATTCTCCAAGACAAAATTACATTTCAACAACATTCATAGCACATGCATACAAAATACATATAACATAAATCTCATTTATTTTGAGAACATCATTACGCAATGCATACATCATGACATTTCATACAACTAACTCTTTACCTTTTCAGGAAAGATCAATCAACAGATAAAGTTCATCATCTTTTGGAGTAGAAATCGTCAAAGATTCTTTCATTATCTGTTGAGGTAGTAATCGACCAAGATTCCTTTATCATCATGTTGAGGTAGTAATCGTCCAAGATTCCTTCATCATTCTGCTGAGGTAGTAATCGACCAAGATTCCTTCATCATCCTGTTGAGGTAGTAATCATCCAAGATTCCTTCATCATCCTGCTGAGGTAGTAATCGTCCTAGATTCCTTTGTCATCCTGTTGAGGTATTAACCGTCCCAGATTCCTTCATCATCCTGTTGGGGTAGTAATCATCCAGGATTCCTTCATCATCATGATGAGGTAGTAATCATCTAGATTCCTTCATCATCCTGTTGAGGTAGTAATCACCCAAGATTCCTTCATCATCCTGCTGAGGAAGTAATCATCCAAGATTCCTTCATCATCCTGCTGAGGTAGTAATCATCCAAGATTCCTTCATCATCCTGCTGAGGTAGTAGTCGTCTCAAGATTCCTTCATTATTCTGTTGAGGTAGTAATCATCCAAGACTCCTTCATCATTCTGCTGAGGTAGTAATCATTCAAGATTCCTTCATCATTCTGCTGAGGTAGTAGTCGTCTCAAGATTCCTTCATCACCTTGCTGAGGTAGTAGTCATCTCAAGATTCCTTCATCACCCTACTGCGGTAGTAATCGTCTAAGATTCCTTCATCATTCTGCTGAGGTAGTAATCATCCAAGATTCCTTCATCATTCTGCTGAGGTAGTAGTTATCTCAAGATTCCTTCATCACCCTGCTGAGGTAGTAATCGTTGAAGATTCCTTCATCATTCTGCTGAGGTAGTAATCGTCCAAGATTCCTTCATTATTCTACTGAGGTAGTAATCGTCCAAGATTCCTTCATCATTCTGCTGAGGTAGTAGTCGTCTCAAGATTCTTTCATTACCCTGCTGAGGTAGTAATCATCCAAGATTCCTCCATCATTCTGCTGAAGTAGTAATCGTCCAAGATTCCTTCATCATTCTGCTGAGGTAGTAGTCGTCTCAAGATTCCTTCATCACCCTGCTGAGGTAGTAGTCGTCTCAAGATTCCTTCATCACCCTGCTGAGGTAGTAATAGTCCAAGATTCCTCCATCATTCTGCTGACGTAGTAATCATCCAAGATTCCTTCATCATTATGCTGAGGTAGTAGTCGTCTCAAGATTCCTTCATCACCCTGCTGAGGTAGTAGTCGTCTCAAGATTCCTTCATCACCCTGCTGAGGTAGTAATCGTCCAAGATTCCTTCATCATTCTGCTGAGGTAGTAATCGTCCAAGATTCCTTCATCATTCTGCTGAGGTAGTAATCGTCCAAGATTCCTTCATCATCTTGCTGAGGTAGTAATCATCCAAGATTCCTTCATCATCCTGCTGAGGTAGTAATCGTCTAAGATTCCTTCATCATCATGTTGAGGTAGTAATCGTCCAAGATTCCTTCATCATCCTGCTGAGGTAGTAATCGTCCAAGATTCCTTCATCATCCTGCTGAGTTTTCAGATACGCTCTAGACATGGATGCCATCCTGATACTCATTCAGATTCAGCTCTCAGATACGAGTTAGATATAATACATTTATGGATATTATTCTAATACTCAATCCAGCACATCCACTATTCCAGTATAAATCAACCAGAGATTTATTCTGACACTTCTTCTATTTCTACCAACAATCATTTTGGATGGCATCTACAAGCCCATCTCCAACAATTTTCCATCATCCCTCCAAATGGCATCTTTAAGCCCATTCTCTACACAGTCAACTAACACATCTTCGAGTGCAAATTTCTGGGCACTCTAGTGTTCAATCATCTTCCACCTTCAAGTCACGAATGGTAGATTTACCAATCTAACTCTTCAGGTGTAAGAAGATTGAACAGGGGCAGCTGTTGCACCCTAAAATTTGCCCTCTCATTTCTCAAAAGATCACCCTGGACCCTCAGGTTTTCTTCCATCCAACTTCAAGCCTGGATTTACAAATTTTCCAAGAAAGTCATTCACAAGGGTAAAATGGCCATTTGCGCATTGAAAAGTCAAACTTTGACTTTTGATCAAAATCAAGTTTCAAGAGTCATATTCCATCAAGACATGTTTGAGATATGAAGTTTGTTTCATCAAGAAAGTCAAAATTCTAAATACTTAGAACTTTCTAAGTGATTAAGAAAATTATGACAAGCTCATAACTTCTGGCCAGATTTTCACCATAATGCAAGCTGATTCTGGAAGAACTTCTGATTCAATAGTTATAGATTTCAACGAGATTTAAAACATTGCAGAATAGAACTTATCCTAGAAATGCTGGGATTTCAATTTATAACCTCTCAAAGACACGTCCTTGAAACTGAAACACTCAGCAAATTTTGGACACTCTCAAGGCAGAGTTTGGTCAGAACTTCTGGGCAAGTTTTCATAAAAGCTTCAGTCAGAGTTTGCTAGAGCAGTTCAAATAAGGTTTACAAATCATGTTACAAACTTCCTGGAAAGCCTGGGAGCTCCTTCAGAACATGCTGGAGCCAGAAGATACAAAGATCAGAGGTTGGATGCTACGCTGAAGCAGAACTTCTGATCCAAAACTAAGCCTGGGTGTAGAATCTCACGTTGCGGGATTTCTGGTTGTGATAAGTCTCATCATCATTTAATGCTCATTTAATGCTCACAACTACTTTTGAGTCTTTATCCAAAGTATTTCCACCACGTGTACCTCTACTGTCTTGGGATAGCAAACTCTGATGCTAGGTCCATGTGTTGCTTTTGCTTTTCCTTAATTTTGGTTGACAAATCCAGCTTAGGCACGGCTAAAAGCTTCTAACCACCTTACTTTGTGCCTGGAGCCATACTTGTTTGAACTTGCTTCAAGAACAAGTCAGCGCCTAGCATATGATGGTTGTACCTTTGATTTCTCCAAGCTACTAAATCCTTGCCTATAAATTGAACTACATTTGCAACTGTGAAGAGGTCGGAAATTTGAGAAAGAAAAGCCCTGAACCCCTGCTAAAATTCCAAGAGTCCAAAAGAGAGAAAAGGAAGTTATGAAACCTTCATAAAAAAACCCAAATTTCCCAAACAGAAAACAAAACCTTTGTTCTACCTTTTAGATCAAAGAACATAACCACTGTTCCGTCACTCTCGCTTACACCAGAACATCTGAAGGTAGCAGCTCAAGCCTCCAAACACACGCTCTAGGTTTAAGGTAAGTCTTTCTGACTCTACACATTTTCACTCAGAACATCATTAAACATGTAGATATCATAGTGTTGATGTTGTCCATATCACTATGTAAGTAGAAAAACTGAGGATCAGAACTTCCTGATTTAGGCTAGATTCAAGACCATGATCAAAACTTCCATAAATTGTTATGCTTTTATCCTTCTGACTTGCTGTTTGTTGAAAACTGATTAAGTTGTCATTGTGCTGATTGATATAAGGAAAGAGCTGAAATGTAACACATAACTTCTATTTTTCACTTACCACTCTAACACATAGAACTTCCATGTTCACTCACAGCTTTAGCACAACACATAACTTCTGATATTCACTCACTTTTAATGCACACTGAACTTCTGATGTTCACTCACTATTTTAACACTTAGAACTTCTGATTTTCATGCACTGATAACACGTTAAACTGCTGATTGTTCGTTCACTGCCTTAGCATCACACATAACTTCTGAGTTCTTCCTACTATTTTGACACACACAGAGCTTCTAAGGTTTTCTCATTGTTCTAACATTCAGAAGTTCAACACATAGCAATCCAGAACTTCTGTGTTTTCCCTCTAACGTGTCTTGCAGGACCTCAGAGTGTACCAATCCAGAACTTCTGATTCCACTGATGTTCACTTCCGAGTCATCACGCGCCTGGCTTCAGAACTTCTGATCCTTGTTGTTTTGCTTGTAGCAGCACGCTGAGTCTACGTCTCATTTATTTTCCTTTTCACCATTTTTTAACATAAAAGACATAAAAATATTTTCTTTCTTTTATTAATTTATTTCCTTTTTTAAGACAAAACCATTTTCTAAAAAAATCCTTTTTTCTTTCTTATATTGTCCATTCAATATGGTTGTAATAATAATTTAGGATTTAATTTTATTTGCAACCCCCATTCATAAATATGTACCCCCATCCCTAAAATATTGTAATAACGTAGGACTTTACATTTCCGCAATTTATCACTTTCAAATATAAATGCTAGTAATTGAGGTGTGTATGGCAAGACATGAAATTGATAAATAGATCACCCTAATCAAGACTAAAATGCATGCAATCAAACACACTTTGCACACATGCATCCTTAGGGTAATCCCACTTTGTTGCCTATCGGAAAAATATTCATGTCCCTCGAACGTGGGTGTTTTAGCAAGAGACCTTCGATAAAAAATCGTAGTCCCTCGATGACCCTTGATGTTGCCTTGGGTAAATGATCCAGTCCCTAAAACGACATTGCTAAAACGTTCCATGGGTTGCCTTCTATGACTATACAAACGTCCCAACGCCCGTCCCTTCACATCCAACGATGGGGCTTCTTACAAAATTAATGGAAAGATAGCAACATCTAAAGGAGGAGGAAAAGAACATCTAAAGATCTTTTTGTGTAGGTAGATTCACTCCTAGTTGCTTGCTTTCTCACAACAAAAACATTATATACACCGAAACTCTCACTTTGAAACATTTTCGAAAGACAACACTTTGTACGTGTTCTTATAGAAATGAGAGCCATTACAAAGGAAACCCTTTTCAAAATCACTTTCAAAAAACACATCTCACGAACACTTTCTTAAAAACATTTTCGAAATAAATACTTTGTACGCGTTCTTATAGAGACGAGAACCATTACGAAGTTATATTTTCAAAATACTTTCAAAACCCACAAAGCACACATTCAAACAAAAGCAAGTGATCTAGCAAGCAGCTAAGAGCCCATGAAAAACCATGGATGAAAAGGGTGCTGGCACCTTCCCTTTTCATAATCTACCCTCCGAACTCAAGAAAACATCTCTAAAGGTATTTCCTGTGCTTTTTCACCTTTCCTTATTGGATAAAAGAAAAGTCGGTGGCGACTCTTGCTGAACCGCAACATTTGCAAACACAAACGCAAAACTCCAAGTCAGCTCTCCCACCGTATCACAACCTCCATTAAAATTTATCCAAACTGAGTTCAGAGAATTTTGAGAAAATACGTGACATTTTGAAAAACGAAAATCAAAATTGAATGGTGAAAACGAAAGATAAACGAAAACTAAAGATAAGATGAGCATCAGTGAACATCAAGCAACATAATATGAACTTGTTTGAGAAAAAATGGTGCCTCTGACTACCTTGTCCAAGTGTGGTCAGTTGTGTAGAAATCTGGACTTGGTTAGCATGATTCAGTGGCTCTCAAGGCTTCGAATATGTTGTTATGGCTTTAGAAGATGAAGAGGAAGCTTAAGGAATCAAGAAATGGTGTTGAGAAAGATTAGAAATCAAACACGATCTCTGAAAATTTGAGCAAAAATTTTGAGTTGAAGCAAGGGTTTTAGAGACTTACAAAGTTTGATAATGAAGGGAATAATATCCTCTATTTATAGTTGAGCTGAGGGAATGAAATAAGTGTGGAATTTGATTGAAATTGTGTGAAATCTTGAGCATGGAGTGTGTGACCAAACTTGAATATAAAGATAACCAAAATACAACCAAAACCTTACAATTTCAAGTCATTTTTGCTCATTGTACACCACTTAACATCATCAGGTGAAGACATGCAATGCTTAGCTTAAAATTGAGTAATTTGGTGATTGCAAAAGCTGATCATGAGCAATTTTCAGTTGAATTTTTTCATTTTCAAAACCATTTGAAATCTTGTACACTTGACCTTTAGTTCTCATTCTTTTTGCAAAATGATCATATCATCATATAAAGTAAAATATGGAAAGAAAGTATAATTTGGACACTTGAGAAAAAATGTATGTCCTTGTAAAGTTGGCACCGTGACTTGTAAATAGAGGTCAAAATAATTCTAAGTCCAAAATGACATATAATGTCTTCAAACTTTTCATGGCTTTCCAAGTATAATTGGCCTTTGAACCTTGAAACAAACTTGTAGAGGGCATCAAATGTGACAGTTGACGAAAACAACCACCCACAAAAGTTGAAAAGTGAGAGAATTGTGATCTTTCGAAGTTAGGAAAATATCACTTGAACTCTAGGTCAAATTTCACTAAGTTCACAAATGACCTCTAATGTTTTCAAACTTTTGATTATCTTCCAAGCATAATTGCCTCTTGACTTGTAAAGAGAACTTGTAGATGATGTCAAGAAGAGTCATTTTCCCAAAGAAGCACTCAAAATAATTGAAAATGAGTGAGTTGGGATATTTTGAACTTGGACTTGAAATGTTGACTTTTTAGGTCAAAGTACTTTGAATAAACTTGCAACCTTTGAACTTTTCTTGCATTTCAAGGCACATTGATGTACATATGAACTCCACATGATGGATTCCTGCTTGAAATTTGATTGAATGTGGCCAAAGATTGATGAAACTTGATTAAGAAGACATAGAAATAAACATATGAACCTTGAAGTTTCTTGAGAAACAAGCAACCAAATATTGAGTTATCTTTGATTAAATGATGTTAAATGATGCTTGAAGAGAATATGACCTAAGATTATAGGTCATGATTTAGTGAGTAAGCTCTTGAGAATCAATGGTTGACCAACTTAGACTTGGGGATTCAAAAACCTAGCCGAGGAAATATCACTTGATGCTCTTGATTCAAAACCTACCTTGTAAAACAAATGATAGAAACAAAGCATATTTTTGGATTTTCGTTAGAGTTAGTAAAACATAAAGACATAAAAACACAAATCAAAAGATACACAAGAGGGTGCTTGATGATCTCCATAAGGAAAGACTCAAAGAGATGATAAGGAGGCAACCAAGATTGTGATCTTGATGATGATGAAATGATAATTGATATGGGACCTTAGGGGTAAAAACTAGGGTATGACAGCTACCCCTATTTAAGTTTCTTCTATCCGGAGATATGAAGGTTGAAATCTTCTTCTCGACGTGATTGAAGAGACTTAAATACAAGAAGATCCAATTTTTGGCCCTAAGATGCCATGATATGCTTATGATTATGAATGCAAAAGAAAAAGTTGGATTCTGTGGGAGAATGTTGTGGGAAACAAACTCTAGGGGGAATAAAGAGATATCTTTTGGAGAAAGAAACAAGAACGAAGGTCACCAGGAAAAACTCATTGGGGAACAACATGACTTTGGGGATAGCTATGTATTAGAACAAACATAACACAATTAGAACAAAACAACAAAGGAAGACTCCACTGGGGAATAACATAACCTACGAGGATCTGGAAAGAAAGACGCAACAGAAACGCCGCTGGAGAAAAGAGCAACAAACTTCCATGAGAAACTATTATTGGGGAATAACCCTAAGTTAGATAACTCTATTGGGAAAAGGAAAATATCAACTCAAATGGGGAAGGAATCCCCAGAGAGGAGAAAGAGGAATAAAATCCTGAATAGGTAACAAAAGGAGAAACGATTACCAGCTACCAACCAAGTGGCAGCTTAACCAGGTAATCAAACCAAGGAAACGATGATTACCAACTACCAGCCAAGTGGCAACTTAACTAGGTAACACATCCAAGGAGATAAAGATTACCTACTACCAGCCTTGTGGCAGCTTAACAAGGTAATATACCCAAGGAGAAAAAAGATTACCTACTACGAGCCATGTGGAAGCTTAACAATGTAATACACCCAAGAAGAAAAAATATTACCTACTACCAACCTTGTGGCAGCTTAACAAGGTAATACACACAAGGAGAAAAAGATTACCTACTACCAGCCCAGTGGCAACTTAACAAGGTAATACACCCAAGGAGAAAAAGATTACCTAATACCAGCCCTGTGGCAGCTTAATAAGGTAATCATTGGCTCAAGAACATGGGAGTAAAGCAAAGATTGAATGATAATAAGATTTCCGAAACTTCCGGTATTCTATCTGGAATGAGGCTCAACTTTTTCTTTGACCAAGGTATTCCACCTAGAAAGAGTAATAAACCTTCCAAAACTTCCAGTAATTTACCTAGATAGGTGGATTAGTTTCTTCCAGACAAGCTCCTAAGTAGGGTAGCCAATTGTTGGGAAAGATAATCAATAACTCTATTAGGGACACTCAACGAACATGTTAGAGACATAGCAAGCTTCTCAAATAAAGAGACATCCATTTGTCAGGATTGAAAAATTGACTGGATCATAACAGGATTCTCAAATAAGGATATAACCACATGTTCAGGTAATAAATCAGTGCTGAAATTGAAGTTACAACGAGCTTCTCCATCGGGGACAAAGCTAGGGAGACTACTACTTACCGTAAGGGATAAACTGAAATGAAGTTGCGGTAGGCTTCTTAGATAAAGAGATAACCACATGTTCAAATAATGAGCCTAGCGCTCAACTTGAATATCAACGAGTTCATAATAAGCTTCTCTGCTAGGAATAAACCAGAGAGACATCCACTTAAAGTGAAGGCGATGCTGAGGATGAAACAAATTTCTCAAACAAAGAGACCACCATTTATTTTCAAAACATCTTCTTCTAAATTTGTTGTAGCAAACACTGATGGGTAGATAAAACTCTTCATCTTCTGATGGGGAATATCATAAAAAGATCTCCATTGAGGTTCCCAGAATATTGTTGCTCAGGGACCAAAATTCAGTCCAGGCACAAACTGGAGAGAAACGGTCAAATAAGATTTGACTCAATGAGGAATGAACTCAACTGGGGAGTTATTCCATCCAGGTAAATGCATTGGGAAGGAATTCTGAAACAAAATCTTCCACGAGGAACACTCAATGGGTATTCAAAAAAGATGTACACTCTTCAAAAAGGAAAAACAACACTAAGGAGAGTGGATCAGTAACATCAAGAAATGCAAATGAACATGAATCTAAGTTCATCTATGCATGATGTATGTATGAATGAATGAATGTTATTGTTGTACCCCAAAATTTGCCCTCCCATATTCTTCAAGAAAATGCCAAGTCAAGCTTCAAAGTTCCCCAAGGGTTGCACAGTTCAAGGGTCTCCTAAGCAGTCAAAACTAGGGTTTTTGTTCTGATCAAGAAAATGAAGTTTCCAAAGGTCCAATCAAGTCTCATATGCCTACAAATATGGTCAAGCATCCTCATATCAAGTTTCAAGACTTTCAGCACAAAATTGCATAGTCAAAAACCCTAATTGCACTACAGTCAACTGTAGGGGCAAAATGGTCATTTGACAGTCAAAAGTTCAAATTTTTGATCAACATCTCATTTTTAAGTCACAAACATCATTTGATCAATGCTTGATCATGATTCTCAAAGTTTGGCTCAAAAATCACCAAGATGCAAAAGTTTCCTTATTTGGACAGCTGAAAAAGTCAACTGTAAATTGACCAGGGCATAACTTTCACATGGATTATCAGAAAAATTCCATCCAAAGCTCATTTTGAAGAGAAAGACATTTCCTACAACTCATATTCATACTTCAAGTCCAAGAAATGCTCTCACAAAAAGTTATCAATTTCAACATTATAGGTCATTTTCAAAAGTCAACAAAAAGGGACTTTAAGTCAAAGGCCATAACTTGAGATTGGTAAATCAAAATGACATGGGACCAAAAGCATTGGTTAGAGGACTCAAAGACCTTTCCAAAATGTCCAAGAACATGAGCAAAGCTTAAAAATTGAGCAAGTTATGCCTTGTAGAAGTTGGGAAAGTTTTGGGTATTTTGAAAAGTCAACATTGATTCAAATGACCTAAAATTGCTAATGGGCCCATTTTTCTTCCATAATTCATCATTCCAAGCATGTGCACGACCACTTGGCCCAAAGGGAAGTATTTCTTCATTTTTTATTTATTTATTTGAATTTTTATTTATAATAATTCATTTAAATCAATTAAATATATGAAAAATATTTAACTTAACCTAACAAATCTTTTTGCACATGTAATCTACTCAATAATTCGTGCATAATTCAATATGGAAAGATTTGGATTGATTGGATCATGATTGGTACAAAATTGCATGAAAAAGATTGGAAAAAATATGATTGAAAATCAAATCTCAAAACCATGAATGCAATTGATTTGTTTTGTTTTTCTTGACCTAATTGATTCATACATAAGCATAGAACGAAAACCTAATCAAAACAAACCATTTTTGAAAACACAAATGAGCAAGTATCTAAGAGCCCATGGATAACCATGGATAGAAAGGGTGCTAATACCTTCCCTTTCTATAATCTACCTCCCGAACCGAGAGCAATCTCTTTAAGAAATTTTTCTGTGCTTTTGTCCTTTCCATTTGGAGAAAATAAAAGACGGTGGCGACTCTTGCTTTCGCGACATTTCGCGAACCAGCGTTAAACAGTCAGTTCCAGATCCACCGATCACAGAACTGGCGACTCTGCTAGGGACTTAATTTAAAGTGAGGTGTACCTTAGGGTTAGTTCATAACTGTGTTTTCAATTGCTTTCCTTGTTTGCTTTAAATTGTGGGACTGTCTTGGGAGTTCTATAGATCCTAACCTGGATCTGGGGATACCTTCTTAGAAAGTAGCAACAAGGTTGTGAGGGAACTGTGCGGGGTATACCGACATGGTTGAAACAGTCTGCTACGTTGATGTGGCACTCTGGTGTGTACCGGTAACCCTTGAGTTCAGTCAAGGAGAGTACGGGGCCTCTGCATGGTGTCGTGAAGCATCAACAGACCTTAGGAACCTTAATTGAACTATCTTGGCCTCTTTAGGGTAGTGAGATAACTGACTTTGGTGCAGTCCGAGGTTGGTTGATACTCGATACTACGCTCAATTGAGGGTTGCTTTCCTGGAATATTTCGGTCGCCAGTTCAGTGGCTAAATCGAAACGATGAACAATGAAAGCAATCCCGTGATATTGGGACCCTTAGAACCCGGTTACTTCTAATAGGACAGGTTGAGCCCACCAACTTCAAGAGGGTAATACCCAGACCTCATGCTGGCCTAAACTCTAAGGGCTCTTTTGTGTGACTTGTGTGCCTTCGTACTTGACTATTTGCATGCTTGTTGTCTGACACTTGAGCTTCTTGCAGGTTTCGTTCATAGTCCTTAACTAGGACTTATAACAAGGTTTACCGAGTTTCTTGCAGGGTTTGTTAGTCCTTAATTAGGACTCATGACAAGTTTTACTTGAGTTCTTGCAGGTTTTGGCTTGCAGTCCTTAATTGGGACTCATAACAGGGTTACTTACATTACCCCATGCATCATGACATCATACCATTGCATACATCCTAACCCATTTCAAGGATCTCAAGGGCTTGTGATGCAGGTCATGATGAACCAACTGTCCAGCAAGGGGCAAAGGGGATTTATTTTCTAGACAAGGTTGTCAGGGGCTATGACCCACTGGATATGGTGAGCCTTTGACCCTTGAAGAAGGACTCTCAACAACATGAAGTACCTTCAATCAAGTTACCAGTTTCCAACTCTAACAATTTGTTTACCCCTCGAGGTCCTTGAAATCATTGCATGCATATCATACATATCATTGCATAACAGGTACCCTTTCTCTGCAGGTTGCTTACCTTCTTCGCTGTTTATTTCAGCAGTCTCGTCATGAATCCTGAATCCTCAACCGAGCACACTATCAAGGCCCTCCAGGCTCAGAACGCCCAGTTCCAAGGGTTGATCATGAATTTGACCCAGGGGCAATAAGATCTGAAAGCTCTGCTCTTGAAGAAGGAAAAGAAGAAGAAGAGGACTGTTTTGTTCAGCCCTAGACGCAGATCTGGGAACACCCTGCAGGATGAAGCTGAGAAGACAACTCCATCTGTGGGGAAAGGCAGTCATCAAGAGGAAAGGGTTCCCAGTCCAGTGGTCTCCGACAATGAGACAGATTTCAACGACGAACAGTACCCTCCGGCTGAGGATAGGTACAAACAGTTGGAAGACCGGCTAAGTGCTATGGAGATACAAAAAGTGCCTGGCCTGGACTTCGAGGATCTAGGTCTGTCTTCTGGGGTAGTAATCCCGCACAAATTCAAGGCACCTGCCTTTGCAAAGTACGACTGGGCATCCTGTCCAAAGCTGCATCTCAGGTCATACATGAGGAGGATCCAGCCCTACACGGCTGACATGAATTTATGGATCCACTTTTTCCAGGAGAGTCTTTCAAGGACTCAACTCGACTGGTTCTATCAACTGAATGGAGCCAACATCCATACCTGGGAAGACTTAGCCACTGCATTCTACAAGCAGTACCAGTACAATGCCGACCTTGCTCCTACACGTACCCAACTCCAGGGTATGTCGCTGGGGTCAAGTGAAGGGTTCAAGGAATACGCACAGAGATGGAGAGACCTTGCTGGAAGGGTGCAGCCTTCATTAACTGACTGGGAACTCGTTGATATGTTCTTGGGGACCCTATCCGAGCCATTCTTCAATCATCTCATTGGTAATTCATCTGCAGGATTTACCGACCTCATCCTGACTGGCGAAAGAATCGAAGCTGGTATCAAGAGTGGGAAAATCCAAGAGGCCACACCTTCTGATACTCACAAAAAGCCTTACACGGGAAAGAAAGAATCTAATGCTGCATACAGCCAAAAGAGTCGTCGTGACCAACATGCAGGGGCAGTCATGATTTCTGGTTCTGCACCACGCCGCCAACCACAAAAGGGAAACCAGCGAAGGCCGGACGAGCCTAAAAGACAATTCACCAACATTAACATGCCATGGTCACAAGCATTGCAGCACATGTTGAAAATGAACCTGATTGCAGTGATCAACCCTCCTGCAAATCCCAAGACCTCCTCTCCAAGCTACAACCCAGAAGCGAGGTGTGCTTATCATTCTGATAGCCCGGGGCACGATACTGAGGACTGCTGGGCACTGAAGTACAAGATTCAGAACATGATCGATGCCAAAGAGATCGAGTTCGAGCCTGCCGAGACTCCCAACGTGATCACTGCTCCATTGCCAAAACATGGCTAGGGTCGAGAGATTTTTTCTCATTTGAATTCAAGTTGTATTTTTCTTATCTTGTTCAGATAAACAATTATCATGTTAAACTCTTTTATTTCATGAATGCATTACACATGTCTGTCTTGATTTAATTATGTTTACTATGCTTAAAACTGCTTTCATATTTTTGTGATGGTCAACTCTTAATTGAAAATTCTAAGCCTCTTGAGGGAGGATGACGAAAACGATATCATGACATTGACAGTATGCTTTTGAACAGACCCCGCTGATGAGGTACAGGCATTGTTTCAATCCCTAAACACTGGAGTTATAAGGATGATAATCCCTCGTCAACCCCTCTGATCCAAAGAAGTAGGAGTTTTTCTTTTCGAAATTTAAAACCCTTAATCATAACCTGGGGCAGGGTAGTCTCTCAGTTGATCCAAGTGCACAACGAACGGCACCAAATGGATCCTTACAAAAAAAAGACAGTGATGGTTCCGAATATTCAATAAGGAAAGGCAGTCATTACTTCTCAAATTAAAAACCCATTAAGTCAAAACCCATGAAGGAGACTTACAAAACTGGGGCATCCCGTTGACTGTGATTCCAAAAAAGGAAACAGTTCAGGCAAAAAAAAAAAAGAAAGGGATAACAAAAATCAAAAAAGAAAGAGGTCCTACAAACCCTCAAAAAAGGAATGACTGCCTATTCAAAATAAGTTATTAACATCCGAACCATCATTGGAACATCAGGACAAAAACTCAAATAAGGTCAAACGCACGATCAGCTGAGTTTAGGTTTGGAGAACATCACGAAGAGCGGGTGGGTACAAATAAAATTTGAGCCTTTATCCTTTGTTTCTTAAACCGTGAACCAGGCCACGTTATAACCCTTAAAAGTCCTAGCTGAAGCATGGGTTAGTTCGAAAGCATACTGTTACAAAAGGTATCCTGACTCCTTAAGGCTCGCTGTAAAAATTTTGAGTTAACATCACGTTTTACAAAATCCACTTGCCTTTATTGAAAAAATGCATTTTCAAAAATTTCAAGACAGACATAAACTTTGCATTCTTAAGATAACATTGCTTGCATATGATTATTTGTCTGAACAGCAAAGAACTTTGCGCAACGAATATCCGATGAACGAAGATCTTCTCAACAAAAGAGTCCCTCTAGTGGAAGGAGCACTTTCAATCAAGGGGCATGGCATGATCAAAGACTATCATCTGGGGCAGTCCAGTCACAACCTGGAGAATCACTCAAGATGTCCAACAACAGGGGCAACTCCCTACATTATGAAAGCATGGACATAGTCGAAAAGATACTACGCATGAACAAAAGACCCGCTAGGTTGACACACCTAGGCAAAAATAAGGGCTTCCCGGCGAACCAAAAGGGTTCGGGCAAAAATAAGGGATGAAACGAAAAAATCTGTACACCCGGCAAGTCGAAAACCTGAAAAGGCGGCTTGGGCAAAAATGGGTATCCCGGTGGACTGAAAACCCGAAAGGGCGGTCCAGGCAAAAATTAGGGATTTAAGCGTACGACTATGTTCCGGTATCTCGTCACTTGTCTGCCAGAAGATTTGTCAAATGACCTCCAAGGTATCTTCTCCCTTCACCTCAGAAACAGGGGCAATAATGAGTCGTCCAGGCGATCCAGTTGCTCTGTCAACCAAAACACTAAGGTCAATATAAAGATGATTACCATCTACCTTTACAAATCCCAGATCAACATTGATAACAAGCCAGTGAAAATCAGGCAACCTTACCCCGGTTCCTCCAGAAGTCTTACACGGATTTATCTCAAGTTTTACACGAACTTACCTCCAGGTAGCCTTACCCCGGTTCCTCCTAAAGTCTTACACGGATTTATCTCAAGGTAACCTTACCCCGGTTCCTCCAGAAATCTTACACGGATTTAAAGATGACCTTACCCCGGTTCCTCCAGAAGTCTTACATGGACTTACCCCAAGATGACCTTACCTCGGTTCATCAAGAAGTTTTACACGAACTTATCCTGCAGTAACCTAACCCCGGTTCCTCCTAAAGTCTTACACGGATTTATCTCAAGGTAACCTTACCCCGGTTCCTCCAGAAATCTTACACGGATTTAAAGATGACCTTACCCCGGTTCCTCCAGAAGTCTTACATGGACTTACCCCAAGATGACCTTACCTCGGTTCATCAAGAAGTTTTACACGAACTTATCCTGCAGTAACCTAACCCCGGTTCCTCCAGAAGTCTTACATGGACCTATCTCAAGATGACCTAACCCCGGTTCCCCCCAGAAGTCTTACATGGACCTATCTCAAGATGACCTCACCCCGGTTCATCAAGAAGTTTTACATGAACTTACCTCACCAGGAAACCCTACACAGGTTCTCCTTCTCCGGACGTAGTTTTACACGAACTCGACATCAAGCAACCCTACACCGGTTCCCTCTCTTCAAGATGCAGTTTTACATGGACTCGTCACCCAGAAACCATACACAGGTTCTCACTTTCCAAAAACAAAGTTTTACACGAACTTGACTTGCAGTAACCCTACACCGGTTCCTCCAGAAATCTCACACGGACTTATCTCGAGATGACCTTACCCCGGATCATCAAGAAGTTTTACACGGACTTTTCCTGTAGTAACCTTACCCCGGTTCCTCCAGAATTCCTCATACGGATTCATTATCAGAAATCCTACCCAGGTTTTACTTTTTCCAGGATGCAGTTTCACACGAACTCGCCATCAGTAACCCTACACAGGTTCCTTCTCCAACTCCAGACGTAGCTTCACACGAGCTCATCATCAATAAACCCTACACAGGTTTCCTCCAATTCCAGGATGCAGTTTTACACGGACTCGTTATCAGTAACCCTACATAGGTTCCCTCTTTCAACTCACAAAATTACAGTCCAAAATCTCCCCAGGAAGTCCAATCTAGTTCCCCAGGAAAGTTGGAATTCATCTCCCCAAGCAGTAAGCTTATCCCCAGTAGATTCTGGAAGCTTATCCCTCGCAGAGCACGAACGCGTCGTCCAACTTTATTTAAAGAGTTATTTCCTTAACAGGATATAACTGGGTTATCCTCAGCCAAAAGCCATGGAAAGAGCGTCCTCGACAAAGTTCTCTTACCCCCAGCGAAGTCTATCAACACTTCCAATACAACCAGGGTATCCCCAGCAAGGTATTATCAACACTCAACAAAGTATCTCTCTCCCCACAAAGTATTTCTCCCCAGCATGGTCGCTAGAGTATTTTTCTCCCCGCAGAATCTTCCATTTGCCAAGTTTATTCCTCAACGGAGTCACCTTCTCCTACCGGTATTCTTGCAGCTATCATCCCCAGCGGAGGCAAATCTATTCTTCAACATCAGCCCAGGAGTGACTTCCCGGCACCCATCAAGGATTTATTTTCCTAAAGAAGAAAACATACATAAACATCACATAAATCATCATAGCATGCATAGACGCATCATATCTTACAAATCTCATTTATGTTGAGAACATCATTGCTTGATCCATATCATGCATTGCATATGACTGACCTTTACCTTTCAGGAAAGATTCAGCTAAATTCTCCATTATATTTCAAGACCTAGACCGGTTCAGTTAATCAACTCCAAAGATTTCTTATCCAGTCCAAGGCCTTCTCTAGTCCAGCTAAATCGACTCCCAACAGATTTTTCTGATGAAGACTCAGTAGAAGTTATCAGGTTATAATTTTCTATGGTTCCCTCCCCGACGGTGCGTGAGGTGATAATTCCTTTTGAGATTATAATTTTCTATGGTTCCCTCCCCGACGGTGCGTGAGGTGATAATTCCTTTTGAGATTATAATTCCCTATGGTTCCCTCCCCGACGGTGTGTGAGGTGATAATTCCTTTTGAGATTATAATTTCCTATGGTTCCCTCCCCGACGGTGCGTGAGATGATAATTCCTTTTGAGATTATAATTTCCTATGGTTCCCCCCCCCCCCGACGGTGCATGAGGTGATAATTCCTTTTTAGGTTATAATTTCCTATGGTCCTCTCCCCGACGGTGCGTGAGACGTAATTCCCTTTTAGGTTATAATTTCCTATGGTCCTCTCCCCGACGGTGCGTGAGATGTAATTCCCTTTTAGGTTATAATTTCCTATGGTCCTCTCCCCGACGGTGCGTAAGATGTAATTCCATTTTAGGTTATAATTTCCTATGGTCCTCTCCCCGACGGTGCGTGAGATGTAATTCCCTTTTAGGTTATAATTTCCTATGGTCCTCTCCCCGACGGTGCGTGAGATGTAATTCCCTTTTAGGTTATAATTTCCTATGGTCCTCTCCCCGACGGTGCGTGAGATGGAATTCCCTTTCAGATTATAATTTCCTTTGGTTCTCTCCCCGACAGTGCGTGAGATGTAATTCCCTTTCAGATTATAATTTCCTTTGGTTCTCTTCCCGATACTGCGAAGATGGTAATTTCCACCAAGATTTTCTCAACGAGCGTTGTTGAGGTTAAAGTCACCCAAGGTTCTCTTACCGTTCATGCTAAGGTAGTAACCATCCCTGGTTCATTCATCATCTTGTGAAGCTCCAGATTCAGCTCCTGTAACCAGTCAGGACACGTCTATACCGAGCATCTGAAAACCAGCTCCTGCAACATGTCAGGTACCCTTTTTTTTCTTTTGCAGGTATGCAGGTTCTCGCTAAGGAATATCTTATGCGATCAACATCCAGATGGCATCTGTAAGCCCATCACCCTATTCATCAATCTCTAAATGGCATCTATAAGCCCATTTCATCATCACATTGCTACTATGTGAGCGCAAATTTCTGGGCACTCTAGTGTTCAATCATCTTCCACCCTCGGATTACGAAAGGCACATCAGCCAATCTGCATCCTCAGGTCTAAGAAGATTGAACAGGGGCAACTGTTGTACCCCAAAATTTTCCCTCCCATATTCTTCAAGAAAATGCCAAGTCAAGCTTCAAAGTTCCCCAAGGGTTGCATAGTTCAAGGGTCTCCTAAGCAGTCAAAACTAGGGTTTTTGTTCTGATCAAGAAAATGAAGTTTCCAAAGGTCCAATCAAGTCTCATATGCCTACAAATATGGTCAAGCATCCTCATATCAAGTTTCAAGACTTTCAGCACAAAATTGCATAGTCAAAAACCCTAATTGCACTACAGTCAACTGTAGGGGCAAAATGGTCATTTGACAGTCAAAAGTTCAAATTTTTGATCAACATCTCATTTTGAAGTCACAAACATCATTTGATCAATGCTTGATCATGATTCTCAAAGTTTGGCTCAAAAATCACCAAGATGCAAAAGTTTCCTTATTTGGACAGCTGAAAAAGTCAACTGTAAATTGACCAGGGCATAACTTTCACATGGATTATCAGAAAAATTCCATCCAAAGCTCATTTTGAAGAGAAAGACATTTCCTACAACTCATATTCATACTTCAAGTCCAATAAATGCTCTCACAAAAAGTTATCAATTTCAACATTATAGGTCATTTTCAAAAGTCAACAAAAAGGGACTTTAAGTCAAAGGCCATAACTTGATATTGGTAAATCAAAATGACATGGGACCAAAGGCATTGGTTAGAGGACTCAAAGACCTTTCCAAAATGTCCAAGAACATGAGCAAAGCTTAAAAATTGAGCAAGTTATGCCTTGTAGAAGTTGGGAAATTTTTGGGTATTTTGAAAAGTCAACATTGATTCAAATGACCTAAAATTGCTAATGGGCCCATTTTTCTTCCACAATTCATCATTCCAAGCATGTGCACGACCACTTGGCCCAAAGGGAAGTATTTCTTCATTTTTTATTTATTTATTTGAATTTTTATTTATAATAATTCATTTAAATCAATTAAATATATGAAAAATATTTAACTTAACCTAACAAATCTTTTTGCACATGTAATCTACTCAATAATTCGTGCATAATTCAATATGGAAAGATTTGGATTGATTGGATCATGATTGGTACAAAATTGCATGAAAAAGATTGGAAAAAATATGATTGAAAATCAAATCTCAAAACCATGAATGCAATTGATTTGTTTTGTTTTTCTTGACCTAATTGATTCATACATAAGCATAGAACGAAAACCTAATCAAAACAAACCATTTTTGAAAACACAAATGAGCAAGTATCTAAGAGCCCATGGATAACCATGGATAGAAAGGGTGCTAATACCTTCCCTTTCTATAATCTACCTCCCGAACCGAGAGCAATCTCTTTAAGGAATTTTTCTGTGCTTTTGTCCTTTCCATTTGGAGAAAATAAAAGACGGTGGCGAATCTTGCTTCCGCGACATTTCGCGAACCAGCGTTAAACAGTCAGTTCCAGATCCACCGATCACAGTTATGTTATGTGTATGCTGACAAACAAACATAACCGACTCAGTTGGAGAAGATTAAATATCACATGATCAGCTAGGGAAAACACCATAAACTCAACTGGGGAAAACAAAATGCCATAGTACAAAAAGATACTCGGATAAATCATCACAAGATGGAGATCTTGCTAGAGATAAAATAAATCATCAGAGGAACAAAAGTCCTGCTACTTCTTGGGGAATGAAGATACTGCTTGGGGATCGACACACCATACAATATTCAAATATTGAGAATCCAATGAGGGAAAACAAAGATGCTGCAAAAGTCCTTACAAGGGGAAAGGATTTGTTGGGATTAACACTGTTAGGTCTGTGATTTTATGGTTGACAATAATTTTGGCAAAACAAAGAGTTGGCAACAATTTTATCAAAATATGTTTCATTTGGAAAACATGTATTCCAGCCTAATATTGAACAAGATGTCATAACATCTTGACCAACTGGTACAATAAAGTTTTCTAGTACTTTATTTGAGATTGGTTTCTTAAGAAATTCCCCAAGATTTAGATTGTTTGATATCACTACGGTGATAGGGAGTGAGGGGATTCTCATATCTAGGAGGTTCCTAGGTAGAAATTACATTGGGTAGGGATTAAGTGAGAAGTTGTAAACTAGGATTGTTTATCTTCGAATTGATACTATTGATAGTGAATTTCCTTTTTGGCTTGGCAGCTCCCATAGTAGGTGAGTTACACCGAACTGGGTTAACAATTTATTGTGTTCTTTAAGTTTCTGAAATTTACTTTTCTGCATAATCTTTCTATTTTTAACAAGTCTATTTTTATGTCAGCAGATGTTATAACATCTGTCATGAATTGTGTGTTGTTGAGATATCAGTCTTGACTTCTGTTATTGCAAGTGTCAGAATTTCAAACACATCATACATCCTTGAGACTCTCCTAGGGATATGTCTGCATAACATCTGTTGTTGGAAAGAGGAAATGTTTTAGGGATACACAAAGAAAAATCATGGGGATTAACAACTCCGAGGGGAAGCACAACTTCAGATTGGCTATAAGACCCTGGTGGAGAATACCAACAATAATATCATAGCAAGAGATTATAACTCTTTAGGGGAAATCCAAATCTCAACACACACTGAGAGAATAATCCAATAGTCAGATGGGGAAAGAATCACACTCAACTGGGGGAAACAAGACCAAAACTTGATAAAGGAAATCTAGACTTGATTGGAAAAGCTCAATTATGCCTTCTATAATTCAATCAAAACATGACAAAGAGAAAACCAACTATCTGCTCAATCAACTGCAGGGGAAACTGGAAAATGTCTGCAAAACCAAAACAATTAATTTTGCTAAAGAATGATTCTTTGCTTAGGGAAGCTAAGTTCCACACTTTGATATTTGACCATCCTTGGAACAACTGCTTACTATTCCTTTTAGTTTGATTCACAAATCGAAGGAAAATAGTTTTGTAATTTTCAAAAACATGATTTGTTATTTAAACCTTTTTGTTTCAAAAATTACTATCAATAATAAATGAAATTTTGCAAACAGAAATTAATAAGAATTACGAATAACTGGATAAAGGATCAAACCTTATTTAATATAATGGTAGTTTGTAAATGGCGTGACACCATAGATGATTACAAAGTTTAGAAAATGGTAAATACATGGAAAAGGCTACATTGAAATAGAATGATCACTATTCTCCCTATCAAATTTGAATTCCTATGTACTAGCTTCAGTTGAGAAATGATGAGAATTTCTGATGGATGACATTGCTTTAGGTGAACAATTTTTGTCTGATGTAGTTACTTTCCATGAATCCCTAACTTTTGCCTAGGTTTCCCTTTCGGGTTTTCAATCTACTAGGATGAATTATTTTTATTTATGTCTCTAATTTTTTCCTGGACCGCCCTTTCGGGTTTTCAGTCCACCGAGATGTTTTTTTTTGCCTAAGCCATCCTTTCAGTTTTCAACTTAGTGAGTTGTTCTTTTATTTTTTAGGTGAAGTATTTCTGGACTGCATCAGCATTCATGGAATGTGGTAGCTCCTAACTATCCATAGTTCTAAGACTCATTGCACAACCAGGGAAGGCTTTCTTGATATCATATGGGCCTTCATAATTAGGATTCCACTTGCCCCTAGAATCAGTGTGGAAAGACAAGATCTTTTTGAGCACGAGGTCGCATTCTCTAAACTCACGAGGTCAGGCCTTTTATCAAATGTTTGTTTCATTATTTTCTGATGTAACTGACCATGACACAAGGCCTTCATTCTATTTTCTTCTATCAAATTCAATTGATCAAACCTGTTCTAACACCATTCAACCTCATTCAACTTGGCTTCCATCAAGACCAAATTGATGGGATCTCAACCTCTATGGGGAGCACTGCTTCCATGCCATATACAAGAGAGAAAGGGGTTTCCCTTGTTGAAGTGCAGACGGATGTACGATACCCATGCAAAGAAAAAGGGAGCATCTCATGCCAATCCTTATATGTAACGACCATCTTCTAGACAAACTTTTTGATATTCTTGTTAGCATCTTTAACAACACTATTCATCTCGGGTCTGTAAGGCGGCGAGTTGTGATGGTCAATCTTGAAACTTTTACAAAGCTCTTTCATCATCTTATTATTCAAATTCAAAAGCCTTATCCGTGACGATATTACTCAGAATGCCATACCGGGAAATAATCTAATTCTTTATAAACCTGACCATAACTTGATTGGTCACATTAACATAAGATGCCGCTTCTACCCACTTGGTAAAGTAGTCAATTTACACTAAGATGAAATGGTGTCCATTTGAAGTTTTAGGATCTACCATATCAATCATATCAATGCCCCACATAGAGAAAGTCCATAGAGAGGAGATAACATTGAGAAGAGTTGGAGGCACATGAATCTTATTAGCATAAATATGACATTTATGGCACTTTTTCATTAACTTATAGCAATCAAATTGAATTGTCAACTAATAGTAACCTACTTTAAGCATTTTCTTAGCCATTGAATATCCATTGGCAGGGTCATTCATAAACTTCATGCATCATCATGTCTACTTCGTGTCTATCCACGCATTTGAGCAAGACCATGTCAAAATTTCTCTTGTACAAAACATCTCCACTATGGAAGAAATGGCCAACTAACCTCTTCAAGGTTTTCTTATCTTTGTTTTATGCCCCGTGTGGGTACTCCTGACTTTTGAGGAAATTCTTGATATCATAATACCAAGGCTTGCCATCTGATACTTCTTCTGCTGCAAACACATGAGCAGGTCTATCAAGGCGCATAATCTTGAATTGAGGTACCTCATGCAAAAATTCACTTAATACATTGAAGATAAAGTTGCCAGAGCATATGGCATCTGATTCTCATCTCAAGGAATATGATTAAATTCAACTTTGTTTAAGAAAGGTAACAATCTTCTTGCATATTCTTTGTAGGGAATTAGGCCAGAATGACGAGTCTCCCATTCACCTTTAATTTGGTTAATCACCAAAGTTGAATCTCCATACACATCAATGATCTTAACCCTCAGATCAGTGGCTTCTTCAAGACCCATGATGTAAGCTTCATATTCTACCATATTGTTGGTGCAATAAAACATCTACCTCACAGTGAAAGGAATATAAGAACCCCGAGGAGTAATAATGATTGCTCCAATTCCATTTACATAAGCATTAACTGCTCCACCAAATATCAAACCCCACCGGGATCCCGGCTCTGGACCTTCTTCTGGTAAAAGTTCATCACAATCTTTGGCTTTCAGATACATTACATCCTCACCAGGGAAGTCAAACCTGATGGACTGGTAGTATTCAATTGGTTGGTGAGCCAGATGATCCGCTAACACACTTCCTTTGATTTCTTTTTGAGTGCGGTATTCAAAGTCATATGCAGACAACAATATCTGCCAACGGGAAATCCTTCCAATAAGAGCAGGATTTTCAAAAAATATACTTGATTGAATATATTTTGGATATCAACCAAGTGGTATGATTTATCATATCTTACCCTAGACGCTTAGCAGTCTAGGTGTCATACGGTGGGAGAACTGACTTGGGTGTTTTACGTTTGGTCGCAATTGTTGCGGATAGCAAGAGTCGCCACCGACTTTTATTTTATCCAATAAAGGAAAGGGTGAAAAGAACAAGAAAGACCTTTTGAGAATTTTCTTGAGTTCGGGGGGTAGGTTAGGTGTTAACACCCTTTTCATCCGTAGTTATCTACGGGCTCTTAGTTGCTAGCTCACTTTGAAATATTTTGTTTGAAATGTGTTTGTGATAGTTTTGAAAGTATTTTTGAAAAGTGTCTTCATTTAGGAGAACTTTGTAATGATTCTCGTCTCTATAAGAATGCATACAAAGTGTTGACTTTTGAAAAATATTTTATTTAAAAGTGTTGGTGTGTTTGAAAGATGTTTTTGAAAATGGTTGTGAGCAAGCAACTATGAACATTATACCTACTCAAGAAGAGTCTTAGTTCTTTTCCTGCTCCTTTAGATATTGCTATCTTACTATTGATTGATAAGAAGCCCTATCATTGGATGTGAAGGGACAGACGTGGGTCATCGTATAGTCATAGAAAGCAACATTGTAGGATACCTTAGCAATTTTTTTGTAAGGGTCTAAGATCATTTATAAAGTCAACATTGAAGGATCATCGAGTGACTATGATTTTGTATTTGATTGTTTTTGCTAAAAGTATCCCACATTTGTGTGGCATGTCTATTTTATTCGTAAAGCAACAAGTGAGGTTAACCCTAAAGGTGTAAGTGTGCAAAGTGTTTGTTTTTCATGCATTTCTGTCTTGAATTAGGGTTTTATATTTGTTGATTTTATGTCTTGCCATACAAACCCTAATTACTAACATTTATATTGAAAGCGATAAATTGAGGAAATGTAAAATTCTACGCTATTAAATCATTTGGGAATGGGATACAAATTTACAAATGGAGGATGAAAGCAAATAAACCCTAATTTACTATTACAACCATATTGAATATGAACAAATAATGTACAAGAATGTATGGTAATATACAAGGAAAAAGAAATTGTTTTTGTTTGAGTTTTTTGAAAGGTTTTAATTATAATTAAGCAAAATAAAAATAAATAAGTAATTAATTCAAATAAAACTAACCTAAATTGATTTAAGAAAAGAAATTAAATTAATTAAGAAAAACAAGTTCTTAGGGTTTTATAAAAAAGTTTTAACCTAGTTAAACTTAATAAAAAGAGATTAATTAAAAATCCTAAATTCTAGGTTAATTAATATACAAAGAAAATTAAAATAAATCTAAGCCTAAATTGATTTAATTAGGAAAAATAAATTAGGTTCATTAAGAAAATATTTTTGGTCTTTTGTTTAAAAGAAATAAAAATAAATTTAAAATATCTAAATAATAAATATAATATATTTTTGGTATTTTTGATTAATAAAAATAATAATGATAATAATAATAATAATAATAATAATAATAATAATAATAATAATAATAATAATATAGAAAAGAAAACAAAATAAAAATATAAAATTAAAGTCAGGGGGTTAGAAAGTGGAAAGGATGTTTGTGAGTAAAAACAATTTTTGTTAGGTTAGGCCCAAGTTCTTGTTTTTGTAACCAGAAAAAAAATGAAACAGTTAGGCTGCGTATTGTGAATGAATGGGGGTGATGCTAAGAAAAATGAGGCATGGCCCAATGAGAGAGCCCAAGCGTACCTATTCCAAACAAAAAAAGAAATGGAAAAATATGAAAAATTACAAAAGGTCTCGTTGGGGCTCGAACCCAGGACCTTCCATAATAATGCCTTTACGCGCGCCAGAATTAAGCCCATGGCTGTATCATCTTCAACCTTACGCCAGAAATTTCAACATGATTTTAAAACCTGTAACTTCTTCATCTCTCAACCAAAATGAAAAATGCAAACATGAAAGTTACTCCATTTTTCCATATGAATTCAACCATATAAATATCATAAGCTATAAATCAAAGATGAATGAGAAATTCTAATGGTACCAAATTTTACCTAATTTTTTTCCAGAAAGTTCAACTCTAAAATTCTCTCTACTCAGGCAACATAAATGAATTCTAAAGACATGGTCAGTTTCAAGGCTATGATATCTACATTTTATCTTTGAAAATGGAAAGCTAACAAAGCCTATATGAAGATTTCAAAAGTTAGAAAACTTACCTCAAAAATGGATTTCGTGTTTTTGCAAATGAGCTTGATTCAAAGTACTGTAATGATCAGGTTAGCTTCCTTGAGTCTCTAGGAAGCTAATACAATGCTTAGCTTGAGTTAAGAGTGACTGAAATGGCCTAGAGAAGTCAAGTTGCAGACCCCTGTTTTTTGAGTTTGGAGAATGGTGAAAATGGTGTTACAGTTTGGAAACAGGGATTGAGATGAATTTTATTTGAGGTAAGGAAGCTTTTGAGATGATTTGGAGAGGAAACACACGAATGGTTTGAGAGATGGGAGTTATTGGTCAGATTCTGCACAACAATGGAGTTTTTATGAAATCTGAGTTTTCAGGAAGTTTGAGTGAGTTTAAATGCTTGCTCATTAGTGTCCTAAGTTACCTAAGAGTGTCTTAATTTATAGGAAAAGGTTTGAGAGCATGAGGTGGTCAGAATTCAAAAATCACATGTTATGGGTTTTTAACTTGTTTTTGAAGCAAGCTTGAAACATCTTGTTCCAATGTGAAGTACAAGGCTTGTAGAGTGGTTGAGAACCTTAAACATACTTCTTCTGAGCTTGTAGACTTAGTGTGTACATAAGGAACAAGTTAGGAGCTCAAGACAAGTTGACTTTGCATAAAGCTTGCTTTACAAGAATGGAATGATGACTTTCTTCCAAATATGACAAATTGCTTTGGATAATGGCTTAATCACTTGGACCATACCTCAATAAATTGTGTAAATAATTAATTATGGAGTGATTTACAAGTTATAAGCCTTCAAAACAAGATTGTGCAACATAGGCTTGATATTTGAATTCTTGTTCATCACAAAAATGACCTATAATTCAAGAATGAATGTCCAACTTCTTGCCTTCGATTCTCTTAGCTCAAAAATGATTTCATTGAGTTCTTGAACATTTTTAAAATCTTGGAACATTATCTACAACTTTAATGTTGACCATTTAGACAAAATCCCCTTGGAGCTTGGTGAAAATTGACCAAGAAGTTAGGTCAAAAATCTGCCTAAACTAGGTCAATTTTTCACCAAGTGTTTAAGAAAAAGTGCATGACTTTATGGATTCATAATTCAAAATCAAAGCATTTATAGGATTTTATCAGTAAAGAAAAGTTGTATATATCATTAAGATCTACAACTTTCATGTTGTAAGTTTTCTTTGAATCATCTTGCATCTTGGTGAAAAGTTGGCACGAAGTCATGAAAAAATAAGACTTAAAACACTTAGAAAATTTTCTGTGTTGAAAACTTTGACTTTTTCAAAGACTTTTGACTTTCTTGATTTCTTGATGATAAAGCTTCATATTTTTACATGTCTTGATGAATCTTAATATTTGAAACTCAATCTTGACCAAAAAGTCAAAGTTTGACTTTTAGTGTATTAGTTGACTTTTTCATCAGTTGACCAAATTTCAAACTATCAATCAATTGATCTTGAGAGATGATTTGAGCCATGAAATTAGGAAAAGACATTGTGTTTGAATCCTTAAGATCATGCTTCAAACCATTAAGTAATGTATTAGGTCAAAAGTCACTGATCAGTCATTCTCAGTCAAAACCCTAATTTTGACCATTTTGCCCTTTTGATAATTTGATCATTTTTCTTGGGGAAATATGATCCAAACTTGATAAATTGATGCATATGACTTCAAAATGTTGATATTGGTTAAAAATATTGAGGTTTGACTGTAAGTTGACCATAATTGACTTTTTACCCAATATAGCTAATTTTCAATCATCTTTTCAATTGACTGAGCAAAATTGTGATTCAAGACTTGAAACATGATATGAATATTGTTGGAGGTCTATAATGATCTAGGAAAGTCAATTGAATCATTAGTAGTCTAATTTGCCTTGATGTTTTATTTAGAACGTGTTCATTCGAGATTATTATGTTTACTTGGAATACAAATTACAAGTTGCAAAAGCATACACCATGGATCATTCAAAATACCATTCAAGTTTCATTCAAAAGCTTCAAAATTAAATTAGTTCATCATGCTTCAACTTTGCCATTTTCAAGATCATTCAACATTATTCACCATTTCAAGTAATTCAAACTTATCAAAAGTACATTCAAGATTCATATAAGTTTTGTTCATGATTCAAATTCATTCTTAGTCCATTTAGATTCCATTCAATTTTATTCTTTCTAATGGAAAATTAGAAGATTCATGGTTCACTTGCCACATAAATGACAACTCTATAAAGACATTCATACCATTTCAAATTCATTACCTAAATTGTCTGATCAAGACAAGTTCATTCAAAGGTTCAAGATTTCCATTTTCAAGATCACTGAACAATGTTAAAGTCATCAAAATTTCATCAAAGATACATTCATGACAAGAGTTATTCATTCATAAGTTAGGAAATTTACAAGGATCACTCATCACTTCAAGATATTACAAGAAGATTACACAAGAGTTTACATATATTCCTAAGTCCTAATCCTATCCATTGTCCATGCTTAAACCTAAACATTTTTCTAATCTTCATGCCAAGTTTCCAAGTTTACCTAAATCTTCATGCTCCAAGTCTTGTAACTTTAAAGCTTGCAAACGAAAACTTGCCAAATCCTTGCTAAAACCTGCCTAAACCACTCAAAAACTATCCCTGCTATGCTGTTGTTTGGAACAGTCCAATGCTGCTGTCTATCTCTAAATTTCCCTGCAACAATAGACAAAACATAATATCAAAACTTTCCCGAAATGTGCCAAACAAAAACATGCATCTGAAAAAGCAACAAAAACAATACAAACACCAAAATATTGACTACTCATTGGGATGAAAACAAAAGACAAAAATCAGAATTTGTACAATATAAACTTGTTGAAAAAGTCTTAATCCTCACCCTTAATTCTTGTACCTTCATCCTTAAGATCCAAAGGCCATGATTCAATTTTCCACCTCACTCCATCTATTTAACATACCCTCCTTCACCTCCTTAAGGCATTCTTGACTCCTTTGAAGAATCACCTGCAAAATTTCTCTCTGCTCTCTCCATAACCACCGTCTTCTGCTAAAAAAACTCCCCTAAATGTCTTACAAAAAACACATAAACATTCTCCCTAAACTCTACTCCATCTTCTCTTCAACCTCTACCCAAGTTACTTCAGAAAACCTATAAAATCATGCCGATCCTTCAACCCGAAAATCCATTGTAATACACTTCCTCCATAAACACCTTAATCTTCCCTTTGTTAACACCCTCTGACCACCTCACTTCCCTCTGACCATCTCACTGCAACCTTCATACTCAATATCACAAACCACTCTCCTTCAACTTAACCTTCAGCAACTCGCAACACACAACCTCACATAAAAAAACGCTCATCAGCAGCAAAAATTTACACAGAGAAAATAGACCCACAGAACAACAATGGAAACACACAACAAAAACACATAAACAAGAAAGATGAAGAGAATAAGAGGTTTCATCAAAGTTTTGAGTTTGAAGGAATTTGAAGTATCCCAATTCATAACCCTAGCAGCATCGATTTTCTCCATTTTCTTTTATTTTTTGGTTTAATTAATAAAATACTGAATAAATATAAGATAAGGATGACTAATAAAATCTGAAGTGGGTGGTACATGACCCCTTGGGCCTTTCCTTGCCAATCCCCTCCCTGAAGCCCACATAGCAATTTTTTAAAGCCTGATTGCCTTGTAACAAAAAAAAACTCATGGATTTTGGCTGATGGGCTTAGAGCCTAAGGCCTGTTTCTCTCCACACACCCCTGATTCTGGAAAATACCCCTGGAGTTCTCTATTTTCTTTTTCATTATTTGTTTTTTTTTGTTCGAATTGTTTAGCTTTTTTTTAGCATGAAAAATATTGAAAATGTCATAAATATTAGAAGTAGGACTTTGTTTTCCTTTTTTATTTTAATTTTAATTTATATAAATAATCATAAAGTAATAGGATTTTATTCTCCTTGTTTGGATTGAATCAAGATATAGACTTTAGGATCGATCTATGCATGATAACTATTGGTTAGATTTTCCCTTTCAATCTCAACTTTAAGTCAATTTTGCATGACAACAATTAAGACCAAGTTTCCCTTTAGATTTTGCTTTCTCCTTTTGCAATGCATCCTAAAACTAAACTTATTTTATTTAATAAAAAAAATCCAGAAATACTTAAACACTTTCAAAACACTTTTAAAATTTAAAGGTTTAAGGGAACCACTTAAGATATTTTTTCTAACAAAAACACTCCAACAAATCCAAATCATTTTGTCTTAGGGCCTTTTTCTCAATAAAAACTTTTCAAAAAGAACATGTTAATTCCTTTCTACACAATACAACAATGTGTGAGTCTCCAAAGGCCGAGCAACAAACATTAACTATTAGAATTCGAACTTAGCATCGTCCATAAAAAAACACAACAAACAAACATTTTTTAGAAGAACTACGAAGTTCTGATTCCCCTTGGGATACATAGGCACTGAGTTGCAAACCTCAGACGAACTCAATAATAAAAACCTTTTATTTTCCCTCATTAATTAATTCATGCATTACTTTAGCAATTAAGCCTTTATATATACACACCCTTAGAAATAAATAAATAAAGTGGATCCCATTGAGTACAACAAATATGAGCGGTGCTAATACATTCCCCTTGCGTAACTGACTTTCGTACCCTTCTCTTGGTCGTAAAACCATGTTCTTACCCTTCTTTGAGGTTTTTTTGATATTTTACTTTCCCTTCTTTGGGATAAATAAAGTTAAATGGCGACTTTATTGTTTATTATTTTTTCGTGGTGCGACAAGAATTTCATGAATAGCTCTGACTTTATCAGGAACAACTTCAATACCTTTCTGGATGACAATGAAACCCAAAAGTTTCCCATAATGGAAACCAAAAGTGCATTTGTTAGGATTCAAGTGGAGTCTAAAATTTTTTAAACACTGGAACAACTTCAACAAATCTTCAATGTGACCTTCCTCAGTCTGAGACTTGGCTATCATATTATTTCACCCCAAAAATTTCCCTCTTGATTTTTGCTTTTATCTGGCTTAGGCTTTACATTCATCTACATACATTTGCACCCCAAAATTTAACAGAGACAACTATTGTACCCCAAAATTTTCCCTCCCATTATCCAAGACATTCTTCTAGAGTTTTCATTTACTCAAGGTTACCCAAGAATTGATCAGACAAATTCCCCTCCTAAGCAATGGACCTACAACTAGGGTTTTGTGTTTTTCAAGGAAGATTGAGTTTCTAAAATATCAAGTGGATTTCATGGTTTCTCATATGTCCTTAAGAGTGCTCATGCCAAATTTCAATCCTTGCATCACAAGTTTTCTCAGTCAATTGTTCAGATGATTGAAAATTAACTACATTGGACAAAAAAGTCAACTGTGGTCAACATATAGTCAAACTTCAAGATTTTTGGTCAACATCAACATTTTGAAGTCATATTCATCATTTGATCAAGGGTTGATCATGATTCATCAAGAAAACTTAAGATTCATCAAAAGTCAAGAGTTGCCAAATTAGGGTTTTCTTAAGGAGAAGTCAATTGAACTTTGACCAAGCACAACTTTCACATGCTTCATCAGATTTTTCTCAACCAAAGCGCATTTTGAAGGAAATTCAATTCTCTACAACTTTTTCTCTCTAAGCTCAAGTCTAAAAAGTGCTTCATTTGAGAGATATGGTACAAAACATTATAGGTCATTTCTAAAGTCAACAAAAAGACACTTTTTGTCAAGGAAACTTACATCAAGATAAATTCTTCAAATGAAAAAATGATCAACATAGAGATAGTAGGGGACATCTCGAGCTTTCCAAAAAGTCCAAGATCACCTTTATATGATAAAAATTGAGAGAGTTATGATTGGTGCAAGTTGGGAAATTTTGAGCAAATACATGAAACCAAAAGTGACCAAACTTGAATTTTTGGGTTATTGGGCCTAAATCTTCAGGTCTAAACGTGTTCATAACACATTAGGGAACCTCTAAGCCTATCCACATATTTTTTGTGACTTTTATTTCTTTTATTATGATTTTATTCCATTTAAAATTAAAATAAATTAAATAAGATGTCCATTAAATTATGAGGTCCAAGCCCATAAAAATCTTAACCTAATACACTCTATATATGCTCAGCAACTTCATGCACTCAAGAGGATGCATACCAGCTTCAAACACAAGCGCTAAAATCTTAAAATTTTGAAGAAACTAAGGCATAAGCAACCCCTATTCTCCAGCGAGTTCCAACCAATTTTGAGCCTCCCATTAGCCCTCTGGAGGTCTCTGGATTTCATCCCAACCCTTACTTAGGTTCATAACACGTCAGAATCCTCCAGCTCGACGTTGTTGGTTGGTTTGTGTTCTTCAATCTTAAACTATTAAACCATGCCATTAAAAAGAGTTTTATGGATATATATATCTGTAGATAATCATGTTTAGAATCATTTAGAATCACATGTTGCAAGGTTTAGTGCAGAGATAGGAATTTGCCATAGCTAGGGCATCGAGATCATGCTTCTTCAAAACCTAGGTGTTATGGTTTTCAGACCAAACAAACATGACAATTGAATTTGCAGGGGTCTAATAACCTAACCAGGGTCATTAGTTTTTGTTTTTTAATCTATGTTGACAGGTTTTCAAAAAATGCATCATCAGGGAAGATGATATCCTCCTCCGCGTCTGGTGGTCAGAGACTCCCTAGGCTGCATGGCATCCATCTATTCGTTCATTCAAATACGCCCGGGCCCACTAGAGCACGCGTGTTATCTGATTAATATCTTTAATTATTTTTTCTAATATATTGAATGATGTTGATTAAACCAACGTGTAACACAATTGGCCCGATGGTAAGAAGCGTGACTGGCATAGTAAGCAGCATGGGTTCGACCCCAACTTTTGTCACTTTTTCTTTGTGTTGAAGTTTTTAACACAGGTTTGTAACATGTTGAGCACGTCATATTCTTGAACACAAGAAACACCATAGTGTAGTGGTAAAGGGAACAATATTGGAGGCTGAGGGCGTGGGTTCAAGTCCCACCCCATGCATTTTGTTTTTTTTTATGTTTACTAACCCTAATTTCCTTTCCACTTTCTTAATTATTTTCTTAATTAACCACAAATCAATTTTAATCTTTTTTAAAACCCTAACTAATTAGGTCTTAGGTTTTTCTTAATTAACTTTTTTAATTAACCCTTTTATTAATTTAACTAATTAATTTTTAGGTTTTTTTATTAACCCTTTAAGTTAATCAATTAATTTTTTTTTTAATTTTTAAATCAATTAAATTTTTTAGGTTTTATCTTAATCATCATCAAAAAACCCTTTTCATAAAAAATCACTAAAAATATTTTCCTTTTTTATTTTTATCTTACTTTTATCGACTGTATAGGTTTTTTGCAAACGTAATAGCTAGCTTTAGTTCTCGCTTTCATTTTTCATTATGATGTAATTGTTTTCCGGTTTGTAATAGCTTAGAGTTTTAACTTTCCACTTTCTATTATGTAATTGTCCCAAAGCCGTGTAATAGGTTTAGGTTCATCTTTTCTGCCTTTACTTTCCGCACCTTTATATGCTATATTATTGCTTAGTAATTATGGTTGTATGGGAAGATAAAAACCAATCAATAGATAACCTAACTTCAAGACAAAATAAGTGAATACAAAACACTTGCACATGCACACCTCTACGGTAACCTCTCTTGTTGCCTTTAGATTAAACAGTCATGTCCCTCGAAAGTGGAGATGCTTTAGCAAAGTCCCTCGAATCAAAGATCATAGTCCCTCGATGACCCTTTGACGTTGCCTTTCGATAAATGATCTAGTCCCTTATGAAAATTGCTAAAGCATCCTTACTAGTTGCCTTCGATGTCTGTACGATGATCCTCGCCTGTCCCTTCACATCCAATGATAAGGCTTCCTACTAACTAATGGTACGGATAACATTATCTAGAAGAGGAGTAAAATTACAAGAACGACCTTGAGTGGGTAGATTCTCGTAATCGCTTGCTCACAAATATTTCAAAACAAAACATTTCACAAACACTTTCAAAATATTTTCAAATAAACACTTTGTACGCATTCTTGAGGACTAATACAAGAATCATTATAAAGTTTTCCTTACATTAGCATTTCAAAATATTTTTCAAATGACAGACACAAAGAAAATTCGAAGTGAGTTAAGCGATTAAGAGCCCGTAGATAACTACGGATGAAAAGGATGCTAACACCTCCCCTTTTCATAAACTACCCCCTGTAACACGGTGGGAGAACTGACTTGGTGTTTTTCATTTGATCACAATTATTGCGGATAGCAAGAGTCGCCACCGACTTTTCTTTTATCCAAAAGGAAAGGTTGAAAAGAACAGGAAAGACCTTTTGAGATTTATTTCTTGAGTTCGGGGGGTAGGTTATGAAAAGGAAAGGTGTTAGCACCCTTTTCATCTGTAGTTATCTAGGGGCTCTTAGTTGCTTGCTAGATCACTTGCTTTTTTGTTTGAAGATGTGTTTATGATGTGGGTTTTGAAAGTATTTTGAAAAGGAGTGTCTTTGTAATGGTTCTCGTCTCTATAAGAACGCATATAAAATGTTTTGTCATTTGAAAAATGTTTCAAAGTTAAACTGTGGGTGTATAAAATGTTTTTATTGTGAGCAAGCGAGCAACTAGGAGTATCCTACCTACTCAAAATGTCTTAAACGTTCTTTTCCTCCTCCTTTAGATGTTGTTATCTTAACATTGTTTTGGTAAGAAACCCCCTTCGTTGGAAGTGAAAGGACGAGCGCGGGACGTTTGTATAGTCATAGAAGGCAACCTATGGGACATTTTAGCAATGTCGTTTAAGGACTAGATCGTTTATGAAAGGCAACATTGAGGGTCATCGAGGGACTACGATCTTTTACTGAGGGTCTTTGCTAAAACGCCCATATTCGAGGGACATGACTATTTTCCGAAAGGCAACAAAGTGAGATTATCCTAGAGGTGCTAGTGTGCGAGTGTGTTTGATTTACATGCATTTAGTCTTTGATTAGGGTTATCTATTTATTGATTTTATCTTTCCATACATCCTAATTACTAACATATATGAAAGCAAATAAAATGCATAAAATAAATCCTAAGCTATTACATCATTCCAGGGATGGGGATACATATTTACAAATGGAGATTGCAAGAATTTAAATCCTAATTATCTATTACAACCATATTGAATTGTACAATACAAGAAAAGAAAAGGATTTGTTTTGAAAATGTTTTTTTTTGTCTTAATAAATTAAAAGGAAAATAATTAGTTAATAAAAGAAAAAAATTTTTTATGCCTTTTTTATATTAATAAAAATAATATTAATGCCGAAAATAATAAGAATAAGAAAGAAAAGAAGAAAAAAAATGAAAACAAGATCAGCACGTTGTTGAAAACAAAATGAAAGGGACCAAAAGTTCTGATGCTAGGCATGTTGTAGTTCACAAAGAAACGTTAGAGGGAACCATAAGTTCTGGGTTGCTGCGCGCTGAAGTTCTGAAAGAAACGTTAGATGAAACCAGAAGTTCTATGTTGTGTTAAAACAGTGAGAAAAAACCTAGAAGTTCTATGTGTTGTGTTAAAATAGTAAGAAAGCCTAGAAGTTCTGTGTGTGTTAAAACAATAAGAAAACCTAGAAATTCTGGTGTATTTCAACAGTAAGAAAACCTAGAAGTTCTATTGTATTACAACAGTAAGAAAACCTAGAAGTTCTGGTGTATTTCAACAGTAAGAAAACCTAGAAGTTCTGGTGTATTACAACAGTAAGAAAACCTAGAAGTTCTGGTGTATTTCAACAGTAAGAAAACCTAGAAGTTCTGGTGTATTTCAACAGTAAGAAAACCTAGAAGTTATGGTGTATTTCAATAGTAAGAAAACCTAGAAGTTTTGTGTGCTGTGTTACAACAGTGTGGAAAACTCAGAAGTTCTGTGTTGTGTGAGAAAAAACCTAGAAGTTCTGTGTTGTGTTAAAACAGTGAGAAAAACTTCTAGAAGTTATGTGTTGTGCTAAAACAGTGGGAAAGAAAACTCATAAGTTATGTGTTATACTTCACCTCCTTCCTTATATTAGCCGGAGTATCTGCAACTTATTCAGTTCTTAACAACAGCAAAACAGAAAAATAAAAGCACGACAATTTATAGAAGTTCTAATCCTAATTCTGAGCCTATTTTTCTTCAAGAAGTTATTATCCACAAATTTTCTACTTGGGCAATAATATATATATACAATCTCAACACTATGATATCTACATTTTAATGAAGTTCTGAATGAAAAGTTCAAAGGTCAGGACAACTTACCTTGAATCTGAAGCGTGTGTTTGGGACCTGAGCTGCTACCTTTGAATGTTCTGGGGTCAGCAAGAAACGAAACATAAAATGATATGTTCTTTGATTCAAAGGGAAGAACAAAGATATTGTTTTGAGAATTATGGGTTTGAGAATGTTTGAATGTTTTCTTTTCTCTCTTTTTTTTTGTATTTGATAACTCTCTCTTTCCAAAAGCCAGCCCCTTAAATGTGTGGTGAAACAACTTATTTATAGATGAGTTTGCTGTGATTTTTAGGGGGGGAAAACAAATGAGATTTGAACCTTTTTGGTATACTGTTCCATTGCTTTTTTAAATACAACCTTTATGTGTTAATTTGATGCAAATATGGGGTTTGAGAAAAATGCAGGCGTGGATTGGATCAACAGCAATTTGGAGCGGTGTGGCAGCTGGATGTAGGACTGTGCCATAGCAGTTTAGCAGACTGTTCAAAACGAGGTTTTGGGGTTTGGTGATGTTCTGATCGAAGAGTGGAAAGATCAGAGTGAGATTCGAAGGATGATGTTCTGACCGAAGAGTAGAACATAGTCTCCATATACTGAGGAATGAGATTTGTAGAGTCATGTTCTGATCGAAGAACACAACTTCCCTATGTTCTGATCGAAGAGTCATATTCTGAATCATCTTTGAAAATTTTGATTGCACTTGCGTGAAATTAGACCCAGAAGTTCTGAAATTGTCATATTTTCTCAATACTTAGAAATTTTCCAAGTGTTTAAAATTTGATTTTTTTCAAAGTAATTTGTGAATTTTGATTTCTTGACGAACCAATTTTGTGTCTTGATGAAATATGATTGTTGAAACTTGATTTTGATCAAAAAAAGTCAAAGTTTGACTTTTTCAGTGTGCTTTTGACCATTTTGCCCTTGTGAAGGACTTTCTTAGAAAATGTAATCTGAGACTTGAAACTTGACAGAAGCAAACCTGAGGGTCCAGGATGATCCTTTGAGAAATGAGAGGGAAAAGTTTAGGGTACAATAACTGCCCCTGTTCAATCTTCTTAAACCTGAAGAGTTAGATTGGCGAATCTGCCATTCGTGACTTGAAGGTGGAAGATGATTGAACACTAGAGTGCCCAGAAATTTGCACTCTGAGGACTTTGAGATTAAGGTGTATGGAATGGGCTTAAATATGCCATTTGGAGAAATGATGGAGAGTTGGCGGAAATGGGCTTATAGATGCCATCCGAAGGTGACTGCTGATAGAAATTAGATTAAGCCTACATTTGACTTCAACTGGGACAAGAATCAGAATAAACCTTTGGTCGATCTAAAACTGAACCTAGCAAAAGTCTTGAATAATCTTTAACTGAAAAGAATCAGGATAAATCTTTGGAGTGATTTATTTGAACCAGTGAAAGCGTCTATTGAGAAAGAATATGGATAAACCATTGAGAGGTTTAAACTGAACCAGCAGGGGTCTGGAAAAGAATCAGAATAAATCTTGGAGCGACTTATTTGAACCAGAGAAAGTGTCTACTGGGGAAAGAATTAGGATAAATCATTGAGAGGTTTAAACTGAACCAACAGATGTCTGGAAAAGAATCAGAATAAATCTTAGAGCGACTTATCTGAACTAGAGAAAGTGTCTACTGGGGAAAGAATCAGGATAAACCGTTGAGAGGTTTAAACTGAACCAGCAGATGTCTTGGATATTCTTTAACTGGAAAGAATCAGAATAAATCTTGGAGTGATTTATCTGAACCAGAGAAGAAGTCTACGGGAAAGAATCAGGATAAATCATTGAGAGGTTTAAACTAAATCAACAGAGGTCTGGAATGTTCTTTAACTAGAAAGAATCATATAAATCTTGGAGCGATTTATATGAACCAGAGAAGAAGTCTATGGGAAAGAATCAGGATAAATCATTGAGAGGTTTAAACTGAACCAGTAGAGGTCTGGAAAAGAATCAGAATAAATCTTCAGAATGATTTATCTGAACCAGAGAAGATGCCTACAGGAAAGAATCAGGATAAACCGTTGAGAGATTTAAACTGAACCAGCAAAGGTCTAGAATGTTTTTTAATTGGAAAGAATCATATAAATCTTGGAGCGATTTATCTGAACCAGAGAAGAATTCTACGGGAAAGAATCAGGATAAACCGTTGAGAATTTTAAACTGAACCATCAGAGGTCTGGAAAAGAATTAGAATAAATCTTCGGAATGATTTATCTGAACCAGAGAAGATGCACGAGGGAAAGAATTAGGATAAACTTTTGAGTGATTTAAACTGAACCAGTAGAAGTCTGAAGGAAGTATTCGTCGTGTAGATAGTCACTGTGTCCTATTTTAGGAATTGATCTACTATTGATTTGTTTACAGATAATTGCCTTGTCTTGTTGAAAATTTATTGATTGGTCTTTCCTGAAAATGTAAAGAGTTAGTTGCATGCAATGTCATGATGTATGAAATGCATGATGTAATGATGTTTCTCAACATAAATGAGATTGCGATATATGCATTTGTGTTGTCGATGTTATGATATATGAATGCAATGTATGCACATATTAGTTGTTCTGCTATAGTGTTATGAGACTGGGGAAAATAAATCCCTGACTGCTATTGGGGATGCGGGGTGCAAGTCTTCACATTTTTTGAAGTTAAAGTATTGATAGATGGGTTTCCGTCATTAGAAAAGTAAAATCTGTTGGGGAAAGGAAATGCCGTGCGTAGCTTGTGGACTTGGTGAAAACCTACTGGGGAATTTCTAAGCAACTGGGTGATTTTCACTGGGGAATCTTTGGAGCAGTGGCTGGAAGTTTTACTCCGTCGGGGATATGAAAGCAACAGGTATCATTAGGCTACATTCTGGCGATATAGCAATGATCTTGTAGTAGGATGTCTTTTCTCCTGTTCCCCTAGGGAAAGTACCCGTGGGGACTTTATGGAATAGCCCATAGAGATTGTCCTGTTTCTTAAAGCCATTATTAATTGTCTTTCTGTTTAGTTTTCCTTTTTTATGCGTTCATTTATAAACAGTAATTACATTCAAATGCACATGTTCAAAAATAAACACTGGACGTTTTTTGCAAACAAAACAGGAACGGTAAAAGAAAAATAGATAGTTTTGCACTTTTAAAGGAATATCTTTGTATTAACTTGAATAAGTATTTTGTACAAAGAGACAAACATCCTAGTAAGATAATGTCATCGTAAAAAAAAATTGATACAAAGAAAAGACAGCTATGTGAAATAATCCCATGGGGTTCCCACTCTGCTATAACCTTCATGTCTCTGAGCGTCTCATCCACTTGCTGCTTTGTCTGAAGCTGATTGGATTGATTAGAACCGTTTGAGTTTGACGATCGATGCTGAATATTAGCTGTAATATGATCCAACGGGACATAGTCATACGCTTTAAATCCCTAACTTTTTCCTGGACCACCCTTCCGGGTTTTCAGTCCACCGAGATACCCTTTTTTTGCCCAAGCCGCCTTTTCAGGTTTTCAGCTTGCCGGGTGTACAATTTTTGGTGTGTTTTATCCCTAATTTTTGCCTAGGCCGGTCAACCTAGCGGGTCTTTTTTATGCGTAGTATCTTTTAACTATGTCCGTATTTACAGGGTGCGGAAGGTCGTTGTCGTCCATAGTGGTTAAGATCATTGCCCCACTAGAAAATATAGTTTTTATCTCAAATGGTCCTTCGTATGTAGGAGTCTATTTTCCCTTGGGATCACCTTTTGGCAGTATGATACGTTTGATTACCAAGTCACCAACCCGGTATACCTGACGTCTAACCTTCTTGTTAAAAGCCTTAATCATGCATTTTTGGTATATCTGGCCATAACAGACAACCGTAAGCCTCTTCTCATCAATCAAATTCAACTGGTCAAATCGAGTTTGGATCCATTCGTCTTCATTCAATCCTATATCCTTTACGATTATCAGAGAAGGTATTTGGACTTCAATTAGTAGGACAACTTCCATGCCATATATCAAGGAGAAAGGAGTTGCCCCTGTTGATGTGTGCGCCGTGGTACGGTAACCGTGGAGAGAAAATGGCAACATCTCATGCCAGTCGTGATACAGTGGGAGAACTGACTTGAGGTGTTTGCATTTTGATCGCATTTGTGCAGATAGCAAGAGTCTCCACCGACTTTTCTTTTATCCAAAAGGAAAGGTAAAAAGCACAGGAAAGACCTTTTGAGATTATTTCTTGGGTTCGGGGGGTAGATTATGAAAAGGGAAGGTATTATCACCCTTTTCATCCATGGTTTTCCATGGGCTCTTAGTTACTTGCTAGATCACTTACTTTTGTTTTGACAATGTGCTTGTGGTGTGGGCTTTGAAAATATTTTGAAAATATCTTTGTAATGGTTCTCGTTTCTATAAGAACGCGTACAAAGTTTTGTTTTGAAAAATAGTTCAAAGATGTGTTTGTGGAATGTGTTTTTGAAAGTGGTTTTGAAAAAATGTTTTGCAATGGTTCTCGTCTCTTTAAGAACGTATACAAAATGTTTTGTCTTTTTGAAAATGTTTTTGAAATGAGAGTGTCGGTGTAAAAAGGCTTTTTGTCATGAGTAAGCGAGTAACTAGGAGCGAATCTACCTACTCGAAAGGTCTCAAATGTTACTTTTCTTCCTCCTTTAGATGTTGCTATCTTACCATTGATTTGGTAAGAATCCCCATCGTTAGATGTGAAGGGACATGCGCGGGTCAATTTTACAGTCATCGAAAGCAACTTATGAGACACTTTAGCAATTTTTCGTAAGGGACTAGATCGTTTTATCAGAGGCAACATCGAGGGTCATCGAGGGACTACGATATTTTTTTATAATCGAAGGATCATTGCTAAAGCGTCCCATATTCGAGGGACATGACTGTGTTTCCGAGGTAACAAGCGAGGTTACACTAGAGATGCGCGTGTGAAAAAGTGTGTTTGATTCATGTTATTTTGTTGAAATTAGGTTATCTAGCGATTGATTTTATGTCTTGCCATGCACGCCTAATTACTGTACAGTATAAGGAAAACAGTAAATTGCAGAAATTGAAATTCTACGCTATTACAGAGTTTTCGAGAATGGGGAGTACAAATTTACAAATGGGGATGGATCAATGCGATTAAAAGTCTAAATAAACAATCAATACAACCAAATCGAAGTAAAAATAAACAGTTAATTAAACTAAAACAAAATATTAAATAAAAATTAATTAGAAAAATAATTAATACTATTAAAATAATATTTTTGGTATTTTTTGTTTTTGAGAAAGTTTGAAAAGAAAATAAAAATCTATTCTCTTATTTTTTTTGGAATTTTCATCATGTAGAAACTAAACAATTTAAAAGAAAGTTAACTAAACAATAAAATGTTAATTAATAAAATTATTCACAAAGTCCTAAACTAAACCAGTTAAGAAAATTAACTAATTTAACAATTATATTTTATTTAATTAATTTTTTTTTATAAATCTAAACTAAATTGATATTCTAAATTACTAAAGTTAAACTAAACTATATATAATAACTAGAAACTATACTAATATATTTTTTGGTATTTATATATATAAATTTAAATTCACAAGGTACTAAACTAATTCTAAGACTAGCCTAATTTAAACAAAGGAAAGATTTTTAGTTGATTATTATTATTTAAACTAAATTAATGAAAACTAGGAAAATTTAATAAACTAAACTTAACTAACAGTGGGTGTAAACAGAACAATGGGGATGGGCTAAAGCAGCAGGTCCAAGATAGTTTTTTTTGTTTGTCTTTTGTCCAACAAAATAAAGAAAACAGAAAACACAGGTCTGAACCCGGGGCCTTGCGTTGATCAAACATTGTCTCTACCACTGCATCATTTGGTCATTTGTTTATTTGATACCTTCATTAATATAAAAATTAAGAAAAAAAATAAATGTTTTTTTTTTAGAAAAAAAAGCTAGGCCCGGTTGAGGCCCAAGAGAGGAAGATAAAAAAAAGTTTGTAAACCCTAGTGGGACAAGGAAAAGGCGCTGCGACCAACCTAGTTGGGAAGAAGAAATGATTTTTTATTTATTGTTCCAAAACAAAACATAATTAAAAAAATGATTCTTTCTTTTTTCAATCTCACACTCCATCTCTTCTCTCTGTTTCACGCTTCATCTCTCTCTGTTTCTCATAACAACTCAAATCTAAACCCTTTTTGTTGCATCTTCTTCCTCTTTCTCAAAAACGATTTTTTTTCATGGACAGAAAATCGAATATTAGCAAGCTTAAGCAAACAACCGAAACCCTTAACCCCAACAATCCCTAAGCCCCAATTCATTCATGATTTCACGATTTTCCAGCAATTAACAGTGACGAAAATAAAAAAAAGAAAAGGTACGATTTTTTTCTACCTGCTATTTGTCCACTTATGTTTCGTTCGATCTTTGTGATTCTGAATCTTTTTCCTTGTATATTTGTAGCTTGGTTCCGGGTGTGAGGTGAAGTTGGGGAAACAGGCAGAGAGGAAAATGTTCTGTATGGAGTTTGAAGGTTGAGAATGGAAATGCAAAGGTATGAAAAGGTTGCAGTAGTTTCAAGACATCAGTTGGAGGTATGTGAAGTTGTGATGGTTATTTTTTTGGTTTTGTTGGTTCTTTCCCTGATATGTTGTTGGTTGGTATGTTTGCTCTGATATTTTATCTCTTGGTATGCTGGCTCTGGTTTCTTGGCTTTTGTGATATATATTCTCTCCTCGCTTTGACCCTCGTTGCTGGTATATAAGAGATGTAATGAATTGGTTTTTGAGTAATTTTGGCTTGATGACCTTGGCCTTTTAGAGTACAGATTAAGCTATGTCCATTTTGGTGCACGTTTGGGCAGGTTTTGGACTGTAATGCAGGCTAGTCATGGCAGGTTTTTGGACAGTTTTTGGCTTAGGTGATACTTTTCTAACTTGTCCCTATCTTCTTTCCCCTTTCATCTTTTAATGATACAAAAGCAAACTTTCTTTTTCTTTAACTTTCTGAAGGATTTGCATTTTTTTGGAAAATGATGACAGGGTGCATACCATGAGCTAGCATTGCTATGCTATTGCTGCTACATTTTTTTTGCCATTGTATTGTTTTATTAGCCTATGCTGCTGCTACCTTTGCTTGTTTTTGCCTTTATTGTTGCTGTTCGTCCTTGTTGTTTTGTGCATTTGGCAACTTTTTTGACTTGGTAGCTTTGGGTTGTTGTATTGTTTGACAATTTGCTGGCTTTTTCTTGTTTGTTTTGTGAAGCTTTCTTGGGCTGTTGCATTGTTTGGCAATTTTGGACTGGGCAGCTTTGGGCAATTTTTTTCTTTTTTGTGAACCAAGGCCCAAACCTTGTGATTTGCAAAAAATAGGAGAAGATTGGATCATGATAAAAAACAAACCCTTTTAAACTGATTCCAAATGCAAATCCTCATGATGAGAAGTTTCTTGAAAATTTTGATTTTATGCTTAAAGTTTCATGTTGCTAACACTTTTTTCTTCTTTTCTTTCATGTGATGAATGTTGACTTGGAGGTGAAGAAGACAAGGCAAGGTTAAATATTGATGCTAGAAACATGAAGAATTGAAAAATGAAAAAGCCATGGTTGGAAACCAAATGAAGCATGGAAGATTTTAGAAGCAAGTTAGCATATGCTTAGGGAGGACTTTAGGTTTCTATGTACAAAAACTTGTGTAATTTTCTTGTAACTTGTAATTTGAAGCTTGGAAAACATGAATTAAATTTGTATTTTTTTGTAAACTTGAATTAAATTGAATGAATATGAAATCTTGAATGATTTATGAAGAGAACTTCGAATCAAAATGGATCTTAAACCCTTGATGTTTTGAGTTTGCATCGTGAAATGATGAACTTTGAACGATGAATGCACATGAACATTTGAGCGCCTTGATTCTTGAATGAGCCTTCGAAATCATAATGGACTTGAGCTTTGTATCTTGGATTCTAAGTAATTCAACCATATTATTTTCACTCCTTTAATCTCAAATCAAATCTCTGAATAAAGTGAATGTCCTATGAGCTTAAACATGTCCAACATCGATCCAATAATCATCATTGTTTCGATACCAATGATTCATAATGCTAGCATCAAAATGATTAATGAATTTTCAAATCAAACTTTCCATTTTCATGAATCATCCTGACATAAGAATCAATTTTTTTGAGAAAAAATGATTACGACATGAACAAAACCTAGAAGTTAAGAGCATTCAGAATCAAGCAAATGACCTATGACGATTCGATAGTTTTCAAGGTCTTCAAAGCACAATTTTCCTTTGATCCTTGAAGAGAATTTGTAGATGGAATTGCTTATGACAATGTGCAAGAATAATCGCCTTAAGATCTTGAAAATTGAGGAAATTACAATTCTTGGAAATCAGGCATAGTTACTTGAGATTAGGTTAAAATCCATGATGTGACTTCTAATGTATTCGAATTTTGGTGATCTTTCACGCGTAACCAGCTCTTGATTTGTGAAGAGAAAATGGAGATGACATCAAGGAGAGTCATACGTAAAAAGAACCGTTTAAAAATATTGAATGATGAAGAAGTTACAATCGTTTGAACTTGATACTGAAAAGGCCGACTTTTACAGTTGATTTTTAGTCATATGAACCATTGTATGAGCAAACTCACGATGTGAAGCTTGAAACTTGGCACAAATATCCTTGAGAACACATGAAGGACCATAAAGACCATTTGAAACTTTTGAAACTCAATTTTGCTTAAGAAATATCAAACCCTAGCTGCTGACTCAGTGCCTAGGAAGAGGATCTGTCTGATCAAATCTTGTGCCAAATTGAGTGTTTGGGAAACCCTGGGATAGTATCTTGAGTGAAAAATGGGATGGCAAATTTTGGGGTACAACACCAGTCCTTGTAGGTCACTATCATCTGTTGTATGATCTTCTTGATGTTTTTATTAGCGGCTTCTACAACACCATTCATCTTCGGCCGGTAAGGAGAAGAGTTATGATGCTGGATCTTGAATTGCGCGCATAGTGCAGTGATCATAGTATTGTTGAGATTGGTACCATTATCTATAATGATCCTTTCCGGAATATCGTATCAATATATAAGATTCTGTTTGATGAATTGGGCCACAACGTTCTTGGTAACAGAAGCGAATGAAGCTACCTCGACCCACTTCGTGAAGTAATCAATGGCAACCAAGATGAAATAATGTATGTTAGAAGCTGTCGGTTTGATCTCTCCAATCATATTAATGCCCCACATTGCAAACAGTCAAGGAGCAGTCAGGATATTTAGAGGAACCAGAGGCACATGTACTTTTTCCGCATAGATCTGACACTTGTGACAGGTTCGTGAATGCTGATGAAAATCTGCTTCCATGGTGGCCCAATAGTATCCTGCCCAGAGGATCTTTTTAGCCATCGCGTGCCCACTAGAATGGGTGCCAAAGGTGCATTCATGTAAATAAACCATGATCTTGTCTACCTCACTCTTGTCTACGCACCTAAGCAAAGTAGAGTAGTGATTGCGCTTATAGAGAACTCCATTACTGAGGAAGAACTTAGCAGAGAATCTTCTCAGGAACTTCTTATCATTGACTGAAGCTCCCTCCGGATATTCTTGGGTCTCGAGATATCTCTTAATTTCATGGAACCAAGGTATATCCACTACTTCTTCAGTATCAATCTCGTGATAATAAGCTGGTCCTAGCGCGTCTGCTAGTTGATTTTCCTCTCGTGGAAAATGCTCAAAGGTAATTTCCTCAAAGTGTAGGATTAATGTTAACACATGTTCTTTGTAGAGGATGAGGTTAGGATGCTTCGTGTCCCACTCTCCTTTGATCTGACTGATGACTAAGGCTGAATCTCCAAATACACTTAAGGACCTGATTCCCAAATCTATGGAAACTTTGAGACCCATAATACTCACTTCATATTTTGCCATATTATTGGTACAATTGAAACACAACCTAATAGTGAAAGGGGGGTATAACAGCCTTTAGGGGATATGATTACAACGCCGATGCCGTTGTCGAGTGCATTGGAAGCTCCGTCAAAAACCATGGTCCATCGGGATCCTTGTTCAGGTCCGTCATACAGTCCGAGTTCTTCACAATTATTTACCAACATGATGTCTTCGTCTGGGAATTCGAAATTCATGAATTGATAGTCATCCACAGCCTGATGAGCCAGGTGATCGACTAGCATACTTCCCTTTATTGCTTTCTGGGTAGTGTACTGAATGTCGTATTCGGCCAGGACCATCTGCCATCTTGCCATTCTTCCAGAGAGGGCGAGCTTCTCGAATATGTATTTAATTGGATCCGTTTTGGATATCAATAAGGTAGTGTGAGTTAACATATACTGTCTTAGTCGGCGAGCAGCCCATGCCAGAGTGCAACAAGTTTTCTCGAGCAATGAATATCTGGTTTATAGTCGATAAACTTTTTACTCAGGTAGTATATTGCATGCTCTTTTCGGCAAGACTCGTCATGCTGCCCCAGCACACACCCCATTGAATTTTCCAAGACTATTAGATACATGATCAGAGGTCTTCCCTCAACTGGCGGCATCAAAATAGGAGGCTCTTGAAGGTACTCCTTGCTCCTGTCGAAGGCAGCCTAGCAGTCGTCATTCCATTCCACCACTTGATCTTTTTTCAGTAATTTGAAGATTGGTTCACAAGTAGCGGTTAGATGGGAAATGAACCTGGAGATGTAGTTTAGCCATCCTAAGAATCCCCTAACCTCCTTCTCAGTGCGAGGAGCAGGAATCTCTTGTATTGCTTTTACCTTTGCAGGGTCCACTTTGATACCTTTGCCGCTGACAACGAAACCTAAGAGTTTACCGGACCTCACTCCAAAAGTGCATTTATTCGGGTGCATCCTTAGTTTGTATTTCTTCAGTCTTTCAAACAGTTTCTGCAGATTGTCAAGTTGTTCCTCTTCAATTTGAGATCTAGCTATCATGTCATCCACGTAGAGTTCTATCTCGTGATGGATCATATCTTAAAACAGAGCTACCATGGCGCGCTGATAAGTTGCCCGATGTTCTTCAGCCCGAATGGCATAACTTTGTAACAGAACGTGCCCCACTGTGTGACGAAGGTCGTTTTCTTCATGTCCTCAGGTGCCATTTTAATCTGGTTGTATCCAGAGAAACCATCCATGAAGGAGAATACTTTATGATGTGCGGTGTTGTCAACCAGAATATCGATGTGGGGAAGCGGGAAATCATACTTGGGGCTTATCCTATTCAAGCCCCTGTAATCCACACACATACGTACCTTTACGTCCTTTTTAGGTACTGGAACAACGTTGGTGACCCATTGTGGATAGGAGGTGACAACTAAGAATCCAACATTGAACTGCTTCATGACTTCAGTCTTGATTTTCTCTAACATTTCTGGCCGCATGTGACAAACCTTCTATTTTACTGGAGGGCAGCCGTCTTTTGTCGGCAGACGATGGACCATGATATCAGTGTCGAGTCTTGGAATGTCTTCGTATGACCAGGAAAAGACCTCAACATAGTCATGTAGCAACTGAGTTAAGCGCTTCTTGACACTAGGCTCCAGGTTGGCGCCTACCTTGACTTCTTTCTTATCCTCTTCAGTACCTAAGTTAATTTTTTCAACTGGCTCTTTGTGAGGCTGTATGGTCCTTCTTCCTGTTGCAATAACCTGGCCAGTTCCCCCGGTACCTCACAATCTTCCTCATCTTCATCTTCGGCTTGGTAGATCGGATTTTCAAAGTCATGATAGGCCATATCAGAATCGTTACCCATGGGATCCTGAGTGGATGTGGATCTGCATTTCGATATGTGAGTGTGTGTAAGAGCATAACTATCTTTGATAAAATAAAAGGTAGAAAAATAAAAACAAAGAGCATAAAATTTGCATGCAAAAACGTCCATGATTTATTGATGACATATGAAGATGAAGTAACAACCCTCACAAATGGACCATTGTGCCCTGGGTAGGACACAAGGTTTTAAAGTCTAAATTGTTTAACTATTACAAGTCTGACACGAAAATTAAAAGAAAATTACTCTTGAATAAAAGTAATAGGGACAAATTCTTTGGCTTCCCAATTATTGAGTCCTTCGCTGATGGTTGGAAAAATCCACTCATCCATGTCAGAGCTGCCATCACTGTCTTCCACTGCGTTGATTCCCTGATTGCTGATATGTAAAGGTGGTCCCCCAATGCGAGTTTGTCGAACAACTCTTTGTGCCTCCGAAGTAAAACCCAAACCAAATTTGTTGGATTTGTAGGGAATATCCGGAAGTTGACCCCAAATAGTGCATCCACCTTCCTCAATCACTACTTTAGCATCCTTCAGAGAGGCCATTTTTAAAGGAGGTCTGGTAACCTTTAGAGTCTTGGTAGTAGTCCTGGCTGCCGCAATTGTTTGTGGGACTTCCTCAAAGTTCTGACGTGGAGTCTCAATGAACTCACCATCCATTTCCACGTACCTGAAAGAATTCAGGTGGCTAACCATGTATTCTTCCTCCCCATGGACAATGATAATCTTTCCGTTGATTGGGTACTTCAACATCTGATGTAAGGTAGAAGTGATGGCACCAGCGCCATGAATCTAGGGTCGGCCCAATAGACAGGGATAGGAAGGGAGGATATTCATCACATAGAAAGTTGAATCAAAAGTCTGAGTTCCTACTTTTATAGGGATGTCAACTTCTCCGTGCACTATCCTTTTAGAACCATTAAAGACCCTCACCATAATGTTGCTAGGCTTTAAAGTGAGTCCCTTGTAGTCTAGCCGGTAAAGAGCATTTTTAGGCAAGACATTCAACGATGAACCCGTATCCACCAGAACATGGGCTAGCATAGTGCCCCTGCACTCAATAGAAACGTGTAAGGCATCATTGTGTTTCCTTCCTTTGGGAGTCAAATCAGCGTCCGAGAAACCCAATCTGTTATCAGCAGTTAGACTGGCTACACAATTCTCAAATTGATCAGTGGAAGTCTCTTGGGGCACGTGGGCGGTCTTTAAAATTTTTACCAAGGCCTTGGCATGAGCCTCAGAACACAAAAGTAAGGCCAACATTGATATTTTCGAGCCCTAACTGTTCCACGATGTTGTAGTCACTTTTCTTGATTATCTTTAGTATCTCTTCCATCTCTTTGCTAGAAGCTTCAAGAATGACCTCTAAATGTGCCTTCTTCTGAGCAGGCTCAAATTATACCTCCTTGCCCTTTGTCTTAGCAGTAGGGATAATAATAGGATTATCAATGGGAGTATCACTGGGAATGCTGGTAGGAGCGGTAGTGGGAATAATTACAAGAGTAGCAATGGTCTTTGGAGAGATCTCGGGTGAGAAGACTCTTCCACTTCTTGTTATCTTACTGGTCCCAACGATATTGACGATGCCAGGATCAATGTCTTTCGCAACTTTGTCTTCGATAGCCAAAAGATCTTGCCTGACGCCATGATAATAGACGTCAGCCCCATAGTTCCAGGGAACAACTTTATTCGAAGAATATGGGATTGGCCTCGGCATGGTGATGATTAGGGGAGCAGATTTTGGAACAGATGTAATCTTGACGGGTCTTTTTGTGGAGACCCTAGGAGGATTGTCGGAGATGGTGATTATTGAAACATCTTCACATGAATTTCTGATAAGAGGAAATTTTTCAAACAAGATTTCTTTGTTGGCCATCAGGCGCTAGACGCCCATCTTCAGTATCATACATCCATTCGATAGAGACATACATAATTGACAACTTTCATCACAACCCAGAAACAGACTGGCTCACAATAGATTTTATTTAATATTCAAAAGAGGAGTAGTTAAATCATTCACGGAGGAAACAAAACAATCGTCATCAACAATGTTGACACCTCGATCGTGTTTGGGAATTGGCGCCGTTATCACATTAGGTGTTTCTTGGGGGTCAAACTCAATATCTTTCGCCTCGATAAGGTCTTATACCTTATTCTTCAAGGTCCAACAATCATTTGTGTCATGCCCTGTACTTTAAGAATGATAGGCGCATCGAGCATTCGGGTTGTAGCGAGGAGAAGCAGTATTAGGGTTCTTGGGAGCTTCCTTTAGCGTCACCAGATTGGACTTTAAAAGATGTGGCAAAACTTGGGACAAGGTCATGTTGATTTGGGTGAATCGTCTCATGGGCGCCTATGGCCTGCGTTGATAGTTTCACTGCTGATTTGGTGCAGGATTGGAAATCATAACAGTCCCTACCGTCAGGCGACGTTCAATTTTGTTTTGATTTCTATGGTCATATGTAACACTGACCTCCTTCTTTCCGGTAAAGGGTTTCTTCATCGTGCTCGAGGATACATCTCTTTGAATTTTACCACTTTTTATACCGGCTTCTACCCGTTCACCAATCATGATTAGTTTAGTAAATACAACCGAGGAGCTTCCAATCAAATGGTTGAAGAATGGACCAAATAACATACCCAAGAACATATCCACCAATTCTATGTCAGATAGAGGGGTTTGGACTCTTCCCGCGAGATCCCGCCATTTTTGAGCATAGGTTTTGAAACCTTCACCAGCACCCATAGACATGCCTTTCAATTATGTTCGAGTTGGAGCTAAGTCAGCATTATACTGGTATTGCTTGTAAAAAGCGGCAGCAAAATATTACCAATTGTGAATATTAGTCCCTTCCAACTGATAGAACCAATCCAACTGCGTCCTTGACAAGCTTTCTTGGAAGAAATTCACCCATAGGTTTCTATCAACAGTATGGGGTTGAATTTTCCTGACGTATGACCTCAAATGTAGCTTTGGACAAGAGACTCCGTCATATTTAGAGAAAGTGGAGACCTTGAATTTCTGCGGGATGACAACCCTTGAGACAAGTCCTAGCTCTTCAAAATCCAACCCAGGTACCCTCTAGATCTCTATAGCATTGAGGCGATCCTCCAACTGCTTGTATTTATCGTTAGCTGGAGGATACTGCTCTTCAGAGTAGTCCACTTATTCCTCTTCCTCTGACTCTGGATGGTCATTTACTTCCTTGTTCTTTCCTTCTTGATTGTCTCCTTCACCTAACGAGGTTGCAAAATCTAGAGTTCGTCTGGCTAGTCCTTTGAACCTTCTTCCCAGATTCAAAACACCGACTGGCTTCTTCGCTTTCTTCTTCTTCTTCTCTTTGATCAACAAAGTTTTCAAATCCTCTTGTCCTTTTTCCAGAGCCAAGAACATTTGTTGGAATTGAGTGTTCTGCGCTTGAAGATCCTTTACTGTCTGTTCAATATCCATCTCACTGAAATAAATAGTAGAAAGATAAGGAGACCTGTTGTAAGAAACCTGTTTGTGTTATGATGAATGAAAATGCATATGCAAATGATTTCAAGGAAATTAGAGATTTAAATTTGTTTAGACAAAAAGGAAACACACGTTGTATTAATAAATCCAAGTTTGAGTACATTATGCCTCTTGGGGCTTACAATGGAAAAAATATACAAAAATAAAACTGCTAAGACAAAAAGGTTGAAGGCATCCTCTTTGGCGCGATGTAGCCGTTCAGGGTCCGTTCTTCATGAAGCTGCTTGGTGAGTTCCAGAACCTTCTTCTCACTGGCATAGAATTGGGCTTCGAAGATGTCTCTCTCTCTCTTCCTTTAGCTGAATCCAACCCTTTTGCAAGTTTTCAAGAGAGGAAGGCATGTTGGGGTGAAGGACAGTATAAGGTACATCTTCTTTAGCAACATGTTCTATGATAACTGGGAGGATGGAGGGGTAAGGCATTACGAGAATCTAAGCACGAGCTCGCACCCACCTAAGATAAGGCTTAAGGGGGATAGAGTTTTTGTATCCAAATGTCTTATTATCCACCTTGTTTACCGTCCTCCAAGCTTGTACAAACCTCTGACAGTAGCCTTGATCGTTACTCTCGTAGTCGAACACCACACCTTGGATGAGCATATCATGAGGACCATCTCTTCTGGCATACCCAAACTTCCCTAAAGTTAAGCAAGGGTTGTAAGTGATATCTCCCCTAATGCCAAGCAGGGGACATTAGGGAATTCCCTGCAACGGTCAATGATATAAGTATCTTCCAAGGATCGAGAACACCAATAAATGTCAGAGTAGGTGAGGGACATCATCCTTTGAGACCATGTCAATCCTTGCTCGTTCTTCAATACTGATCAAGGTAGATGCAAAGTAAACCAATTGGCGAGTAGGGGAACACAACCCAAGAGAGTACCTCTTTTCTTCATAGTGCGAGTATGGAAACAATGTAAGATGTCTCCGAGCAAAGTAGGTATAGGACTATGAGAGAGAAAGATTTTGATGGCATTCACATCTATGAATTGGTCCGAATTTGGAAATAGAACCAATCCATAGATTAGGAGAGCCATAATATCTTCAAAGGCTTGAAAATCCATATCTTCCCACAATGAACGAGCCTTCTCCAATAGAAACTTGGCTAGGAACCCTTTAACTCCACTTGTCTCCCATTTTGCTATAATATCGGCTCTCTTCAGATGCAAGGCTTCGGCAATGACTTCAGATTTCAGAATCCCTTATAAACCGGTGAACGGTATTTGATCAAGCATGGGCGCTCTTAATAGTAGAGATAACTCTTCTAGTGTAGGCTCCAACTGATAGTCAGGAAAGGTGAAGCAATGATGTATGGGATCAAAGAATTGGAAGAGCACACACATCATTTCTTCTTGGAAATTGGAAGTAGCCAAACTGAGGAGTCGACCATATTTCTTGGTAAAAGGAAAATTTCCAGGAACCCTTGATGCTAACTCTTGGAGTTGAGGGTGTGCTTTCACGAAGCTGATCCGGATGGTACTCCTTCGGACGGGATTCATAGCCTACAAACAAAGCAAAGATAAATTCCTAAATCCTTGAAATGGTTAGTGATAATGCTTATGATGTTATGATGTTTATGATGTTATGTACAAGTATGCAAAGCAAGCAAGTTTTTATGTACACACAAAGCAGACAAATCCTTAGGTTTAGGCTTGCATGGAGCTTGTAGGTAAGTACCCTCTTGAAGTTTAGTTGGCTCAACCTGTCCTAGAAAGTAACCGGGTTCTAGAGGATCTCAATATCAATGACCTTTATTTTAGGCATTGTCTCAGCATAATCAATCTTTTCTTGCGGTCGAGATATCCAAAAAGTCTAGTCTCAATGAGTGTAATATCGAGTATAACCCAATTTTCAGCTTTCCACCAAAACCGGTTATTTCACTACTTCCTAATGGCCAAGTTGTTCAATTAAGGTTATAAAGTCAGTTAGTGCTTCATGACGCCGCTCAGCGGCCCTGTATTCTCCTCGATTCAACACAAGGTATACCGGTACCAACAAATGTGTCACACTAACGTAGCCGTTGTTTTAACCATATCGGTCTATGTCGTACAGTTTCCACAATCTATTGATACTTACCTAAAAAGGTGCCCCAAATCCTGGTAGAGGATCAAAGAAAAACCAAAAAAGGAACCATAATGTAAAGCAAGCAAGTTAAACAATGAAAATAAAATAAAGATGATCTAGCCCTAAGGTAACCCCACTTAAAAAAATCCCCAACAGAGTCGCCTGTTCTATAACATGGTGAGAGAACTGATTGGTGTTTTGCGTTTGATCGTAATTTTTGTGGATAGAAAGAGTCGCCACTGACTTTTCTTTTATCCAAAAGGAAAGGTTGAAAAGAACAGGAAAGACCTTTTGAGATTTAATTCTTGAGTTCGGGAGGTAGGTTATGAAAAGGAAATGTGTTAGTACCCTTTTCATCTGTAGTTATCTACAGGCTCTTAGTTGCTTGCTAGATCACTTGCTTTTTTGTTTGAAGATGTGTTTGTGATGTGAGTTTTAAAAGTATTTTGAAAAAGAGTGTCTTTGTAATGGTTCTCGTCTCTATAAGAATGTGTACAAAGTGTTTTGCCTTTTGAAAAATGTTTCACAGTGAAATTGTGGGTGTATAAAATGTTTTTATTGTGAGCAAGCGAGCAACTAGGAGTATCCTACCTACTCCAAAGGTCTTAAACGTTCTTTTCCTCCTCCTTTAGATGTTGTTATCTTACCATTGTTTTGGTAAGAAACCCCCATCATTGTATGTGAAGGGACGGGCGCGGGACGTTTGTATAGTCATAGAAGGCAACCTACGGGACATTTTAGAAATGTCGTTTATGGACTAGATCGTTTACCGAAGGCAACATTGAGGGTCATCGAGGGACTACGATCTTTTATTGAGGGTCTTTGCTAAAACGCCCATATTCGAGGGACATGACTATTTTTCGAAAGGCAACAAAGTGAGATTACCCTAGAGGTGCTAGTGTGCGAGTGTGTTTGATTTACATGCATTTAGTCTTTGATTAGGGTTATCTATTTATTGATTTTATCTTTCTATACATCCTAATTACTAACAATATATGAAAGCAAATAAAATATGGAAAATAAATCCTAAGCTATTATATCATTTCAGGAATGGGGATACATATTTACAAATGAGAATTGCAAGAATTTAAATTCTAATTATCTATTACAACCATATTGAATTGTACAATACAAGAAAAGGAAAGGATTTGTTTTGAAAATGGTTTTTTTGTCTTAATAAATTAAAAGGGAAATAATTAGTTAATAAAAGAAAATATTTTTTATGCCTTTTTTATATTAATAAAAATAATATTAATGCTGAAAATAATAAGAATAAGAAAGAAAAGAAAAAAAATAACGAAAACAGGATCAACACGTTGCTGAAAAGAAAATGAAAGGGACCAGAAGTTCTGATGCTAGACATGCTGTAGTTCAGAAAGAAACGTTAGAGGGAACTAGAAGTTCTGGGTTGCTTCGTGCTGAAGTTCTGAAAGAAACGTTAGATGAAACTAGAAGTTCTGTGTTGTGTTAAAATAGTGAGAAAAAACCTAGAAGTTTTGTGTGTTGTGTTAAAACATTAAGAAAGCCTAGAAGTTCTGTGTGTGTTAAAATAGTAAGAGAGCCTAAAAGTTCTGTGTGTGTTGAAATAGTAAGAAAGCCTAGAAATTCTGGTGTATTTCAACAGTAAGAAAACCTAGAAGTTCTGATGTATTACAACAGTAAGAAAACCTAGAAGTTCTGGTGTATTTCAACAGTAAGAAAACCTAGAATTTATGGTGTATTTCAACAGTAAGAAAAACTAGAAGTTCTGTGTGTTGTGTTACAATAGTGTGGAAAACTCAGAAGTTCTGTGTTTTGTTAAAGCAGTGAGAAAAAACCTAGAAGTTCTGTGTTGTGTTAAAACAGTGAGAAAAACACCTAAAAATTCCGTGTTGTGCTAAAATAGTGGGAAAGGAAACTCATAAGTTATGTGTTACACTTCACCTCCTTCCTTACATTAGCCAGAGCATCTGCAACTTTATCAGTTCTTAACAACAGCAAAATAGAAAAATAAAAGCACGACAGTTTATAGAAGTTCTAATCCTAATTCTGAGCCTAGTTTTCTTCAAGAAGTTCTTATCCACAAATGTTCTACTTGGGAAATAATATATATATATATATATATATATATATATATATATATATATATATATATATATATATATATATATATATATATATATATATATATATATATATATATATATATATATATATATATATATATATATATATATATATATATATATATATATATATATATATATATATATATATATATATATATATATATATATATATATATATATATATATATATATATATATATATATATATATATATATATATATATATATATATATATATATATATATATATATATATACAGTCTCAGCACTATGATATCTACATTTTAATGATGTTCTGAATGAAAAGTTCAAAGTTAGGATGACTTACCTTGAATCTGAAGCGTGTGTTTGAGACCTGAGCTACTGCCTTTGAATGTTCTGGGGTCAATAAGAAACGGAACAGAAAATGTCATGTTCTTTGATTCAAAGGAAGAACAAAGATATTGTTTCGAAATTATGGGTTTGAGAATTATGGGTTTGAGAATGTTTGAATATTTTCTTTTCTCTTTTTTTTTTTGTATTTGATAACTCTCTCTTTCCAAAATCCAGCCCCTTAAACGTGTGGTGAAACAACTTATTTAGAGATGAGTTTGCTGTGATTTTTTGGGGGAAAACAAATGGGATTTAAAACTTTTTGGCATACTGTTCCATTTCTTTTTAAATACAACCTTTATGTGTTAATTTGGTGCAAATATGGGGTTTGAGAAAAACGCAGGCGTGGACTGGATCAACAACAATTTGGAGTGTTGTGGTAGCTAGATGCAGGAATGTGCCATAGCAGTGTAGCAGACTGTTCAAAAGAGGTTTTGGGGTTTGGTGATGTTCTGATCGAAGAGTGGAAAGATCAGAGTGAGATTCGAAGGATGATGTTCTGACCGAAGAGTAGAACATAGTCTTAAATATGCTGAGGAATGAGATTTGAAGAGTCATGTTCTGATCTAAGAACACAACTTCCTTATGTTCTGATTGAAGAGTCATGTTCTGAATCATCTTTGAAAATTCTGATTGCACTTGTGTGAAATCAGGCCCAGAAGTTCTGAGATTGTCATATTTTCTCAATACTTAGAAAATTTTCCAAGTGTTTAAAAATTTGATTTTTTCAAAGTAATTTCTGACTATTGATTTCTTGATGAACCAATTTTGTGTCTTGATTAAATATGATTGTTGAAACTTGATTTTGATCAAAAAAGTCAAAGTTTGACTTTTTCAGTGTGTTTTTGACCATTTTGCCCTTGTGAAGGACTTTCTTAGAGAATTGTAATCTGAGACTTGAAACTTGACAGAAGCAAACCTAAGGGTCCAGGATGATCCTTTGAGAAATAAGAGGGAAAATTTTGGGGTACAACACCCCCGAACTCAAAATCGTCAAGGTCTTTCATGTTCTTTTCACCCTTTCCTTATTGGATAAAAGAAAAGTCGATGGCGACTCTAGCTATCCGCAACATTTGCGATAAAACGCAAAATAAGTCAGTTCTCCCACCGTATTACACTATTCTATTTATGTTTTTTCCCTCTTAGGTCATGGTTGTCTTGAGAGAGTGTGACGATAAGGGAAATGTTGTGTAACCCTCTAGAGTTGAAGAAAAGAGAGAGAGAGTTATGTGACCAATGCATGCGAGAGATGAAGGGTGTTCTAGGTCAGGAGGAGTTTAATCGGATCACCCAGGAGGTTTATGGATTTACCCTCTCTTCTTTGAGTGATTCTTACCATGATTCTTCCTCCTTAGGTTTTGTAGAGTTTCTGATGGCTGCTTCTGTCCCTTTTGACGTTGAAGTCATGGGCTACAAAAACAATGTACTCGACGACACAAAGACTACAAATATTAGGTCTTTGATGAAGGTCTCCTTGACAGGGGAGGAAAGAGTAGTCATCCTAGAATCGTGTGTCTCAGGGGATCGCATGTGTGTAGTTCGTCGGAAGAACACTAGTGAAGATTTCTTTTACTTTTATGCTAGGGTTTTGGAGGACTTCCAAGTCTGTATACTCTTTTCCGAGTTTGAGGCCGATGGCCATGAATGTCGCGCCCTCACAGCTTCACCCTAACAGTTGAGGCTTTATAAAGGCTTTTGAAATTGTTTGTGAGGCGATGAATATTATTCCTACAGTCGGCATGTTCTTCTCCTTTTATGAGGTAAAGGGAGACGAAAATCTTTCGTGGATCCATGTTAATGGCCTTCTTCATAGAAGCTTCCTTCAGGTGTATACCTCTAATTATAAGGGTTTCAAGGATAGGTTTCTGAAGGTGAAATGGGGTCGAGGTGCCCCCAAGTATTATACTCTTTGGGCGGGCAGCTCCACTTTCCTTTCTACTGGACCCCTGATCCTTCTCCTATATCCAGTTTCACATTTGAGAAGCTGAGCAACTTGGAATTCTAAGCTTTAACCATTCTTGATTCCTTCCATATAATGAAGGTCAAAGATTTATTGTCTCTAACCGTTGAACAGATCCCTGACTTCCTTGGTGATAATCTTTGTCTTTGTTTTAACCATCACACACTCTTTATGCAATAATTATATCGTCTCTTTCTTTCCTTGCAGATAAGATGACAGATCTTTCTGTGGACGGTAAAAGAGGTTGATGATGGAGGCAAGGGCTTCCCAGAAGGCTGAAAGTGGGTCCATCGTGATCAGGTCAGACTTATCCGGGCTGGAGACTCAGACATCAAAAAATTGTAAAGGGGGAAACTCCAAGGCTACCTCTAGCGTGCTTGAGCCCCAAGTCCCCATCCTGGCTATCAAAGAGGAGGTTCAGGAAAGCACTCCCAAAAGGACGAAGACCTTGATAAGTGACGAAGCTTGTCAAGCTGACATGGAGACCACTTCTCTGATGGAAGAACCCGGGAATAATCACGCTTCTGGGGAGTTCAAGTTTTGGTCCAACAACTTTGATGGGCTCCAATTTCTGTATGATCATCTCAACACCACCGAGGATGTTAACAAGGTTAAGTTTGTTGGCCATCTGAAAATGACATAGAATCTCAGTTCCTATCTTATGAGGTGTGGAGTTCTAACCCTAGGTCTCTTTGAATCTGAAGATGATCATGAGGAGACGAAGATGAAGCTGAAGGAGGAGATAACTCAATTTAGGGAGGCCTAGAAGGATCAATCCAAGAAGCTGTTCGACATGGAGAAGGCCTTGTTTAAGGAGAAAGAGCGCCAAGAGACTCTAGAGTCTGAGAACAAATCCACTTTTACCCAGCTTAATGAGACGTTAAAGGTAGAGAAGGCCGCCAATAATGAGTTGAAGGCTACTACTACTGAGTTAAGGGAAGATATTAAGAAGTCTCAAGTGGACGTTCTTTCTGCTAGTATTGAATATTTTGAGCGGGCTAAGGATCAGGTATTGTGCCTTCATCCTGGTTTGGCCATATCGGAGACGGACTTTTTCAAGGTGGTGCAGGATGGCCACCTAGTTGATCTTGAAGATATGGGGAAGGCTCCCTCTCCTCAGCCGAATCCAGAGGACCCTTCTTTCGAGGAGAATGTCAATAATTATGATGTCGAGAAGGAAGACCCTTAATGAATGATGTTTTTATGTTTTGTTGGATCTGTTAGTCATCCTATAAGGATGCATTTATGTAATTATTTTTGTAAGGAGTAGTTTTTCCATCCTTTTTGTTACTCTTGAACTACCGCCTCCGAGCTTATCGCCTCTGGGCTTTGTACTTTTGATGGCCCTTTGTGGCCTTTTATGTAATCGTTGCTTTTCGTTTATCCACATTTTAACTTTTATGTGTTGTATGAATTGTTTTAAAGATAATCCGATATATGTATAAGCCCCTCAGATACAAAGTCCATCGAGCTGAACATGTCTGATCATGTAGTGCCGAGTATTATCTTTACAAGTGTTCTCAGTCAGTTGCTATGTCATTTAATGGGTATCGTTTGAAATACGGTCGTACCCGGTTTGACATTTTTAAATTTTTTATGAACTCGACCCTGATGAGGGGAGTAAGTTACAGAAGTCGACCCTGATGAGGGTAGTAAGTTATAGAAGTTGACCCTGATGAGGGGAGTATTGGACGAAGTTTTCCGGAACAAAGCCCCGTTGTAAGGTTGGATGAGTAGGTCTAGAGCCTTAGCAAGGGTGAAGTCGAGTTAGCAAGAGGCGTAAAGTGTGCTTCAAATTTTTTCCGAAATAGAGCGTCATTGTAAGGTTAGCCGAGTAGGTCTAGAGCCTTAGCAAGGGTGGAGTCGGGTTTGCAAGAGAGGTATTACAAACATTTATTTTTATTTTGGGTGTCTCATTAAAAACCCTTGACCTTGCCAGGCAAAAGAGTGCATCCCATAAATTTATTTAGTGGTCTTATTACATAGTTTTTAACTAAAATAAAGCCTAAGATTGGATATATTCCAAGTCCCGGGGATCTCTACTCTGTCAAGAGTTTCCAATTTGTAAGCCCCATTGTTCACTTTATGAAGTACCCGATAGAGGCCTTCCCATTTCAGAGACAACTTTCCCTTGCTCTTTGGATCAATATTCTTTTTGAGGACTAGATCTCCTAGTTGAAAACCTCTCTGCCTGACTTTCAAGTTGAGCTTCATAGCTAACCTACTCTTGATCGCAAATTCTCTGACCCGTGCTATTTCTCAGATTTCATCTACCTGAACTATTCAAGTTGTCCTTGTTGGTTTCTTTGTCAAAGTGCTCCCTTCTCTAAGTAGGGGTATTGATTTCGACCGATATCATGGGGTCCGCTCCGTACACCATTCAGAAAGGTATTTTCGAGTAGTGGAGGTGGGGGTGGGGGTGGGGGGGGGGGGGGGGTTGTATGGTATGACCAGGGAGTGTATTAACTCGGCCAAGGAGTGTATTAGTGGTGAGTTTACCTGGAAGTTGTCACATTTGCTTACGACTTCGACGCAATCTTGTAACATTCGAGGCTAATAGTACCCAGCTCAGAGTATCTTCCTGGACATGGCTCTTCCTCCGATGTGGCTTCCATACGACCTTCATGGACCTCCTTCATTACTAATGTAACCTCTTCTTCTGTTACACATTTCAGCATGGGTGTGAATCCCCCCATTTTTTATAGTATGTCAAACATAATCAAATAGTGAGTGTTGCTGTAATACGGCGGGAGAACTGAATTTTTTGTGTTTTATCGCAAATGTTGCGGATAACAAGAGTTGCCACTGACTTTTCTTTTATCCAACAAGGAAAGGGTGAAAAGAACATGAAAGACCTTTTAAGATTTTGAGTTCGGGAGGTAAGTTATGAAAAGGGAAGGTGTTATCACCCTTTTTATCCGTAGTTATCTACGAGCTCTTAATTTCTTAGCTCACTTTAATTTGCTTTGTGTATGTGTAATGCGGTGAGAGAAATGACTTTATTGTTTTGCGTTTGATTGCAAAATGTTGCGGTTAGCAAGAGTCGCCACCGACTTTTCTTTTATCCAAAGGAAAGGCTGAAAAGAATAGGAAAGACCTTTGAGATGTTTTCTTAAGTTCGGGGGGTAGATTATGAAAAGGGAAGGTATTAGCACCCTTTTCATCCATGGTTTTAGATGGGCTCTTAGTTACTTGCTAGATCACTTTCTTTTGTTTGAAAATGTTCTTTGTGTGGTTTTCGAAAGTATTTTGTAAAGAGGTCTTTGTTTAGGAAAACTTTGTAACGATTATCGTTCGTAAGAATGTATACAAAGTGTTTGATCTTTTGAAAATATTTTCAAGTTTGAAAGATGTTTTTGAAAGTGTTGGTGTTTGTTTTGAAAATAGCAAGGATGTTTTGGTTTTGAAATTGAGCAAGCAATTAGGAACATTCTACCTACTCAAAAGTCTTTCATGTTCATTTCCTCTTTCCTTTGACATTGTTATCTTGCCATTGATTTGCAATGTTGTAAGGTATCTTAGTATTTTCTTTAGGGACTAAGATCATTTTGAAAGGCAACATGTATAGTGCCATCGAGGGACTATGATCTTGTATTTTTACTTGTTTTTGCTAAGATACCTCACATGCGTAATATGTCCATTTTGTAAGGCAACCAAGTGGATTTACCCTAGGGGTGTATGTGTGCAAGTGTATTGATTTACATGCTTGATTTGTCTTTGAATTAGTGTTTTCTAAGCATTGATTTTAATCTTTCCATACAAACCCTAATTACTAGCATTTGTATATAAAGCATTTAAATTGCGGAAAATAAAAATGCTACGCTATCACATCATTTAGGGGACGGGGTGTACAAATTACAAATGGGGAATTGCAAGAAATTAAATCTAAATAACTATTACAACCATATTGAATTTGAATAAATGTACAAGAATATAAAGGTAATGCAAAATAAAAGAAGATTATTTTTTGTTTGAGTTTTTATATGAAAGGGTTTTAAGTTTTGACCTAATTGAAAATGATTAAGGAAAATTAAGCAAAATTAACCTAACCTTAATAAGAAAAGAAAATAACTAAAAAGAAGATTTTTTAGGTTTTTTTATTTATGAAAAGGTTTTAAATTAGTAAAAATGATATGGATATTAATTAATTAAAAGAAACCCTAATTAATTTATTCATAAGAAAATAATATACTAGTCAAACCCTAGTCTAAATATTCATTGAATAAAAAAGAAATTAATTTATTAAGTGAAAAATGGTTTTTTTTGTTCTTTTAGTTTTTATGAAGAAAATAAACTAAATAAATATAAATAATAAGAATATAAATATTTTTTGGGTTTTTATTAGTAGCAAAAAAAATGGTATTAAAAATAATAATAATGATAATGATAATAATAATAATAATAATAATAATAATAATATTAATAAAAAATATGAAAATATAAAAACACAAAATTAGGGTCAGGGGTGTTAAAAACAGTCAGGAGGGTGGAAGGTTAGCAAAAAATCCCAGGCCCAAAGGAGGAAGGCCCAAGCGCCTGTTGGCTGCAAACAAAAAAAAGGAAAAGTGTAAAAAAATAAATTGCCAAAAGGTCTCGCTGGGGCTCGAACCCAGGACCTCCTAATACGCGCGCGGTTGTTGTACCACTAGGGTGGCCTGTTTCATCCGTTCATTTTACAACAATCAATAAACTTAAAATAAATCAAGTCCATGTTATAACTTCATCTTCAACCTCCACCCAGAATCCCTGCAACTTGTTCATTTCTCAACCATTTGCAAAAATGTAAACATGAAAGTTGTGTAGAATTTCAACATGATTCCAGAAATGTAAATAACTTAAACTAATTCCTAAAAATGAGCATGAATTTCTAATGGTACCAAATCCTGACCTAGATATTTTCAGGGGTTCAGATTCAAAATTCTAACTACTCAAGCAATAATAATGAAATCTAAGGACATGGTTAGCTTCAGGACAATGATATCTATATTTCTTATTCACAAATAAACCATTAATGATGCTTGTATGAAGAGTTCAAAGTTAAGAAAACTTACCTCAAAACTGGAAATCGTATTCTGAGTTTGAGCACTCCTCAAGATGTTGTGATGATCAGAATAGCTCCACTGAGGTCCCAGGAAGCTAATGCAATGATTAGCTTGGATGGAGAGTGGCTTAAATGGTATGGAGAAGTCCACTTGTAGTGCTCTATTTTTGAGTTTGGACAATGGTGGAAATGGAGTTATAGTTGTGTAACAGGTATTGGGATGAGTTGTATTTGGTGTTTAGAAGCTTTAGGAACCAAAAGGCTTGAAAACGCACGAGGGAGATGTGAGTTTCAAGTTTTTGGTCAGATTATGCAAGAATGGAGGTATGTGATACAATTCTGAGTTCTTTGTGTGTTTAAGGGCTTAAGCATGCGTGTGTTTTGATGCCAAGGACTTGTACATAAGTAATGAGAAGGTTTAAGTGCTTGAGAGGGTCCATAATGGTCCATGAAAGTCATAGGAGGCATTAAAAGTTCAATTATCCTTGTGCAATCTCAAACTCTAATTTCAATCATCAATGCTTAAGAAGGTGTCTTGAGCTGATCAATCCTTGTGCAGTCTTGAATCCAAGGAGATCTTGTGAGAAAATATTTGATAAATGAGAGAGAAAATTTTGGGGTACAATAACTGCCACTGTTCAATCTTCTTAAACCTGAAGAGTTAGATTGGCGGATCCGCCATTCGTGACTTGAAGGTGGAAGATGATTGGACACTAGAGTGCCCAGAAATTTACACTTGAAGATGGATTGTGAATGGGCTTATAGATGCCATTTGGAGGAATGATGGAGATTTGCCGGAGACGGGCTTGTAGATGCCATCCAAAGGTGACTGTTGACAGAGAATGTACTAAGTCTGAACCTGATTTCAACTGGAAAAGAATCAGAATAAATCTTTGGAGCGACTTATCTGAATCATAGAAAGTCTTGTATGTTGTTTGATTGGGAAGAATCAGAATAAACGGTTGAGAGATTTATCCGAACCCGAAGTATTCTTTTGGAAAGTATCAGGATGAACCGTTGAGGGGTTTAAACTTGAACCAAAATAGATCTTGAATAAACTTTAACTGGAAAGAATCAGAGTAAATCTTTGTGCAATTTATCTGAACCAGAGAAAGCATCTGCGGGAAAGAATCAGAATAAACCGTTGAGAGATTTATCTGAACCCAAAAGGTTCCTTTGGAAAGTATCAGGATAAAGCGTTGATGGGTTTAAACTGAACCAAAAAAGGTCTTGAATAAACTTTAACTGGAAAGAATCAGAGTAAATCTTTGTGCGATCTATCTGAACCAGAGAAAGTATCTGCGGGAAAGAATCAGAATAAACCGTTGAGAGGTTTAAACTGAATCGACAGGGATATGGAGAAGAATCAGAATAAATCATTGAGAGGTTTATCTGAACCAGAGAAGACAACTGCGGGAAAAGAATCAGAATAAATTGTTGAGATATTTAAACTGAACCGGCAGGAGTCTGAAAGAAAAATTTGTTGCGTAGATGGTTGACCAATCCTTTCTTGGGAATTGATCTGTAATTGACTTGTTGAAAAATTTGATAATTTTCTGTTGATTGATCTTTCCTGAAAAAGATGAAAGGTTAGTTGTATGCAATGCATGATGTATGACATGCATGGTGTAATGATGTTCTCAAAATAAATGAGATTGTTTCGTATGTATTTGTGCTGTCAATGTTATGACGTATGGGAGTGATGTATGGACATGTTAATTGTTATTCCATAATGTTGCTGGGGAAGATAAATCCCGGAGTGTTTCTAGGTATGAGGAGTGCAAGTCTTCATGTTTTGAAGTGTAGACGAGTTGATGAGCTTCCATTTGTTAGAGGAATAAACTTTGTTGTAAGGGAAACGCCGTGTATTGCTTGTGAAATCCTGTTGGGGAATCCTGAGAAATTGGCCGACTTTTACTGGGGGGGGGATATAACTGGATGTTTTGTTCCGCCGAGGATGTGAGAGAGCTTGATATCATTAAGCTGCACACTGTGGGGGATTTTATGTAATAGTCTAAAGATATTATCCTATTTCTTAAAGCCGTTAGTGATTGTCTTTATATTTTCTGTTCTTTTTTGTTCATTTGTAAATACTAGTTACGTTAAAATGCATATGTTCAAAAATAAATCATTGGACGTTTTCGCAAACAAAACACGGAAAAAGAAAAAAATAGATAGTTTTGCACTTTCAAAGGGATATCTTTGTATTAACTTGAATAAGTATTTTTGCATAATGAGACGTCTTGTCCACTTGCTGCCTTGTCCGAAGTTGATTGGATTGATCAGAACCGCTGAGTTTGTCAGTCAAAGCTAATGGTTGTCTGTAAAGTGATCCAACGGGACATAGTCATACGCTTTAATTCCCTAACTTTTGCCTGGACCGCCCTTTCGGGTTTTCAGTCCACCGGGATACCCTTTTTTACCCAAGCCGCCCTTTCGAGTTTTCAGCTTGCCGGGTGCACAATTTTTTTTGTTTTATCCCTAATTTTTTCCTGAACCTTTTTGGTTCACCGAGATGCCCTTGTTTTGGCTAGGTGTGTCAACCTAGCGGGTCTCTTATGCGTAGTATCTTTTGACAATGTCCGCGTTCACAGGGTGTGGAAGGTCATCTCCATCCATAGTGGTTAAGATCATTGCTCCACCAGAGAATATGCTTTTGATCACAAATGGTCCTTCGTATGTAGGAGTCCATTTTCCCCTGGGATCACCTTGCGGTAGTATGATGCGCTTGATCACCAGATCCCCGACTTGATATACTTGGCGTCTGATCTTTTTGTTGAAAGCCTTGATCATCCATTTTTGATACATTTAACCATGACAGACAGCAGTAAGCCTTTTCTCATCAATCAAGTTCAGTTGATCAAGTCGAGTTTGGATCCAATCATCTTCATTCAGCCATGCATCCTTCATGATTATCAGAGAAGGGATCTGGACCTTAATAGGCAAGACAACTTCCATGTCGTATACCAGAGAGTAGGGTTTTGCCCCGGTTGATGTGCGCGCCGTGGTACGGTAACCATGGAGAGCGAATGGTAGCATCTCATGCCAGTCCTTGTAGGTTACTGTCATTTTTTTGTATGATCTTCTTAATGTTATTATTTGGGGCTTCGACAACACCATTCATCTTCGTCCGATAAGGAGATGAATTATGGTGCTGGATCTTGAATTGCGCATATAGTGCGGTGATCATAGTATTGTTGAGATTCATACCATTGTCTGTGATGATTCTCTCTGGGATGCCATACCGACAAACGACATTCTGTTTGATGAAACAGGCCATGACATTCTTGGTAACGGAAGCGAAAGAAGCTGCCTCAACCCACATTGTGAAATAGTCAATGGCCACCAAGATAAAGCAGTGTCCATTAGAAGCTGTAGGTTTGATTTCTCAAATCATATCGATGCCCCACATCGCGAATGGCCAGGGAGCAGTCAGGATATTTACAGGGACTGGAGGCACATGCACTTTGTCACCGTAGATTTGAAACTTGTGACAGGTCCATGAATGCTGATAGCAATCTGCTTCCATGGTAGACCAGTAATAACCTGCCCGTAGGATTTTCTTAGCCATCGTATGCCCACTAGAGTGGGTGCCAAAAGTTCCCTCATGTAGATCAACCATGATCTTTTCTGCCTCAATATTGTCTGTGCAACGAAGCAAAACAGAGTCGTGGTTGTGTTTATAGAGAATGCCATTGCTGATGAAGAACTTAGCATAAAATCTCCTTAAGAAATTCTTATCATTAACTGAAGCTCCTTCCGGATACTCTTGAGCCTCGAGGTACCTCTTGACTTCATGGAACCAAGGCTGGTTCACTACTTCTTCAGTATTGATCTCGTGATAGTAAGTTGGTTCATCCATTCGTTCAATGGTGATCTGGGGAGCTTCGTTATCCCATTTGAGTTTAAACATGGATGACATTCTGGCAAGCGCGTCCTCTAGTTGATTTTCTTCTTGTGGAAAATGCTCAAAGGTAATTTCCTCAAAATGTGGGATTAATGTCAACATATGTTCTTTGTAGGGGATGGGGTTAGGGTGCTTCGTATCCCATTCTCCTTTGATCTGGCTGATGACTAAGGCTGAGTCTCCTAATACAGTCAAGGACTTGATTCCCAAATCTATGGCAGCTTTGAGACCAAAAATGCACGCTTCGTATTCTGCCATATTATTTGTACAATTGAAGCAAAGTCTTGCAGTAAAGGGGGTATGACATCCTTCAGGGGAAATAATTACAGCACCTATGCCATTGCTGAGTGCGTTGGACAACCCATTAAAAACCAGGGTCCATCAGGATCCTTGTTTAGGTCCGTCATATGGTCTGAGTTCTTCACAGTTGTTTACCATCATGATGTCTTCATCCGGGAATTCGAATTTCATGGACTGATAGTCCTCCATAGCTTGATGAGAAAGGTGATCGGCTAACACACTCCCCTTTATTGCTTTTTGGGTAGTGTACTGAATGTCGTATTCAGTCAGGATCATCTGCCATCTCTCTATTCTCCCAGAGAGGGCAGGCTTCTCGAATATGTATTTCATTGGATCTATCTTGGATATCAATAAGGTAGTATGGGTCAACATATACTGTCTTAACCGGCGAGCAGCCCATGCCAGAGCGCATCAAGTTTTCTCAAGCAGTGAATATCTTGTTTCACAATCGGTAAAATTTTTGCTCAGGTAATAAATAGCATGCTCTTTTCAGCTAGACTCGCCATGCTGCCCCAGCACACACCCTATTGAATTTTCCAAGATAGTTAGATACATGATCAAGAGTCTTCCCTCGACTAGCGGCATCAAAACAGGAGGCTCTTGTAGGTATTCTTTGATCTTGTCGAAGGCAGCTTGACACTCATCATTCTATTTGACTACTTGATCTTTCTTCAGTAATTTGAAGATTGGTTCACAAGTAGTTGTTAAGTGAGAAATGAATCTGGCAATGTAGTTTAGCCGTCCTAAGAATCCTCTGACTTCCTTCTCAGTATGAGGAGCAGACATTTCTTGTATTTCTTTCACCTTGGCAGGGTCCACCTCGATACCTTTACTACTGACGACGAAGCCTAGGAGTTTACCGGACCTTACCCCAAATGTGCACTTATTCGGGTTCAGCGTTAGCTTGTATTTCTTTAGTCTCTCAAACAGTTTCTTCAAATGGTCAAGATGTTCTTCTTCAGTTTAAGATCTGGCTATCATGTCGTTCAAACAGACCTCTATTTCGTGATGTATCATGTTGTGAAATAGAGCTACCATGGCACACTGATAGGTTACCCCAACGTTATTTAACCCGAATGGCATAACCTTGTAACAGAATGTGCCCCACTGTGTGACAAAGGTTGTTTTCTCCATGTCTTCAGGGGCCATTTTGATTTGATTGTAGCCCGAGAAACCGTCCATAAATGAGAACACTTTATGCTGTGCGGTGTTGTCAACAAAAATATCGATATGGGGGAGTGGGAAATCATCCTTAGGGCTTGCCCTATTCAAATCTCTGTAGTCCATACACATGCGTACTGTGCTGTCCTTTTTAGGCACTGGAACAACATTGGCGACCCATTGTGTATAGGAGGTGATGGCTAAGAATCCGGCATTGAATTGTTTCATGACTTCGGCCTTGATCTTCTCTGACATGTCTGGCCGCATGCGACAGACTTTCTGTTTTACCGGAGGGCAGTCTTCTTTTTTCGGTAGACGCTAGACCACAATATCGGTATCAAGTCCGGGCATGTCTTCGTATGACCAGGCAAAGACCTCAACATAATCATGTAGCAACTGAGTTAGATGCTTTTTGACACTGGGTTCCAGATTGGCACCCACCTTGACTTCTTTCTTGTCCTCTTCAGTACCTAGGTGTAGCGGTAGAAATGTTCAAGACTAAGCCATTGGATTGACTAGACTTTATACAAATCAAAATAAAAATCTCCACCATGCTTTATTGTTTCCAAAGGAATGGGAAAAGAGAGAATAACCCGAAAAGAGGGGGGAAATATTCAAGGTAAGGGGGTTGGTTATGCAAAGGGAAGGTATTAGCACCCTAAACATCTATGGTACTCCGTAGGAGCCTCTTTGTAAAAATCTGTATATTTTGGCTATAAAAACTGTTATATAAAATGGATGGTGGAGGTGAGAAAATAAATATATTTTTTATGGTTTTTGCACCCGCCGCGGTTGCGAACCTTTAGTGCCTACGTACCACCTTTCGTGTAATAGGGGATCAGGGTACACGTAGTTCCTCTTTTTTTTTTTTTTTAAATTTAAAACACAAGTGTGTTAGTCAATTTTCTGAGATAAAACATCATCGTCATTGTCCGTATGGAAAACACACCCACTACCCACAATCGTGAAAAAGGAGAATTTGCATCATCTCAAAGTGGAGGATATGGCTTGGATTTCAAAATCAACAATGCCTTACTCAACACCCAAGTGGAAAATATCTCTCTTCACTACATATTATAGAAGTATAGTTATTTGCATCACTACAAGGATTGACAAGAGTTTAATCTTTTAAGAAAAGTTTCAAAGGTAAAAAGCCAAAGTGGCAAAACGGTTTGAAATGAGATTGATTGACTTTTAGTCTTCTCACAAAAAAAATGTCAAGGTATTATTAACTTGATTGGAGATTTATTTATGAAAATGTTTTGAAAATGCATGGACATAAGTCCAGGTTTATTATGAAAATAGTTCAAGTTTCAAAACAAGAAGAGTTTTCAAAAGGAGGGAGACGATTTTGAAATTAAAGAAGATGGGAGGAGAAGAAGAGACTATCCTAAAGCATAAGGTAAAAGCTAGGGATATAAACCATCTAACCAACAAAAATCCAATACTTGACATTATGAGCCAAGATAGACTTCCCATTCTTTGGATTGATATCCAAGCCAACAAAGATACTAGACCTCTTGAGAGAACCAAACTTCAAGTATATTAAGCCTTCATAAAAATTGGGCAGAGTAACGGCTGTATACGGGTGAATTCCAGATTACAAACAGAAAATGTAATCACAAAAACCTGCACACAAAAAACAAACAAGTAACCCAATGTCTTGAGGTAAACCTCAAGAACTCCAGACAAAATAATCAGATAAGATCACAAGGTCTCCAAGATAGGCCAAGGTTTCTAATCCTAAGTCCAACAAAAAGTTCCATGCTCCATAATGCCAAGGATAGTAACCAAATAGTCCAAGTACCTTTAAAGATTTTTTAGGGTTTATGTTGATTATTAAGTATCTTAAGAAAGGAAAAGAAAAAAGCTCAAGTGAGAAAAGTACAAAATGGCAAGAAAATAAATGCTCAAATGAGCAAAGATGAAAATGGAATGAAATGTAAATGCTAAAATTAAATAGTATATAAAGCATAAAAAAAGAATAAAAGCATAAGGTAAAAATAAGTCAATAATTAGTGGTTAGTTGGATGACCATCTTGAAACTTGCATTTGGAACTCATTAGAGGATTGGTAGAACCAAAGCCTCCACACAACAAGTTGCATTTGATTTTTGTCAAGTATATCATCCATTTGGAATTCTTATAAGTACCATTTAATGATCAACAATGTTTAAGTGATCCCCGTTGACCAAAGGTGTTGTAGATCCATTAGAGGATTGGTAGAACCAAAGCCTCCACACAATGAATCTCAAAGTTATTTGATGAAAGAGATCAAATTAATATACTTGGGCTTGCAATCATATATTTTGGGCCACGAATGATCATTTATTAGAATTGGGACAAAATTTAGCGCTATGTTAAGCAATCGTAAGTGGACTTATATAGAAGTCGCACCAATTTTGAGGCCGATCAATAGCAATTTATGCACCATTTGTTTTGAGACATGATATAGAGATCATGCTCCAATAACACCTAGTGCAATAAGAAGGGGATGGGAAAAAAATTCACAAACCACATTTGAATTAAATTTTAATCAAACTATTGTTAAAATCATTCATCCATTTTTGTGGAGTTAAACTCAACACCATGGATCCAATGATGTTAATATAGTTCATGATCCAAAATCTAACCCAAGATCAACCATAAAATAGTCACAAAATAATATCACATTTAATATATACAAAAGGGTAAAAAATAATGTTTAAAAATAGAAAATAAAGAGAAAAATATCAACTATGTTCAAATTAATCAAAAAATAAAAAGTAAAACCATAGAAAAATCAGAAATGGATCCAAAAAATTTTATAAATTTTTTGGTAATTTTTAAAAGTCAGAAACTATTTTGAAACTATTTAAAATTACTCAAACAAATAGAAAATAGGTCAAAAATAGTAAACCTCAATATAAAATTCCATAAAATTTTCAGAAAGTCAAAAATATGCAAAATAATACTTATGAATTTTTTCAAAATTAAAAAATGTCAGAAAGTATTTTCTAAGTAATTAAAAGAAAGCAAATAATTCAAAAAAATACAAAAAATATCAAATGTCAAAATAAAAATGTGAAAAATATAGTCATGAGATCAGAAATATTTCAAAGTAGTTTTGTGAATTTTTTCATAATTTTTGGATAAAAAATAAAAGAGTTATGAATTTTTGAAAATTTAATCAATAAAAATATAAAATCATAAAATAAAATAAAACCAAAAAGATGTGGACCATCAGATCAAAGTCAAAACGCGTTAGTAAGATGATCCAGTGGACCAAACACGTTGTGCTTGATATGGACTTTAGTGAGATACACATAGGATCAGAAAAAGGGCAACCAATGAAATTAAAACGTTTGCCACACTATCATTGGCTGAGACGAGACATGTCATCATCTTCAACCTCCAGACACTTTGCAATGGGGATTTTGTGAGATCCTGCAAATGGAAAAATTAGAATCCCAGGCTAGTATCATTGAACTCGTCTCTTCAAGACAATTCTAACACCACCATCGCGCCAAATTTATATAAGGTATGGAGAGAGATATGAATCAAAAACCCAAAAAATAGCGAGCACCTTCAATTTGAGATTTCTCTCTCAATTCTCAATGGATTTAAAAATTGTAAGCAGCATTAGAACCAGGAGAAGGAGTAGAAAATATTAGTGCTTAATTTGGATCCAAATGGTGGAGAATTCTAAATTTTCGAAGTTCAAGGAAGAAGCTCTGAAACTGGACTTATGTAGCTTGAATTATGGCTCATTTTGATTGGTTTAAGTGCTGAAGAGTTTGTATGATGCTTAAGGATGATGAATGCGCAAAGAATTTTGGAAAAGGGAGCTTAAATCTCAGAAACTAAATTCAAAAAAGATGGGTTCGTGTGAGGTTTTGGCAGGGTGTTTTTGGCTCTCAAAGCTTGACGAAATGAATGGGGATGACCCTCTATTTATAGGGAAGTGAACGGGAATGAAAATTGGAAGAAACAAGGAAGTTTGGAGGGAAATTGGATAAAGGTCGAGCACGAGTGAAGTGTGACTTCATTTCCATCAAAACTCAACCAAATCTTGCGTTTGGGGGTGCTAATCACTTCTGGAAAGTTTTCTAATCAAGTTTAAATCAAAACGCGCATAAATCTTGTGTTTAGAAGTCACATTATGGATTTCAAAATTCTGACTTTGTGGAAAATTCAGTTTCAAGTTACCAAATTCAAATCCATGGCATTTCCAACTCAAGGGGTCTTAGGGTATGATTCTTGATGCTTTAGAAAGATGAAGTTACAAGCTTTGAAATGGAAAAATAATGGAATCAAATGGATGCTTGATCTGAATGTTGCATTGAGTCAAAGTTGAAGAAAAAAGGTTGACTTTCCATACTTAGAAATATTTCAAATTCTTCTTTAAAAATGACCTATAATCTTTTGCATCCAAACATGACCTTCCACTTGGAATTTGCTCTTGACCAAAAAATATGGAATGAAGTAGATCTCCTGAATGACATTTTAAAACTTGAAACACTCAAAATCTCCAAAAAGTGAGAAAGTTATGACTTGTTGAAGTTGGCCAAAAATCATGAAATGACCTATAATCTTTTGCATATTTAAGGCAACTTCCATCCATTTTCCCACTTTGCACATAAAATAAGGTATAAAGTTCACATCTTCAAGATCATTATGGAAAAAGAATGGACCCAAGGTTATGAAAATTGACCAAGTTATGATCAATTGAAGTTACTTATGTAAAATTCGGGATTCATCTGAAGGGCTTGTAATCTTTCTTCTTCATCAAGTTTCTTCCACATGAAAAATCCTTGGATCTTTTGAAGTGATTTGTTTATAACTCTTTGAAGAGAGGCATGTATTTGGAATCATTCAAAAATACCAAAATATGAGCAAGATATACTCCTTTGAAGTTCAAAATCCTAAATTCTAGATCAAGAAAACGCCTTCAGGAACTTTGACAAGTTTGAACAAACTTCTTGTACCAATATTCTTGCTTTATGAATAGAAGTTGTTGAGGATGATAATGAGGGCTCATAGCCACCAAAACCACTTCCATATCTTTAAATTTGAGAGAACTATGCCCTTGTGACCAATATGAACAAGGCCTTGTCCAAACATAACAGCTTCTCCAATCAATCCCTTGCACTTTTGAATAAATCTTGATAACTTTGAAATGTGGTGAATCAAAATAAACCTTGCCATACCCTTTCTTCAAAAACAACTTCAATGATAAGGTTTGAACTTCTCAAGCTTTTATTGGCTAGGGCATGGAAATAAACTCATGAACCTATGGAGTAATTTGTTAAATCTAATTTCCCTTCACCTACATGGATAACAAGCAAGACAAACCAACATTACATTTTATTAGTTTAAATGAAGAAAAAAAAACAATATTCATGATCACAAAAGGAACATAAGTCAAGGTGCTTGGTAATTCCTCAAAAGGAGCAAAGCTCAAAGTAGGGAGGGGAACCAAGAACCCTAGTGTGATCTTGTTGTGAGTGAATCAACATGGTATGATGAAGGGATCTTAGGGGGAAAAATTGGGGGTACAACAACTGCCCTTATTTAAGTTTCTTATATCTGGAGATGCGAAGGTTAAAAATCTTCGTGTCGACGCGATCGAAGATACTTAAATATAAAACTAACTCTATGTTTGTCCCTAAGATACCATGCAAATGCTTATGATCATGAATGCATATGAACAGGACCAAAGAGACGCAAAGATAAAACTGGGGGTTTAACAATAATAAAGAAACAAGGGAGCAACCCCACCAGGAAAATAAATCACTGGTGGACCCAAAGAACTGAATCAGAGAGGATGGTAGGATGGTCAAAGGACACAATAACTTCTACCGAAGGTGAAGCTACCGACGTTTACAGAAGGCAGCGAGAAAGATAACAAACATCGACGTTCACTATCGATGGCCCACCAACTATCACTGAAGGTAGAGGGAGAATATATCATGGCACCACTGTTCACTGACGCTGAACTATCAACATTCACTGAAGATAGAAAAAGGATAACAAACACCGACGTTCACTGCCGATGGTCTACCAACTTTCACGGGAGGTAGAAAGAGAAAATATCATATCACCGCCGTTTACTGACGACGAACTATCAACATTCACTGAAGATAGCAAAAAGATAACAAACATCGACGTTCATTGCCGATGGTCTACTAACTTTCACTGAAGGTAGAAATAGAAAATATCATATCACCGCCGTTCACTGATGATGAACTACCAACGTTCACTGAGGGTAGCAAGATAACAAACATCGACGTTCACTGGCGATAGTTTACCAACTTTCACTGAAGATAGAAAGAGAAAATATCATATCACCGCCGTTCACTGATGATGAACTACCAACATTCACTAAGGGTAGCAATATAACAAACATCGATGTTCACTGCCGATGGTCTACCAACTTTCACTGAAGGTAGAAAGAGAAAATATCATATCACCGCCGTTCACTGACAATGAACTACCAACGTTCACTGAGGGTAGCAAGATAACAAACATCGACGTTCACTGCGATGGTCTACCAACTTTCACTGAAGGTAGAAAGAGAAAATATCATATCACCGCCGTTCATTGACGATGAACTACCAACATTCACTGAGGGTAGCAAGATAACAAACATCGACGTTCACTGGCGATGGTCTACCAACTTTCACTGAAGGTAGAAAGAGAAAATATCATATCACTGCCGTTCACTGATGATGAACTACCAACGTTCACTGAGGGTAGCAAGATAACAAACATCGACGTTCACTGCCGATGGTCTACCAACTTTCACTGAAGGTAGAAAGAGAACAAGTTTCCCCAAGATTCTGGTGTTTCGCCTAGAATGGGTCTCAAATTCTTCTTTAACCAAGGCACACCGCCTGGAAAGGATAATACATGAGCTGTCTCAAATAATGAGAACTTGCTATTTGCCGTCACGGAGGATTGTAAAAAGAAATGAGTTTTTGGGGAAAGAGGTATGACTTCCCGGGGAGATGCCATGATATTCTCGCAAAGGGGATAAAGTCTTCTTGTGCAAAATAAATGCACCAACAAAAAGCTTGGAGTTTTTTTTCTTCAGAATTCTAAAGTAAATAATGTTGCCGGGGGATCACAGATCCAAACCAAAAATAAACTGGAATGAAACAGTCAACCAGAATACATCCTTTGAGAAATAAACTCAAAAGGGAAAACAAGATCTGTCAAAACAAGGAACTGTATCGGAAGGTTTAAAGCAAAAATCTTCTATGAGGGACAACTCAGTAGAGAAATTGAAAGAGTGTGCGTTTTCTGCTTAAGGCCAACACTCTATTGAAGAGAGGGCGACGTAAATCAGCAAAACAAGGTAATATGTCAAAAAATATTAACAAATGTCAATGAACAATGATTTGTCAATTTTAACTATGCATGATGCATGTATGAATGTATGAGTGTTTTCGTGTGCATGCTGACAAAACAGACACACAACATGGGGAACAACCAGGAAAAACTGCCTCAGGCACTGATAATACTCGGCTAAGCTTCAACCAAGATGATCATTCGAAGAAAGGTAAAGGACAAATGCGAAAACCAAACCTACTGCCTGCTTTTAACTTTACCGAGGAGAAACATAATCCGGAGGTGGACAAATCAAACAGATGCTGGGGTAGAACATCCTTCTTCAGGCTTCATCGGGAAAACCAGTGTTTTTTTCAAAAGTAACATGCCTACTAGAGATTGAAAGACTAGTCTCAAATAAAGCAGACTGACACCAAAACAATTAAACCTCGCTGGGGAATTCAGACCCACTTTACTGGAGAAAAACGCAGATTGAAACTTCACATCATGAAAACTCAGAAAAGCTGAGAAACGAATCCAAACTTGACTGAGGATACCGGAACCATAAATCTAATACGGAGAAAACAAACCGAGTATCCCTTCCCGGGGGACACAAAAACCTCTCAAATCAACTGGAGTTTGTCCATTCCTGGGATCACCATTTTTGTTGTCATTGTTTCATCACAAATCTCAAAGTAAAAGTAAATTGTAAAAATCTCTTTTTTTGTTGAAAAATCAATTTTGTTATTTAATATCTTTACTTTGAAAATTATTATCAGTAATAAATGGAGTTTTTGCAAGATAAATAAAATAAGAAACATAAAGAATTGGGTAAAAGCTCGAATTTCATTAATAGAATGGTAGTCTGCGAATGGCGAGACTCCATAGATGATTACAAAGTTTGGGACATGGTAATACATAATGGAAAAGATACATTGAGATACAATGACCACTATCCCCCATAAAAACTTTTGAAATCCTGAGCAGCAGCTTTTGTTGAAGTATGGTGATGATCCGAGAATATTGTTGCTTCAACGATCAGTCTTGTCTGACGTAGTTACTTGCCAAGAAAACCCCTAACTTTTGCCTAAGCTGCCCTTGCGGGTTTTCAACTTAGCGGGAAATTTATTCTGTTTATGTCTCTAATTTTTGCCTAGACCGCCCTTTCGGGTTTTAGGCCTACCGAGATGCTCCTTTTTGCCTAAGCTTCCCTTTCAGGTTTTCAACTTAGCAAGCTGTTCTTTTATTTCTTTAGGCGAAGTATTTCTTAACTACGTCAACATTCATGGGACGTGGGAACTCCTCGCCATCCATAGTTTCAAGAAATAATGCACCACCAGAGAAGGCTTTCTTGACAACATATGGGCCTTCAAAATTGGGAGTCCACTTGCCCCTAGAATAAGTGTTGAAAGACATGATCTTCCTGAGCATGAGGTCGCCTTCTCTGAATTCACGAGGTTTGAACTTTTTATCAAAAGCTTTCTTCATTCTTTTTTGATATAACTGGCCATGGCACACGGCTGTCATTCTCTTCTCCTCAATCAAATTGAATTGGTCAAACTTGTTCTGGACCCATTCAGCCTCCGTCAACTTGGTTTCCTTTATCACACACAACGAGGGAATCTCTACCTCGACCGGGAGCAACTTCCATTCCATACACTAGGGAGAACAGGGTCGCTCCTGTTGAAGTGCGAACAGATGTCCGATATCCATGCAGAGCAAAAGGAAGCATTTCATGCCAATCCTTATAAGTAACGACCATCTTCTGGATAATTCTCTTGATATTCTTATTAGCAGCTTCAACAACTCCATTCATCTTTGGCCTGTATGGAGATGAATTGTGATGGACAATCTTGAATTCTTCACACAGTTCTGTCATCATCTTATTATTCAAATTCGAGCCATTGTCGGTGATGATTCTACTCGGCACACCATATCGACATATAAGGTTATTCTTAATGAAGCGTACAACCACCTGCTTAGTAACATTGGCATATGAAGCGGCCTCCACCCACTTGGTGAAGTAATCAATTGCTACCAAGATAAAATGGTGCCCATTCGAAGCTTTGGGTTCTATCATCCCAATCATGTCAATACCCCAAATAGAGAAAGGCCACTGGGAGGAAATCATATTGAGAAGTGTCAGAGGCACATGGACCTTGTCTGCATAAATCTGGAATTTATGGCACTTCTTTGCAAATTTGTAACAATCAGATTCCATTGTCAGCCAATAGTAACCCTCCCTTAGCATCTTTTTAGCCATTGAGTGTCCATTGACATGAGTGCCAAATGAACCTTCATGAATCTCATGCATCAACATGTATGCTTCGTGTCTATCCACGCATCTGAGCAAGACAATGTCATAATTTCTCTTGTATAACACATTTTCACTGAGGAAGAAACTGCTTGCCAATCTTCTCAATGTCTTTCTATCATTCCTCAATGCACCAATCAGGTATTCCTGAGTCTGAAGAAATTGCTTGATATCATAATACCAGGGTTTTTCATCTGTTATCTCCTCTGCTGTAAACACATGAGCGGGCCTATCCAGCCGTCGAACCGCAATTCGAGGTATATCATTCCAAGTATTCACTTGGTACATAAAAGCCAGAGTTTCCAGAGTATCTGCCATTTGATTTTCGTCTCTAGGGATGTGATGGAATTCAACTTTATTGAAGAATGGTAATAATCTTCTAGCATAATCTTTGTAAGGGATCAAGCCAGGGTGACGAGTATCTCATTCTCCTTTAATCTGATTTATTACCAAAGCTAAATCACCATACACATCGAGAATTTTAATTCTGAGATCAATAGCTTCTTCAAGACCCATGACGCAAGCCTCATATTCTGCCATATTATTTGTACAATCGAATGTTAACCTTGCAGTAAAAGGAATGTGCGATCCATGAGGAGTGACAATCACAACACCAATTCCTTTACCATAAAAATTCACAGCTCCATCAAATATCATACTCCAATGAGATTCAGGGTCCGGACCTTCCTCAGGTAATGGTTCATCACAATCTTTAACTTTCAGGTACATCACATCCTCATCAGGGAATTCATATTCTGCAGACTAGTGATCCTCCACTGGTTGGTGAGCAAGATAATCTGCCAACACACTACTTTTAATAGCTTTTTGAGTGCGGTATTCGATATCATATTCAGATAACAACATCTGCCAACGGGCAATTCTCCCAGTAAGATCAGGCTTTTCAAAAATGTACTTGATTGGATCCATTTTGAAGATTAACCAAGTGGTGTGATTCAACATATACTGCCGCAAACGCTCTGCCGCCCAGGCCAAAGCACAACATGTTTTTTCCAACATGGAATACCGCGACTCACAATTAGTGAATTTTTTACTGAGATAATAAATGGAGAACTCCTTCTTCCCAGTTTTATCCTGTTGTCCCAGAATACAACCCATGGATTTATCTAACACTGTCAGATACATAATCAACGATCTTCCTTCTACGGGGGGGAGCAAGATAGGAGGTTCAAGTAGATATTCCTTAATACTTTCAAATGCCTTTTGGCAGTCCTCCGTCCACACACAACCTTGATCTTTCTTTAACAACTTAAAGATCGGTTCACATGTTGCAGTCATGTGGGAAATGAATTGGGAAATCTAATTCAAACGTCCGAGGAAGCCTCTGACTTGCTTTTCAGTTCTTAGTGCTGGAATTTCTTGAATTGCTTTGATTTTATCAGGGTCAACTTCAATTCCTTTCTGGCTAACAATGAAACCCAACAACTTCCCTGATCGAACACCGAAGGTGCATTTATTTGGATTCAGGCGGAGACGATACTTCCTCAAACGCTGAAACAACTTCAACAAGTCTTTTACATGCCCTTCTTCAGTATGGGATTTGGAAATCATATCATCAACATATGCTTCGATTTCCTTGTGCATCAGATCATGGAATAAGGTTGTCATAGCCCTCTGGTATGTTGCACCAACGTTCTTCAACTCGAAGGGCATCACTCAGTAACAGAATGTTCCCCAGGGTGTGATACACATTGTTTTTTCCATGTCCTCTGGAGCCATTCTTATTTGATTATACCCGGAAAATCCGTCCATGAACGAGAATACTTTGAATTTTTTTGTGCTATCCACTAACATGTCGATGTGAGGCAATGGAAAATCGTATTTTGGACTAGCTTTATTTAGATCTCTGTAATCTACCCACACGTGGACCTTTCCGTCTTTTTTTGATACTGGGACAATATTGGCAATCCATTGAAGATACACTGACGTCACGAGAAAACCAACATTAATCTGCTTTAGAACCTCCTCTTTGATCTTTACTGCCATATCTGGGTGAGTTCTTCTCAACTTTTGTTTAATTGGTGGACACTCTGGCTTCAACGGAAAACGATGCTCGTCAATATCTGTATCTAGACCAGGCATATCCTGGTAAGACCAAGCGAAAATATCCACATACTCTTTCAACAACTCAATCAACCTTCTCTTCACATCGGGATGCAACAATGCTCCAATCTTAACTTCCTTCGGTTCTTCTTCTGAACCCAAATTGATCACTTCCAAAGGCTCTTTATATGGTTGAATGGTATTTTCCTCGTGCTCAAGCAACCATGAGACCTCTTCTAGAATCTCATCATAATCATCTTCTTCAGCCCCATACACAGGACATTCAAAGTTGGGAGAGGGTGCATGGTTATTGTATTCAACGAGTTTTTTAATTAATCTGCACATATGATTTATGATTGCTTTTAGAAACTGGCACATATAACAAGTGATCATGCAGATTGAATTTCAGTTATTATTTATTTTGAAAGGATTTTTCTTATTACCATTTCCAAGAAAAAAAGCAAAAAATAAAAACACAATTTGGGTAACAAAGTCAACTTTTATTAATGATCTTAACAGTCACAGCAAACAGATAAGCCCTACAACATTAATACTTCCACCTTGGGCAGAGTGCAAGAGGGAACTTCAATGGTGACCCAGTTTTGAACCCTGACTCCATGCGTCACATAATTTGGCATTTCCTGCTCTGCTTCATCCTCTTCGACAACATTAATTCCAGAATCAGTTGGATGGAGGTAACCTCCGCTGCGGAAAACATCATGATAGCTGCTCATAGTAGACTTTGACTTCAAACCTTCGACTCTGCCATTCTTCGAAGAGAAACCCAAACCAGTTTTGTTCTTGTCCACGGGCGGATCCACAATTCGTCCCTAAACTGCATTATGACCATTGCGCACAACCTGCTGCGCGTCCTTCAGCAAAACCATGGAATTCTCATTTCTCCTTATATTGTAAACGGATAGGGCTTCAAACTATGTTCCAACCGCAGCGTCATCCGCTTCTACAATACTGAAGGAGGACAAATGAGATATCAACAATGCCTGCTCCGCACTTATGATCACTACCTTTCCTTCACGCACAAACTTTAGCTTCTGATGTAAGGTTGAAGTGACAACCCCTACTTCATGTATCCATGGCCGTCCTAGCAAACAACTATATGCGGGAATAATGTCCATGACCTGGAAGGTTATCTGGAACAAATGTGGTCCTATATGGATGGGGAAGTCCACTTCACCGATGACAGATTTCCTCGACCTATCAAATGCTTTCACAATGATGCCACTCGGGCGCATATGTGTTCCTTGGTATTTCAACTTCATGAGAGTACTCCTCGGTATAACATTCAACGTGGATCCATTATCAATTAGCATATTGGATAGTGAATCATTCTTGCAGTTCATAGATATGTGGAGGGCCAGGTTGTGATTCCTCCCTTCATCTGGTAATTCATCATCGCAGAAACTCAAGTTATTACATGACATAATGTTTCCAATTACGCAGCTGAATTAATCTATTGGCATGTCACTCTCCACAAAATCTTGGTCCAGAACTCTCATCAAGGATTCTCTATGAGCAGAGGAATTCATAAATAAAGCTAAGATAAATATCTTTGAAGGAGTCTGCAGTAGCTGATCTACAATTCTGTAGTCACTCATCTTAATCATCTTCAAGATATCATCCACTTCTTTCTCTAGCGTAGCTCCGCTAGTCTCTCATGTAGCCTTCTTAGGTTCATCATTCTCAGCAATTTTCTTTCCAGCAATAACATCTCTCCGAACAACCGGAACAAACACACGACCGCTACGGGTCACCCTGCTATTTTCAGCTATATTCTCAACATCAGGCATTGGCTGGATGGGAATTTCAACCCCGTCTTCTAAGATTGTAGTGTTGTATTTGTAAGGCATAGCCTTATCTGACTTGTAGGGGATATGACCTGGCAAATTAATTACCAATGGGGTAACAACTGGGTTGCTATGATACTCCACTTCAAAATGGGCGGGTGCACCAAAACAAGGCACAATGACGTTTACCCCTTCTTCAACGCAATCGATCATCAATAAGTTATTTATGGAAAACAAATCTTCGGCTGAAGAAAAATACTCATCCGCTGAAGCATACTCTTCATATGATTCTTCTTCCGTTAAACCAACTTCAACCATATCAACCTCATGATAATCATCCCTCTGATCCGTGATCTTGATAGTTCCATTGTCTAACCGCAACTGAACACCCTCCTTCATGATTGAACGTCCTCGGGGATCTCGACAGAAAATTAGGCAAGATCCATATTGGTGCTCTACCTGACCAGCCGTGTGGCAGAAGGTAGCGTGCAACTGCACGAGTTCCTCATTCAAATGCTCCACATCAAAAATTCTGAATTAACCAAGACATCCAAAAACCATATTCACTTCCTCTTCATACTCTGCCCTAGGCCTGATTATGTGGATAAGGCCCTCATCCATTATCTCCTATAAATCAGCCTTTATCTTATCACAACCCTGTATAATTGTACTGCAAATAGCACAACTGGAATGGTCATGCGTGTAGTAGATAAATTCACAGAGGTCTGCGTGCATTTCCCCCAAATCTCCTCTAACCAGATTAATGTCTAAAATCCGGAATTTGCCTGGACAACCGACCCATATTTACAGCATTTACTCCCCCATGCTTGGGTAGAGGATTATCTTTCACATTAGGTCCCATGTCCTTGAAAGATAGAACACCGTACTTTATCAATTTATTCACCTCATTCTTCAAAGGATAACAATTCTCAACACTATACCATGGTTCCCCCTGATGAAAAGCACATGTTTGATCTGCCTTGTAATACCAAGGCAATGATGATGGTATGGCGGGAGGTGGTCGTGTCTGGACAAACTTTTTCTGAATCAATGCTGGTAATAACTCTATATAGGTCATGGGAATAGGGTCATAACTCTCCCTTCTCTGATTAGACCCTTGATTGCCCTGCTGGGACGGTCTCTAATAAGCAACGGTAGTTGGAGTGACATTCATAACAGGAGTAACTAAAGCGACTTGCTGATGACGCTGATAATTCTTTCTAGGAGTGTTTACCCTCCTCTCTTGTATAACAACATTTGCATCTCCCTCTTTCTTCTTGGTAAACCCATACGATGGCTTCTTTACACCTCCAGATCCTTCACTCTTTGTCAAACGGCCTTCTCTTACAGACTCTTCCAAGCGGATACCCATTCCTACCATCTAAGTAAATTCACTTTGTGCACTTGCTACCATCCTCTCGTAGTAGAAAGCACCCAATGTCTTAAAGAAAATCTTAGTCATCTCCTTCTCTTCCATGGGAGGAATCACTTGGGCGACTAACTCACGCCATCTCTGTGTATACTCTTTGAATGATTCCCTGTCTTTCTGAACCATCGCCCTAAGTTGATCACGGTCAGACGCCATGTCCACGTTGTACTTGTATTGTTTGATGAATGCATCTCCCAAATCATTAAAAGTACGGATATTGGCGCTGTCCAAACTCATATACCACTTCAACACAAAACCAGTCAAACTATCCTGAAAAAAGTGGATCAGCAGACGCTGATCATCAGTATGGGTAGACATTCTTCTCACGTACATCACCAGGTGAGCACGAGGACAAGTGTTGCCCTTATACTTCTCAAATTCTGGGACCTTAAACTTAGCAGGTATCTTAACATTTGGGACCAAGCATAGCTCATTCACATTCTGCCCAAATAGCTATTTTCCCTTGAGGGCCTTCATCTCTCTCTGCATTTTGTCAAACTTCTCTTGAAAATCATCCATTCTGTCATAAAGACCCAAGTCTTCACTCAGTGGAAGGAAAGGACGACACACATCATCATTAACAAACGAAACCATATTCACCGAAGGAGGTGCAGCAGGAACAACATGCACCACAGGAGGTACCGAAGTAACAATAGTCTGAACCACTGGAGTATCTTGAGCACCAAGATTGAAACCTTCAGGTACGAAATTCTCTAGCATTCCCCATGGATAACCTTGAGGCATGCAATTCTGAACAATAGCAGGAGTAGAAGATATGGGAACAGTCGGAACTTCAGTAGTTGCCATTGTTGGTTGAAGTTAAACACTCGGTGGCTGATTCTGAGCAGCCACCAAAGCTTCCATCAGAGTAGTCAGATTGGCCATGCCGACCTTCAAAGCAGAAACCTCTTCGCGCAGCTCGCGGTTCTCTTATTCTAAGTTGTCCATCTTATTTTTAAAATTAGCCCGAGTATTTTAGTGATGAGTCAGCTTGCTGAGTGAAGTAAAGAAGCTTGGTAAGACACCTGGATATGCACAATAAATTCAAGAAATATGTGCAATATGATGCATGGTATGCAATGCATATGATTTTTTTTACTTCATTATTTAATATTTCAAGGGATTTAAGGTTTATAGACATATTGCAAACATCAAAGTAATATCCCTTTTAAAATACTGATTTTTTTATTATAATAACTCCAAAATGGATTACAAGTTTCAATGATCCCAAGTACAAGATGAAAATAAAATCTAAAGTCCTGAGAAAAAGAACTGATGGAGATTAATCTGTACGCTGGCGCTTCCATGTGAGGTTGGAAATCTGAGCCTTCAACCTCTGGTTTTCTTCCACATGTCTGATGGCAACCTCCTTCCAATCACCTGAATTAGGAAGTAAGTGATCAGCACCTGATTGAGACTTAGGAGAAAATAAATCCCCTTCCCTCTCCATAGACTCTACCGCCCGACTCTCAAGGATCTCAATCAAGTCGTCTTTCTCCTTCAAGTCTGCTCTGTAAGAACTCTCTAAAGTTTGGAACTTGTTCTTCCAAGCATCCCTTTCCTATTGCATCCTAACCAAAGCAAGCTATGACTCTTCCAGATCATCTAATAAGGGAGGAGTGGTCTTCATAAATAGATCAGGCACGGGTGTCTCCCGGGTATACGACATCTTTAACTGAATGGCTCTTGATCGGATCCACTGAAGATATGGCTCCAAAGAAACAACACCCCTAGGTCCCAAATCCTTCCTACCCTTCTTATGAATGTGACGCCAGGACTTTGCAATCTGATCCCTAGCTTCCCTATGGTATTCCCCTTCCTTCAGAAAGAAACTACTCATATGAATACTATTTGGTTTATCCCTCATCGGAAAACCAAGCTGTTGCCGTGCAAGAACAGGGTTATAGTTAATTCCTCCCTTTGTACCAAGAAGAGGTACATTGGGGAAACTACCACAACAGTCAATAATCTTTATATCCTGATAGGCTCGATGATACCAATCAATATCTGAGTGAGTAAGTGCCATGATCTTAGGAGCCCAATGGGGTTCCTTCTTGACATCCCAAAAAGCATCAGACTGAGGCATATGAGAAATAAACCACCGGTACAACAGAGGCGTGCAACAGAAAATCATTCCCCCTAGATAAGAATTCTGAAGATGAATAGAGTAATAAGCATCACCTAACAGTGTAGGAACTGGGTTTCCAATCATGAAAATCCTGATAGCATTAATGTCAACAAACCTGTCCTCATTAGGAAATAAGAACAACCCGTAAGCAAGTAGAGCAAAAATGGCCTCAAAAGCACATGTACTTTTCATTTTGGCAAAGTAACGAGCTTTCTCCAATAAGAACTGAGCTGGTAATCCTCTAATCCCTCCTTTAGTAGTCATATGGGCTTCCGCCTCAAACTTCCCCAGATGAATCAAAGCAGCAATCTCATGTGGTTTTGGCTCACCCTCGAAACCTGTAAAAGGAACACTATAGGTAACAGGAAAATCCAATAGATAAGAATACTCCTCCAGTGTAGGCATCAACTGATAGTCGGGAAAAGTAAGGCAATGATACATCAGATCATAGAACTGGACCATTGTCGAGAGAATACCCTCCTTCATCTTCAGCTTCATGAGAGGGATAATGGATCCATATTTCTTCGGAAAGTCTACAGAATACTCGATCTCGGGAATTAGACTGATCAACTCCTCTATCTTGGGATCCTTGAAACTGTATTTTCCAGTCTTTCCCTTTCCAGAATCCATGGTTAAAAGTACCTGAGATAATCACAAATAGTCAACCTTTAAATCCCTTGAAATATGGTTTCTTCAAAAGATGCTTATGAGTGCATGGATGCATGATGCAACAATCACACACAAGATCACACATATAGGGTTCATAGGTCCATTGTCACGAGAATGAAGTCAAAGGAACTATCCATAAGGTGTTGGTATAAAGTTATCACCTGCCGAACAAGGTTCTAGAGGTTCCCAGAGTCTACATCCTTCCTTCGGATATTACCAACTTCCCAATTAACTCAATAATTAGTAATATTCTCGAGAAAGACTCGTCCAAGTGTAGTATCACGTGACAACTATTCCCGGATTACTCCGTCATAGCTTCCGCACTACACCTAAAAGGCCAAGATGGGTTTGGTATTCTACGGTTCTCAGTTTCAGCAGGCTCCCAGGTCGAAAGCAGTACGTCTTCTCGATTGCCCCGTAAACGACACTACAGTCAAAGGGGCCTCCACTGAGTGGGGGATCTCATGCCTCCTTTTTTGGGATTACTCCCTCAAAGTTAACATGACTATACCGCCCGTCCTATCTTAAAGTTTGCCCAAGTCCGGGTATAGGACTTATGAGTAATCACCAAGCACCCTGAAAACCAGGAAAATCCAGACAAACATACATATAACATATAACACAAAAAACAGTAATAAAACATATACAAGTATAAACAAAGATAAGCTTAACCAACTTAGGGATGGACCAGCAAGAGGTCAATCTTTCCCCAGTGAAGTCGCCATTTTTCTGTAGCGGTAGAAATGTTAAAAACTAAGCCATTGGATTGAGAAGACTTTATACAAATCAAAATAAAAATCGCCACCGCGCTTTATTGTTTCCAAAGGAATGGGAAAAGAGAGAATAACCCGAAAAGAGGTGGGAAATATTCAAGGTAAGGGGGTTGGTTATGAAAAGGGAAGGTATTAGCACCCTAAACATCTACGGTACTCCGCAGGAGCCTCTTTGTAAAAATCTGTATATTTTGGCTATAAAAACTGTTATATAAAATGGATGGTGGAGGTGAGAAAAGAAATATATTTTTTATGGTATTTGCACCCGCCGCGGTTGTGAACCTTTAGTGCCTATGTACCACCTTTCGTGCAACAGGGGATCAGGGTACACATAGTTCCTCTTTTTAAAATTTTTTTTAAAACATAAGTGTGTTAGTCAATTTTATGAGATAAAACATCATCGTCATTATCCGTATGGAAAACACACCTACTACCCACAATCATGAGAAAGGAGAATTTGCATCATCTCAAAGTGGAGGATATGGCTTGGATTTCAAAATCATAAATGCCTTACTCAACACCCAAGTGGAAAATATCTCTCTTCACTACATATTGTAGAAGTATAGTTGTTTGCATCACTACAAAGATTGACAAGAGTTTAATCTTTTAAGAAAAGTTTCAAAAGTAAAAAGTCAAAGTGGCAATATGGTTTGAAATGAGATTGGTTGACTTTTTGTCTTCTCACAAATTTTTTTCCAAGGTATTATTAACTTGATTGGAGATTTATTTATGAAAATGTTTTGAAAATGCATGGACATAAGTCCAGGTTTATTATGAAAATATTTCAAGTTTCAAAACAAGAAGAGTTTTCAAAAGGAGGGAGACGATTTTGAAATTAAAGAAGATGGGAGGAGAAGAAGAGACTATCCTAAAGCATAAGGTAAAAGCTAGGGATAAGAACCATCTAACCAACAAAAAGCCAATACTTGACATTATGAGCCAAGATAGACTTCCCATTCTTTGGATTGATATCCAAGCCAACAAAGATACTAGACCTCTTGAGAGAACCAAACTTCAAGTATATTAAGTCTTCATAAAAATTGGGCAGAGTAACGGCTGTATACGGGTGAATTCCAGATTACAAAAAGAAAATGTAATCACAAAAACCTGCACACAAAAAACAAACAAGTAACCCAATGTCTTGAGGTAAACCTCAATAACTCCAGACAAAATAATCAGATAAGATCACAAGGTCTCCAAGATAGGCCAAGGTTTCTAATCCTAAGTCCAAGAAAAAGTTCCATGCTCCATAATGCCAAGGATAGTAACCAAATAGTCCAAGTACCATTAAAGATTTTTTAGGGTTTATGTTGATTATTAAGTATCTTAAGAAAGGAAAAGAAAAAAGCTCAAGTGAGAAAAGTACAAAATGGCAAGAAAATAAATGCTCAAATGAGCAAAGATGAAAATGGAATGAAATGTAAATGCTAAAATTAAATAGTATATAAAGCATAAAAAAAGAATAAAAGCATAAGGTAAAAATAAGTCAATAATTAGTGGTTAGTTGGATGGCCATCTTGAAACTTGCATTTGGAACTCATTAGAGGATTGGTAGAACCAAAGCCTCCACACAACAAGTTGCATTTGATTTTTGTCAAGTATATCATCCATTTGGAATTCTTATAAGTACCATTTAATGATCAACAATGTTTAAGTGATCCCCGTTGACCAAAGGTGTTGTAGATCCATTAGAGGATTGGTAAAACCAAAGCCTCCACACAATGAATCTCAAAGTTATTGGATGAAAGAGATCAAATTAATATACTTGGGCTTGCAATCATAGATTTTGGGCCACGAATGATCATTTATTAGAATTGGGACAAAATTTAGCGCTATGTTAAGCAATCGTAAGTGGACTTATATAGAAGTCGCACCAATTTTGAGGCCGGTCAATATCAATTTATGCACCATTTGTTTTGAGACATGATATAGAGATCATGCTCCAATAACACCTAGTGCAATAAGAAGGGGATGAGATGAAGAGGGATGGAGAAAAAAATTCACAAACCACATTTGAATTAAATTTTAATCAAACTATTGTTACAATCATTCATCCATTTTTGTGGAGTTAAACTCAACACCATGGATCCAATGATGTTAATAAAGTTCATGATCCAAAATCTAACCCAAGATCAACCAGAAAATTGTCACAAAATAATATCACATTTAATATATACAAAAGGGTAAAAAATAATGTTTAAAAATAGAAAATAAAGAGAAAAATATCAACTATGTTAAAATTAATCAAAAAATAAAAAGTAAAACCATAGAAAAATCAGAAATGGATCCAAATATTTTTATAAATTTTTTGGTAATTTTTAAAAGTCAGAAACTATTTTTAAACTATTTAAAATTACTCAAACAAATAGAAAATAGGTCAAAAATATTAAACCTCAATATAAAATTCCATGAAATTTTCAGAAAGTCAAAAATATGCAAAATAATACTTATGAATTTTTTCAGAATTAAAAAATGTCAGAAAGTATTTTTTAAGTAATTAAAAGAAAGCAAATAATTCAAAAAAATACAAAAAATATCAAGTGTAAAAATAAAAATGTGAAAAATATAGTCATGAGATCAGAAATATTTCAAAGTAGTTTTGTGAACTTTTTCATAATTTTTGGATAAAAAATAAAAGAGTTATGAATTTTTGAAAATTTAATCAATAAAAATATAAAATCATAAAATAAAATAAAACCAAAAAGATGTGGACCATCAGATCAAAGTCAAAACGCGTTAGTAAGCTGATCCAGTGGACCAAACGCCTTGTGCTTGATATGGACTTTAGTGAGATACACATAGGATCAGAAAAAGGGCAACCAATGAAATTAAAACGTTTGGCACACTATCATTGGCTGAGACGAGACATGTCATCGTCTTCAACCTCCAGACACCCTGCAAATGGAAAAATTAGAATCCCAGGCTAGTATCATTGAACTCGTCTCTTCAAGACAATTCTAACAACACCATCGCGCCAAATTTATATAAGGTATGGAGAGAGATATGAATAAAAAACCCAGAAAATAGCGAGCACCTTCAATTTGAGATTTCTCTCTCAATTCTCAATGGATTTAAAAATTGTAAGCAGCATTAGAATCAGGAGAAGGAGTAGAATATATTAGTGCTTAATTTGGATCCAAATGGTGGAGAATTCTACATTTTTGAAGTTCAAGGAAGAAGCTCTGAAACTGGACTTATGTAGCTTGAATTATGGCTCATTTTGATTAGTTTAAGTGCTGGAGAGTTTGTATGATGCTTAAGGATGACGAATACGCAAAGAATTTTGGAAAAGGGAGCTTAAATCTCAGAAACTAAATTAAAAAAAGATGGGTTCGTGTGAGGTTTTGGCAGGGTGTTTTTGGCTCTCAAAGCTTGACGAAATGAATGGGGATGACCCTCTATTTATAGGGAAGTGAACAGGAATGAAAATTGGAAGAAACAAGGAAGTTTGGAGGGAAATTGGATGAAGGTCGAGCACGAGTGAAGTGTGACTTCATTTCCATCAAAACTCAACCAAATCTTGCGTTTTGGGGTGATAATCACTTCTGGAAAGTTTTCTAATCAAGTTTAAATCAAAACGCGCATAAATCTTGTGTTTAGAAGTCACATTATGGATTTCAAAATTCTGACTTTGTGGAAAATTCAGTTTCAAGTTACCAAATTCAAATCCATGGCATTTCCAACTCAAGGGGTCTTAGGGTATGATTCTTGATGCTTTAGAAATATGAGGTTACAAGCTTTGAAATGGAAAAAGAATGGAATCAAATGGATGCTTGAGCTGAAAGTTGCATTGAGTCAAAGTTGAAGAAAAAAGGTTGACTTTCCATACTTAGAAATATTTCAAATTCTTCTTTAAAAATGACCTATAATCTTTTGCATCCAAACATGGCCTTCCACTTGGAATTTGCTCTTGACCAAAAACTATGGAATGAAGTAGATCTCTTGAATGACATTTTAAAACTTGAAACACTCAAAATCTCCAAAAAGTGAGAAAGTTATGACTTGTTGAAGTTTGCCAAAAATCATGAAATGACCTATAATCGTTTGCATATTTAAGGCAACTTCCATCCATTTTCCCACTTTGCACATAAAATAAGGCATAAAGTTCACATCTTCAAGATCATTATGGAAAAATAATGGACCCAAGGTTATGAAAATTGACCAAGTTATGATCAATTGAAGTTACTTATGTAAAATTCGGGATTCATCTGAAGGGCTTGTAATCTTTCTTCTTCATCAAGTTTCTTCCACATGAAAAATCCTTGGATCTTTTGAAGTGATTTGTTTATAACTCTTTGAAGAGAGGTATGTCTTTGGAATCATTCAAAAATACCAAAAGATGAGCAAGATATACTCCTTTGAAGTTCAAAATCCAAACTTCTAGATCAAGAAAATGCCTTCAGGAACTTTGACAAGTTTGAACAAAATTCTTGTACCAATATTCTTACTTTGTGAATAGAAGTTGTTGAGGATGATAATCAGGGCTCATATCCACCAAAACCACTTCCATATATTTAAATTTGAGAGAACTATGCCCTTGTGACCCATATGAACAAGGCCTTGTCCAAACATAACAACTTCTCCAATGAATCCCTTGTACTTTTGAATAAATCTTGATAACTTTGAAATGTGGTGAACCAAAATAAACCTTGACATACCCTTTCTTCAAAAACAACTTCAATGATAAGGTTTGAACTTATCAAGCTTTTATTGGCTAGGGCATGGAAATAAACTCATGAACATATGGAGTAATTTGTTAAATCTAATTTCCCTTCACCTACATGGATAACAAGCAAGACAAACCAACATTACATTTTATTAGTTTAAATGAAGAAAAGAAAACAATATTCATGATCACAAAAGGAACATAAGTCAAGGTGCTTGGTAATTCCTCAAAAGGAGCAAAGCTCAAAGTAGGGAGGGGAACCAAGAACCCTAGTGTGATCTTGTTGTGAGTGAATCAACATGGTATGATGAAGGGATCTTAGGGGAAAAAATTGGGGTACAACAGCTGCCCTTATTTAAGTTTCTTATATCTGGAGATGCGATGGTAAAAAATATTCGTGTCGACGCGATCGAAGATACTTAAATATAAAACAAACTCTATGTTTGTCCCTAAGATACCATGCAAATGATTATGATCATGAATGCATATGAACAAGACCAAAGAGACGCAAAGATAACACTGGGGGTTTAACAATAATAAAGAAACAAGGGAGCAACCCCACCAGGAAAATAAATCACTGGTGGACCCGAAGAACTGAATTAGAGAGGATGGTAGGATGGTCAAAGGAGACAACAACTTCTACCAAAGGTGAAGCTACCGACGTTTACAAAAGGCAGCGAGAAAGATAACAAACATCGACGTTCACTACCGATGGCCCACCAACTTTCACTGAAGGTAGAGGGAGAATATATCATGGCACCGCTGTTCACTGACGATGAACTATCAACGTTCACTGAAGATAGAAAAAGGATAACAAACACCGACGTTCACTGCCGATGGTCTACCAACTTTCACGGGAGGTAGAAAGAGAAAATATCATATCACCGCCGTTTACTGACGATGAACTATCAACGTTCACTGAAGATAGCAAAAAGATAATAAACATCGACGTTCACTGCCGATGGTCTACCAACTTTCACTGAAGGTAGAAATAGAAAATATCATATCACCGCCGTTCACTGATGATGAACTACCAATGTTCACTGAGGGTAGCAAGATAACAAACATCGACGTTCACTGGCGATGGTTTACCAACTTTCACTGAAGATAGAAAGAGAAAATATCATATCACCGCTGTTCACTGATGATGAACTACCAACATTCACTAAGGGTAGCAAGATAACAAACATCGATGTTCACTGCCGATGGTCTACCAACTTTCAATGAAGGTAGAAAGAGAAAATATCATATCACCGCCCTTCACTGACAATGAACTACCAACGTTCACTGAGGGTAGCAAGATAAAAAACATCGACGTTCACTGCGATGGTCTACCAACTTTCACTGAAGGTAGAAAGAGAAAATATCATATCACCGCCGTTCATTGACGATGAACTACCAACATTCACTGAGGGTAGCAAGATAACAAACATCGACGTTCACTGGCGATGGTATACCAACTTTCAGTGAAGGTAGAAAGAGAAAATATCATATCACCGCCGTTCACTGACGATGAACTACCAAAGTTCACTGAGGGTAGCAAGATAACAAACATCGACGTTCACTGCCGATGGTCTACCAACTTTCACTGAAGGTAGAAAGAGAACAAGTTTCCCCAAGATTCTGGTGTTTCGCCTAGAATGGGTCTCAAATTCTTCTTTAACCAAGGCACACCGCCTGGAAAGGATAATACATGAGCTGTCTCAAATAAAGAGAACTTGCTATTTGCGGTCACGGAGGATTGTAAAAAGAAATGAGTTTTTGGGGAAAGAGGTATGACTTCCTGGGGAGATGCCATGATATTCTCGCAAAGGGGATAAAGTCTTCTTGTGCAAAATAAATGCACCAACAAAAAGCTTGGAGTTTTTTTCTTCAGAATTCTAAAGTAAATAATGTTGTCGGGGGATCACAGATCCAAACCAGAAATAAACTGGAATGAAACAGTCAACCAGAATACATCCTTTGAGAAATAAACTCAAAAGGGAAAACAAGATCCGTCAAAACAAGGAACTGTATCGGAAGGTTTAAAGCAAAAATCTTCTATGAGGGACAACTCAATAGAGAAATTGAAAGAGTGTGCGTTTTTTGCTTAAGGCCAACACTCTATTGAAGAGAGGGCGACGTAAATCAGCAAAACAAGGTGATATGTCAAAAAATATTAACAAATGTCAATGAACAATGATTTGTCAATTTTAACTATGCATGATGCATGTATGAATGTATGAGTGTTTTCGTGTGCATGCTGACAAAACAGACACACAACATGGGGAACAACCAGGAAAAACTTCCTCAGGCACTAACAATACTCGGCTAAGCTTCAACCAAGATGATCATTCGAAGAAAGGTAAAGGAAAAATGCGAAAACCAAACCTGCTGCCTGCTTTTAACTTTACCGAGGAGAAACATAATCCGGAGGTTGACAAATCAAACAGAAGCTGGGGTAGAACATCCTTCTTCAAGCTTCATCGGGAAAACCAGTGTTTTTTTCAAAAGTAACATGCCTACTAGAGATTGCAAGACTAGTCTCAAATAAAGCAGACTGACACCAAAACAATTAAACCTCGCTGGGGAATTCAGACACACTTTACTGGAGAAAAACGCAGATTGAAACTTCACATCATGAAAACTCAGAAAAGCTGAGAAACGAATCCAAACTTGACTGAGGATACGGGAACCATAAATCTAATACGGCGAAAACAAACCGAGTAGCCCTTCCCGGGGGACACAAAAACCTCTCAAATCAACTGGAGTTTGTCCATTCCTGGGATCACCATTTTTGTTGTCATTGTTTCATCACAAATCTCAAAGTAAAAGTAAATTGTAAAAATCTCTTTTTTTGTTGAAAAATCAATTTTGTTATTTAATATCTTTGCTTTGAAAATTATTATCAGTAATAAATGGAGTTTTTGCAAGCTAAATAAAATAAGAAACATAAATAATTGGGTAAAAGCTCGAATTTCATTAATAGAATGGTAGTCTGCGAATGGCGAGACTCCATAGATGATTACAAAGTTTGGGACATGGTAATACATAATGGAAAAGATACATTGAGATACAATGACCACTATCCCCCATAAAAACTTTTGAAATCCTGAGCAGCAACTTTTGTTGAAGTATGGTGATGATCCGAGAATATTGTTGCTTCAACGATCAGTCTTGTCTGACGTAGTTACTTGCCAAGAAAACCCCTAACTTTTGCCTAAGCTGCCCTTGCGGGCTTTCAACTTAGCGGGAAATTTATTCTGTTTATGTCTCTAATTTTTGCCTAGACCGCCCTTTCGGGTTTTCGGCCTACCGAGATGCTCCTTTTTGCCTAAGCTGCCCTTTCGGGTTTTCAACTTAGCGAGCTGTTCTTTTATTTATTTAGGCGAAGTATTTCTTGACTACGTCAACATTCATGGGACGTGGGAACTCCTCGCCATCCATAGTTTCAAGAAGTAATGCACCACCAGAGAAGGCTTTCTTGACAACATATGGGCCTTCAAAATTGGGAGTCCACTTGCCCCTAGAATCAGTGTTGAAAGACATGATCTTCCTGAGCACGAGGTCGCCTTCTCTGAATTCACGAGGTTTGAACTTTTTATCAAAAGCTTTCTTCATTCTTTTTTGATATAACTGGCCATGACACAAGGCTGTCATTCTCTTCTCCTCAATCAAATTCAATTGGTCAAACTTGTTCTGGACCCATTCAGCCTCCGTCAACTTGGTTTCCATTATCACACACAACGAGGGAATCTCTACCTCGACCGGGAGCAACTTCCATTCCATACACTAGGGAGAACAGGGTTGCTCCTGTTGAAGTGCGAACAGATGTCCGATATCCATGCAGAGCAAAAGGAAGCATTTCATGCCAATCCTTATAAGTAACGACCATCTTCTGGATAATTCTCTTGATATTCTTATTAGCAGCTTCAACAACTCCATTCATCTTTGGCCTGTATGGAGATGAATTGTGATGGACAATCTTGAATTCTTCACACAGTTCTGTCATCATCTTATTATTCAAATTCGAGCCATTGTCGGTGATGATTCTACTCGGAACACCATATCGACATATAAGGTTATTCTTAATGAAGCGTACAACCACCTGCTTAGTAACATTGGCATATGAAGCGGCCTCCACCCACTTGGTGAAGTAATCAATTGCTACCAAGATAAAACGGTGCCCATTCGAAGCTTTGGGTTCTATCATCCAATCATGTCAATACCCCACATAGAGAAAGGCCACTGGGAGGAAATCACATTGAGAAGTGTCAGAGGCACATGGACCTTGTCTGCATAAATCTGGAATTTATGGCACTTCTTTGCAAATTTGTAACAATCAGATTCCATTGTCAGCCAATAGTAACCCTCCCTTAGCATCTTTTTAGCCATTGAGTGTCCATTGGCATGAGTGCCAAATGAACCTTCATGAATCTCATGCATCAACATGTATGCTTCGTGTCTATCCACGCATCTGAGCAATACAATGTCATAATTTCTCTTGTATAACACATTTTCACTGAGGAAGAAACTGCTTGCCAATCTTCTCAATGTCTTTCTATCATTCCTCAACGCACCAATCAGGTATTCCTGAGTCTGAAGAAAATGCTTGATATCATAATACCAGGGTTTTTCATCTGTTATCTCCTCTGCTGTAAACACATGAGCGGGCCTATCCAGCCGTCGAACCGCAATTCGAGGTATATCATTCCAAGTATTCACTTGGTACATAAAAGCCAGAGTTTCCAGAGTATCTGCCATTTGATTTTCGTCTCTAGGGATGTGATGGAATTCAACTTTATTGAAGAATGGTAATAATCTTCTAGCATAATCTTTGTAAGGGATCAAGCCAGGGTGACGAGTATCTCATTCTCCTTTAATCTGATTTATTACCAAAGCTAAATCACCATACACATCGAGAATTTTAATTCTGAGATCAATAGCTTCTTCAAGACCCATGACGCAAGCCTCATATTCTGCCATATTATTTGTACAATCGAATGTTAACCTTGCAGTAAAAGGAATGTGCGATCCATGAGGAGTGACAATCACAACACCAATTCCTTTACCATAAAAATTCACAGCTCCATCAAATATCATACTCCAACGAGATTCAGGGTCCGGACCTTCCTCAGTAATGGTTCATCACAATCTTTAACTTTCAGGTACATCACATCCTCATTAGGGAATTCATATTCTGCAGACTAGTGATCCTCCACTGGTTGGTGAGCAAGATAATCTGCCAACACACTACTTTTAATAGCTTTTTGAGTGCGGTATTCGATATCATATTCAGATAACAACATCTGCCAACGGGCAATTCTCCCAGTAAGATCAGGCTTTTCAAAAATGTACTTGATTGGATCCATTTTGAAGATTAACCAAGTGGTGTGATTCAACATATACTGCCGCAAACGCTCTGCCGCCCAGGCCAAAGCACAACATGTTTTTTCCAACATGGAATACCGCGACTCACAATCAGTGAATTTTTTACTGAGATAATAAATGGAGAACTCCTTCTTCCCAGTTTTATCCTGTTGTCCCAGAATACAACCCATGGATTTATCTAACACTGTCAGATACATAATCAACGGTCTTCCTTCTACGAGAGGGAGCAAGATAGGAGGTTCAAGTAGATATTCCTTAATACTTTCAAATGCCTTTTGGCAGTCCTCCATCCACACACAACCTTGATCTTTCTTTAACAACTTAAAGATCGGTTCGCATGTTGCAGTCATGTGGGAAATGAATCGGGAAATCTAATTCAAACGTCCGAGGAAACCTCTGACTTGCTTTTCAGTTCTTGGTGCTGGCATTTCTTGAATTGCTTTGATTTTATCAGGGTCAACTTCAATTCCTTTCTGGCTAACAATGAAACCCAACAACTTCCCCGATCGAACACCGAAGGTGCATTTATTTGGATTCAGGCGGAGACGATACTTCCTCAAATGCTGAAACAACTTCAATAAGTCTTTTACATGCCCTTCTTCAGTATGGGATTTGGAAATCATATCATCAACATATGCTTCGATTTCCTTGTGCATCAGATCATGGAATAGGGTTGTCATAGCCCTCTGGTATGTTGCACCAACGTTCTTCAACTCGAAGGGCATCACTCAGTAACAGAATGTTCTCCAGGGTGTGATAAACATTGTTTTTTCCATGTCCTCTGGAGCCATTCTTATTTGATTATACCCAGAAAATCCGTCCATGAACGAGAATACTTTGAATTTTTTTGTGCTATCCACTAACATGTCGATGTGAAGCAATGGAAAATCGTCTTTTGGACTAGCTTTATTTAGATCTCTGTAATCTACCCACACGTGGACCTTTCCGTCTTTTTTCGATACTGGGACAATATTGGCAATCCATTGAGGATACACTGACGTCACGAGAAAACCTCCTCTTTAATCTTTACTGCCATATCTGGGTGAGTTCTTCTCAACTTTTGTTTAATTGGTGGACACTCTGGCTTCAATGGAAAACGATGCTCGGCAATATCTGTATCTAGACCAGGCATATCTTGGTAAGACCAAGCGAAAATATCCACATACTCTTTCAACAACTCAATCAACCTTCTCTTCACATCGGGATGCAACAATGCTCCAATCTTGACTTCCTTAGGTTCTTCTTCTGAACCCAAATTGATCACTTCCAAAGGCTCTTTATATGGTTGAATGGTATTTTCCTCGTGCTCAAGCAACCGTGAGACCTCTTCTGGAATCTTATCATAATCATCTTCTTCAGCCCCATACACAGGACATTCAAAGTTGGGAGAGGGTGCAGGGTCATTGTATTCAACGAGTGTTTTAATTAATCTGCACATATGATTTATGATTGCTTTTAGAAACTGGCACTTATAACAAGTGATCATGCAGATTGAATTTCAGTTATTATTTATTTTGAAAGGGTTTTTCTTATTACCATTTCCAAGAAAAAAAGCAAAAAATAAAAACACAATTTGGGTAACAAAGTCAACTTTTATTAATGATCTTAACAGTCACAGCAAACAGATAAGCCCTACAACATTAATACTTCCACCTTGGGCAGAGTGCAAGAGGAAACATCAATGGTGACCCAGTTTTGAACCCTGACTCCATGTGTCACATAATTTGGCATTTCCTGCTCTGCTTCATCCTCTTCGACAACATTAATTCCAGAATCAGTTGGATGGAGGTAACCTCCGCTGCGGAAAACATCATGATAGCTGCTCATAGTAGACTTTGACTTCAAACCTTCGACTCTGCCATTCTTCGAAGAGAAACCCAAACCAGTTTTGTTCTTGTCCACGGGTGGATCCACAATTCGTCCCTAAACTGCATTATGACCATTGCACACAACTTGCTGCGCGTCCTTCAACAAAACCATGGAATTCTCATTTCTCCTTATATTGTAAACGGATAGGGCTTGGAACTGGGTTCCAACCGCAGCGTCATCCGCTTCTACAATACTGAAGGAGGACAAATGAGATATCAACAATGCCTGCTCCGCACTTATGATCGCTACCTTTCCTTCACGCACAAACTTTAGCTTCTGATGTAAGGTTGAAGTGACAACCCCTGCTTCATGTATCCATGGCCGTCCTAGCAAACAACTATACGCGGGAATAATGTCCATGACCTGGAAGGTTATCTGGAACAAATGTGGTCCTATATGGATGGGGAAGTCCACTTCACCGATGACAGATTTCCTCGACCTATCAAATGCTTTCACAATGATGCAACTCGGGCGCATATGTGTTCCTTGGTATTTCAACTTCATGAGAGTACTCCTCGGTATAACATTCAGCGTGGATCCATTATCAATTAGCATATTGGATAGTGAATCATTCTTGCAGTTCATAGATATGTGGAGGGCCAGGTTGTGATTCCTCCCTTCATCTGGTAATTCATCATCGCAGAAACTCAAGTTATTACATGACATAATGTTTCCAATTACGCAGCTGAATTGATCTATTGGCATGTCACTCTCCACAAAATCTTGGTCCAGCACTCTCATCAAGGATTCTCTATGAGCAGAGGGATTCATAAATAAAGCTAAGATAAATATCTTTGAAGGAGTCTGCAGTAGCTGATCTACAATTCTGTAGTCACTCATCTTAATCATCTTCAAGATATCATCCACTTCTTTCTCTAGCGTAGCTCCGCTAGTCTCTCATGTAGCCTTCTTAGGTTCATCATTCTCAGCAATTTTCTTTCCAACAATAACATCTCTCCGAACAACCGGCACAAACACACGACCGCTACGGGTCACCCTGCTATTTTCAGCTATATTCTCAACATCAGGCATTAGCTAGATGGGAATTTCCACCCCATCTTCTAAGATTGTAGCGTTGTATTTGTAAGGCATAGCCTTATCTGACTTGTAGGGGATATGACCTGGCAAATTAATTACCAATGGGGTAACAACTGGGTTGCTATGATACTCCACTTCAAAATGGGCGGGTGCACCAAAACAAGGCACAATGACGTTTACCCCTTCTTCAACGTAATCGGTCATCAATCAGTCATTTCTGGAAAACAAATCTTCGTCTGAAGAAAAATACTCATCCGCTGAAGCATACTCTTCATATGATTCTTCTTCCGTTAAACCAACTTCAACCATATCAACCTCATGATAATCATCCCTCTGATCTGTGATCTTGATAGTTCCATTGTCTAACCGCAATTGAACACCCTCCTTCATGATTGAACGTCCTCGGGGATCTCGACAGCAAACTAGGCAAGATCCATATTGGTGCTCTACCTGACCAGCCGTGTGGCAGAAGGTAGCGTGCAACTGCACGAGGTCCTCATTCAAATGCTCCACATCAAAAATTCTGAATTAACCAAGACATCCAGAAACCATATTCACTTCCTCTTCATACTCTGCCCTAGGCCTGATTATGTGGATAAGGCCCTCATCCATTATCTCCTATAAATCAACCTTTATCTTATCACAACCCTGTATATTTGTACTACAAATAGCACAACCGGAATGGTCATGCGTGTAGTAGATAAATTCACAGAGGTCTGCATGCATTTCCCCAAAATCCCCTCTAACCAGATTAATGTCTAAAATCTTGAAGTTGCCTGGACAACCGGCCCATATTTACAACATTTACTCCCCCATGCTTGGGTAGAGGATTATCTTTCACATTAGGTCCCATGTCCTTGAAAGATAGAACACCGTACTTTATCAATTTATTCACCTCATTCTTCAAAGGATAACAATTCTCAACACTATACCATGGTGCCCCCTGATGAAAAGCACATGTTTGATCTACCTTGTAATACCAAGGCAATGATGATGGTATGGCGGGAGGTGGTCGTGTCTGGACCAACTTTTTTTGAATCAATGCTGGTAATAACTCTATATAGGTCATGGGAATAGGGTCATAACTCTCCCTTCTCTGATTAGACCCTTGATTGCCCTGCTGGGACGGTCTCTAATAAGCAACGGTAGTTGGAGCGAGATTCATAATAGGAGTAACTGAAGCGACTTGCTGATGACGCTGATAATTCTTTCTAGGAGTGTTTACCCTCCTCTCTTGTATAACAACATTTGCATCTCCCTCTTTCTTCTTGGTAAACCCATACGATGGCTTCTTTACACCTCCAGATCCTTCACTCTCTGTCAAACGGCCTTCTCTTACAGCCTCTTCCAAGCGAATACCCATTCCTACCATCTCAGTAAAGTCACTTGGTGCGCTTGCTACCATCCTCTCATAGTAGAAAACACCCAATGTCTTCAAGAAAACCTTAGTCATCTCCTTCTCTTCCATGGGGGGAATCACTTGGGCTGCTACCTCATGCCATCTCTGCACATACTCTTTGAACGATTCCCTGTCCTTCTGAACCATCGCCCTAAGTTGATCACGGTTAGGCGCCATGTCCATGTTGTACTTGTATTGTTTGATGAATTCATCTCCCAAATCATTAAAAGTATGGATATTGACACTGTCCAAATTCATATACCACTTCAACGCAGCACCAGTCAAACTATCCTGAAAAAAGTGGATTAGCAGACGCTGATAATCAGTATGGGTAGACATTCTTCTCACGTACATCACCAGGTTAGCACGAGGACAAGTGTTGCCCTTATACTTCTCAAATTCCGGGACCTTAAACTTAGCAGGTATCTTAACATTTGGGACTAAGTGTAGCTCATTCACATTCTGCACAAATAGCTCTTTTCCCCTGAGGGCCTTCATCTCTCTCCGCATTTTGTCAAACTGCTCTCGAAAATCATCCATTCTGTCATAAAGACCCAAGTCTTCACCCAGTGGAAGGAAAGGACGACACATATCATCATTAACAAACGAAACCATATTCACTGAAGGAGGCTCGGCAGGAACAACATGCACCACAGGAGGTGTCGGAGTAACAATAGTCTGAACCACTGGAGTATCTTGAGGACCAAGATTGAAACCTCCAGGTACGAAATTCTCTGGCATTCCCCATGGATAACCTTGAGGCATGCGATTCTGAATAATAGCAGGAGTAGCAGATACAGGAACAGTCAGAATTTCAGTAGTTGCCATTGTTGGTTGAAGTTGAACATTCGGTGGCTGATTCTGAGCAGCCACCAGAGCTTCCATCAGAGTAGTCAGATTGGCCATGCCGGCCTTCAAAGCAGAAACTTCTTCGCGCAGCTTGTGATTCTCTTGTTTTAAGTTGTCCATCTTATTTTTAAAATTAGCCCGAGTATTATAGTGATGTGTCAGCTTGCTGAATGAAGTAAAGAAGCTTGGTAAGACACCTGGATATGCACAATAAATGCAAGAAATATGTGCAATATTATGCATGGTATGCAATGCATATGATTATTTTTACTTCATTATTTAATATTTCAAGGGATTTAAGGTTTATAGACATATTGCAAACATCAAAGTAATAGTGCTTTTGAAATACTGAATTTTTTTATATTATAATAACTCCAAAATCGATGACAAGTTTCAATGATCACAAGTATATGATGAAAATAAAATCTAAAATCCTGAGAAAAAGAACTGATGGAGATTAATCTGTACGCTGACGCTTCCCCGTGAGCCTGGCAATCTGAGCCTTCAACCTCTGGTTTTCTTCCACATGTTTGATGGAAACCTTCTTCCAATCATCTGAATCAGGAAGTAAGTGATCAACACCTGATTGAGGCTTAGGAGAAAATAAATCCCCTTGCCTCTCCATAGACTCTACCGCCTGACTCTTAAGGATCTCAATCAAGTCGTCTTTCTCCTTCAAGTCTGCAGCTCTTCCAGATCATCTAATAAGGGAAGAGTGGTCTTCATAAATAGATCAGGCATGGGTGTCTCCTGGGTATACGACATCTTTAACTAAATGGCTCTTGATCGGATCCACTGAACATATGGCTCCAAGGAAACAACACCCCTAGGTCCCAAATACTTCCTACCCTTCTTATGAATGTGATGCCAGGCCTTCGCAATCTGATCCCTAGCTTCCCTATGGTCTTCCCCTTCCTTCAGAAAGAAACTACTCATATGAATACTATTTGGTTTATCCTCACCGGATAACCAAGCTGTCACCGTGCAAGAACAGAGTTATAGTTAATTCCTCGCTTTGTAACAAGAAGAGGTACATTGGGGAAACTACCACAACTGTCAATAGTCTCTATATCCTGATAGGCTCGATGATACCAATCAATATCCGAGTGAGTAAGTGCCACGATCTTAGGAGCCCAACGGGGTTCATTCTTGACATCCCAAAAAGCATCAGGCTGGGGCATATGGGAAATAAACCACCGGTACAACAGAGGCGTGCAACAGATAATCATTCCCCCATGATAAGAATTCCGAAGATGAATAGAGTAATAAGCATCACCCAACAGTGTAGGAACTGGGTTTCTAATCATGAAAATCCTGATAGCATTAATGTCAACAAATCTAATCATGGCCTCAAAAGCAATTGTACTTTTCATTTTGGCAAAGTAACGAGCTTTCTCCAATAAGAACTGAGCTGGTAATCCTCTAATCCCTCCTTTAGTAGTCATATGGGCTTCCACCTCAGACTTCCCTAGATGAATCAAAGCAGCAATCTCATGTGGTTTTGGCTCACCCTCCAAACCAGTAAAAGGAACACTATCGGTAACAGGAAAATCCAATAGATAAGAATACTCCTCCAGTGTAGGCATCAACTGATAGTCAGGAAAAGTAAGGAAATGATACATCAGATCATAGAACTGGACCATTGTCGAGAGAATATCCTCCTTCATCTTCAGATTCATGAGAGGGATAATGGATCCATACTTCTTCGGACATTCTACAGAACACTCGATCTCGGGAATTAGACTGATCAACTCCTCTATCTTGGGATCCTTGAAACTGTATTTTCCGGTCTTTCTCTTTCCAGAATCCATGGTTAAAAGTACCTAAGATATTCACAAATAATCAACCTTTAAATCCCTTGAAATGTGGTTTCTTAAAAGATGCTTATGAGTGCATGGATGCATGATGCAACAAACACACATAAGATCACACATATAGGGTTCATAGGTCCAACGTCACGAGCATGAAGTCGAAGGTACTACCTATAAGGTGTTGGTCTAAAGTTATCACCTTCCGAACAAGGTTCTAGAGGTTCCCAGAGTCTACATCCTTCCTTCGGATATTACCAACTTCCCGATTAACTCGATAATTAGTAATATTCTCGAGAAATACTCGTCTGAGTGTAGTATTGCGTGACAACTATTTCCGGATTACTCCGTCATAGCTTCCGCACTACACCTAAAAGGCCAAGATGGGTTTGGTATTCTACGGTCCTCAGTTTCAGCAGGCTCCCAGGTCGAAAGCAGTACGTCTTCCCGATTACTCAGTAAACGACACTACAGTCAAAGGGGCCTCCACTGAGTGGGGGATCTCATGCCTCCTTTTTTGGGATTACTCCCTCAAAGTTAACATGACTATACCACCCGTCCTATCTTAAAGTTTTCCCAAGTGTGGGTATAGGACTTATGATTAATCACCAAGCACCCTGAAAACCAGGAAAATCCAGACAAACATACATATAACATATAACACAAAAATAGTAATAAAACATATACAGGTATAAAAAAAGATAGGCTTAACCCACTTAGGGATGGACCAGCAAGAGGTCAATCTGTCCCTAGTGAAGTCTCCATTTTTCTGCAGCGGTAGAAATGTTCAAGACTAAGCCATTGGATTGACTAGACTTTATACAAATCAAAATAAAAATCGGCACCACGCTTTATTGTTTCCAAAGGAATGGGAAAAGAGCGAATAACCCAAAAAGAGGGGGGAAATATTCAAGGTAAGGGGGTTGGTTATGCAAAGAGAAGGTATTAGCACCCTAAACATCTACGGTACTCCACAGAAGCCTCTTTGTAAAAATCTGTATATTTTGGCTATAAAAACTGTTATATAAAATGGATGGTGGAGGTGAGAAAAGAAATATATTTTTTATGGTTTTTGCACCCGCCGCGGTTGCGAACCTTTAGTGCCTACGTACCACCTTTCATGTAATAGGGGATCAGGGTACACGTAGTTCCTCTTTTTAAAAAAAAATTTAAAACACAAGTGTGTTAGTCAATTTTATGAGATAAAACATCATCGTCATTGTCCGTATGGAAAACACACCTACTACCCACAATCACGAGAAAGGAGAATTTGCATCATCTCAAAGTGGAGGATATGGCTTGGATTTCAAAATCAACAATGCCTTACTCAACACCCAAGTGGAAAATATCTCTCTTCACTACATATTGTAGAAGTATAGTTGTTTGCATCACTACAAGGATTGATAAGAGTTTAATCTTTTAAGAAAAGTTTCAAAGGTAAAAAGCCAAAGTGGCAAAATGGTTTGAAATGAGATTGGTTGACTTTTAGTCTTCTCACAAAAAAATGTCAAGGTATTATTAACTTGATTGGAGATTTATTTATGAAAATGTTTTGAAAATACATGGACATAAGTCCAGGTTTATTATGAAAATAGTTTAAGTTTCAAAACAAGAAGAGTTTTCAAAAGGAGGGAGAGGATTTTGAAATTAAATAAGATGGGAGGAGAAGAAGAGATTATCCTAAAGCATAAGGTAAAAGCTAGGGATAAGAACCATCTAACCAACAAAAAGCCAATACTTGACATTATGAGTCAAGATAGAATTCCCATTCTTTGGATTGAAACCAAGCAAGAAAAGATACTAGATCTCTTGAGAGAACCAAACTTCAAGTGTATTAAGTCTTCATAAAAATTGGGCAGAGTAACGGCTGTATACGGGTGAATTCCAGATTACAAACAAAACATGTAATCACAAAAACCTGCACACAAAAAACAAACAAGCAACCCAATGTATTGAGATAAACCTCAAGAACTACAGACAAAATAATCAGATAAGATCACAAGGTCTCCAAGATAGGCCAAGGTTTCTAATCCTAAGTCCAAGAAAAAGTCCCATGCTCCATAATGCCAAGGATAGTAACCAAATAGTCCAAGTACCATTAAAGATTTTTTAGGGTTTATGTTGATTATTAAGTATCTTAAGAAAGGAAAAGAAAATAGCTCAAGTGAGCAAAGTACAAAATGGCAAGAAAATAAATGCTCAAATGAGCAAATATGAAAATGGCATGAAATGTAAATGCTAAAAGTAAATAATATATAAAGCATAAAAAAAGAATAAAAGCATAAGGTAAAAATAAGTCAATAATTAGTGGTTAGTTGGATGACCATCTTGAAACTTGCATTTGGAATTCATTAGAGGACTGGTAGAACCAAAACCTCCACACAACAAGTTGCATTTGCTTTTTGTCAAGTATATCATCCATTTGGAATTCTTATAAGTACCATTTAATGATCAACGATGTTTAAGTGATTCGCGTTGACCAAAGGTGTTGTAGATCCATTAGAGGATTGGTATAACCAAAGCCTCCACACAATGAATCTCAAAGTTATTGGATCACAGAGATCAAATTAACATACTTGGGCTTGCAATCATAAGTTTGGGCCACAAATGATCATTTATTCGAATCGGGACAAAATTTAGCGCTATGTTAAGCAATCATAAGTGGACTTATATAGAAGTCGCACCTATCTTGAGGCCGGTCAATAGCAATTTATGCCCCATTTATTTTGAGACATGATATAGAGATCATACTCCAATAACACCTAGTGCAATAAGAAGGGGATGGGGAAAAAATGCACAAACCACAATTGAATTAAATTTTAATCAAACTATTATTAAAATGATTCATCCATTTTTGTGGAGTTAAACTCAACACCATGGATCCAATGATGTTAATAAAGTTCATGATCCAAAATCTAACCCAAGATCAACCAGAAAATAGTCACAAAAATAATATCACATTTTAATATATACAAAAGGGTAAAAAATAATGTTTAAAAATAGAAAATAAAGAGAAAAATATTAACTATGTTCAAATTAATCAAAAAATAAAAAGTAAACCATATAAAAATCAGAAATGGATCCAAATATTTTTATAAAATTTTTGGTAATTTTTAAAAGTCAGAAACTATTTTTAAACTATTTAAAATTACTCAAACAAATAGAAAATAGGTCAAAAATAGTAAACCTCAATATAAAATTCCATAAAATTTTCAGAAAGTAAAAAATATGCAAAATAATATTTATGAATTTTTTCAGAATTAAAAAATGTCAGAAAGTATTTTATAAGTAATTAAAAGAAAGAAAATAATTCAAAAAAATACAAAAAATATCAAATTTCAAAATAAAAATTTGAAAAAATAGTCATGAGATCAGAAATAATTCAAGGTATTTTTGTGAATTTTTTGGTGATTTTTGGATAAAAAATAAAAGAGTTATGAATGTTTGAAAATTTAATCAATAAAAATATAAAATAAGAAAATAAAATAAAACCAAAAAGATGTGAACCATCAGTTCAAAGTCAAAACGCGTTAGTAAGTTGATCCAGTGGACCAGACGCACTGTGCTTGATATGGACTTTAGTGAGATACACATAGGATCAGAAAAAGGGCAACCAATGAAATTAAAACGTTTGGCACGCTATTATTGGCTGAGCCGAGACATGGCATCATCTTCAACCTCCAGACACCCTACAATGGGGATTTTATGAGATCCTGCAAATGGAAAAATTAGAATCCCAGGCTAGTATCATTGAACTCGTCTCTTCAAGACGATTCTAACACCACCATCGCGCCAAATTTATATAAGGTATGGGGAGAGATATGAATCAAAAACTCAGAAAGTAGCTAGCACCTTCAATTTGAGATTTCTCTCTCAATTCTCAATGGATTTAAAAATTGTAAGCAACATTAGAATCAGGAGAAGGAAGAAGCTCAAGGAAGAAGCTCTGAAACAAGACTTCTGTAGCTTGAATTATGGCTCGTTTTGATTGGTTTAAGTGCTGGAGAGTTTGTATGATGCTTAAGGATGAAGAATGCGCAAAGAATTTTGGAAAAGGGAGCTTAAATCTCAGAAACTGAATTAAAAAAAGATGGATTCGTGTGAGGTTTTGGCAAGGTGTTTTTGGCTCCTAAAGCTTGAAGAAATGAATGGGGGATGACCCTCTATTTATAGGGAAGTGAATGGGAATGAAAATTGGAAGAAACAAGGAAGTTTGGAGGGAAATTGGATGAAGGTCGAGCACGAGTGAAGTGTGACTTCATTTCTATCAAAACTCAACCAAATCTTGCATTTTGGGGTGCTAATCATTTCTAGAAAGTTTGCTAATCAAGTTTAAATAAAAAACGCGCATAAATCTTGTGTTTAGAAGTCACATTATGGATTTCAAAATTCTGACTTTGTGGAAAATTCAGTTTCAAGTTACCAAATTCAAATCCATGGCATTTCCAACTCAAGGGGTCTTAGGGCATGGTTCTTGATGCTTTAGAAAGATGAGGTTAAAAGATTTGCAATGGAAAAAGAATGGAATCAAATGGATGCTTGAGCTGAAAGTTGCATTGAGTCAAAGTTGAAGAAAAAGGGTTGACTTTCCATACTTAGAAATATTTCAAATTCTTCTTTAAAAATGACCTATAATCGTTTGCATCCAAACATGGCCTTTCACTTGAAATTTTCTCTTGACCAAAAAATATGGAATGAATTAGATCTCTTGAATGGCATTTTGAAACTTGAACCACTCAAAATCTCCAAAAATTGAGCAAGTTATGACTTGTTGAAGTTGTCCAAAAATCATGAAATGACCTATAGTCTTTTGCATATTTAAGGCAACTTCCATCCATTTTACTACTTTGAACATAAAAGAAGGCATGAAGTTCACATCTTCAAGATCATTATGGAAAAATAATGGACCCAAGGTGATGGAAATGGACCAAGTTATGATCAATTGAAGTTACTTATGTAAAATTGGGGATTCATCTGAAGGGCTTGTAATCTTTCTTCTTCATCAAGTTTCTTCAACATGAAAAATCCTTGGATCTTTTGAAGTGATTTGTTGATAATCCTTTTAAGAGAAGGATGTATTTGGAATCATTCAAAAATACCCAAAAATGAGCAAGATATACTCCTTTGAAGTTCAAAACCCTAGTTTCTAGATCAAGAAAATGCCTTGAGGAACTTTGACAAGTTTGAACAAACTTCTTGTACCAATATTCTTGCTTTGTGAATAGAAGTTGTTTAGGATGATACTGAGGACTCATAGCCACCAAAACCACTTCCATATATTGAAATTTGAGAGAACTATGCCCTTGTGACCAATATGAACAAGGCCTTGTCCAAACATAACAACTTCTCTAATCAATCCCTTGTACTTTTGAATAAATCTTGATAACTTTGAAATGTGGTGAACCAAAATAAACCTTGCCATACCCTTTATTCCAAAACAACTTCAATGATAAGGTTTGAACTTCTCAAGCTTTTATTGGCTAGGTAATGGAAATAAACTCATGAACCTATGGAGTAATTTGTTAAATCTCATTGCCCTTCACCTACATGGATAACAAGCAAGACAAACCAACATTGCATTTTATTAGTTTAAATGAAGAAAACAAAACAATATTCATGATCACAAGAGGAACATAAGTCAAGGTGCTTGGTAATTCCTCAAAAGGAGCAAAGCTCAAAGTAGGGAGGGGAACCAAGAACCCTAGTGTGATCTTGTTGTGAGTGAATCAACATGGTATGATGAAGGGATCTTAGGGGAAAAAATTGGGGTACAACACTAGGTTAGCTGTGTCCACTGGTTCTTCGTGGGGCTGTATGGTCTTTCTTCTTGTTATAGCAACTTGTCAAGTTCCCCTGGCACTTCACAATCTTCCTCACCTTCGTCTTCGGCTTGTTAGATTAGATTTTCAGAGTCACAAAAGGCCATAGCAGAATTCTTACCCAAGGGATCCCGAATGGATGTAGATTTGCATTTTGAATGTGAGTGTGTGTAAGAGTAAGCTATCTTTGAAAGAAATAAAAATGTAAAAAAAAGAAAGACATAGAGCACAAAGTTTTTATGCAAAAATGTCCATGATTCATTGATGACATATGAAAATGAGGTAACACCCTTACAAATGGACCGTTGTGCCTCGGGTAAGACACATGGTTTTTTAAAAGTCCGAATTGTTTAATTATTACAGATCCGACAAAAATTTAAAGACAATTACTGTTGGATAAAAGTAATTGGGAAAAATCTTTAGCTTCCCAGTTGCTGAGTCCTCCGTTGATGGTTGGGAAAATCCAGTCTTCTATGTCACAACCGTCATCATCATCATCCTCCATTGTGTTGACTCCGTGGTTGCTGATCTTCAAAGGTGGTCCCTCGACACGAGCACGACGGACAACTTTCTGGGCTCCTGAAGTGAAACCCAAACCAAATTTGTCAGATTTGTAAGGGATATGTGGGAGTTGGCCCCAAATAGTACACCCACCTTCTTTGATCACGGCCCTGACATCTTTTAGAGAAGACATCTTTAGCGGAGGTCTTGTAATCTTCGGGACTTGGAAAACAGTCTTGGCTAATGCTACAGTTTTTGGGGCTTCCTCGAAATGCTGAAACAGAGTTTCAATGAATTTACCATTCAATTCCATGTATCTGAAGGAGTTCAAGTGACTGACCATATATTCTTCTTCTCCATGGACAGTAATGATTTTCCCCTTGGTTGGGTATTTCAGCATTTGATGTAATGTGACGGCACCAACATTATGAATCCATGGTCGGCCCAACAAACAGGAACATGAAGGGCGAATGTCCATTACATACAAAGTTGAATCAAAGGTTTGAGTTCCAACTTTTATGGGGATGTCCACCTCCCCATGCACCATTCTCTTTGAAGCGTCCAAGGCCCTTACCACTATGTTGCTGGGTTTTAAGGTCAAACCTTCACAGTCGAGTCTATCAAGAGCTTTCTTAGGCAGCACATTCAAAGATAAACCTGTATCAACCAAGACATGGGACAGAGTTGTGCCCTGGCATTCGATAGAGACATGCAATGCCTCGTTGTGCTTCCTCCCTCTAGGTGTCAAGTCAGTATCAGAAAAGCCTAAACCATTGTCAGCGGTTAAACTGGCCACACAGTCTTGGAACTGATCAGTAGAGGTTTCTTGTGGTACATGGGCAGTTTTAAGAAATTTCACCAAGGATTTCGCATGAGCCTCGGAGCACAACAATAAATCCATCATGGAAATCTTTGATGGAGTCTACCCTAGATGTTCGACTATGTTGTAGTCGTTTCTCTTTATAAATTTCAGAATTTCTTCCATCTCCTTCTGGGAGGCTTCAGGGATAGATACTGATTATGCCTTCATCCGGACAGGCTCAACCAGAATGCCTTTGTCTCGAGTCTTGGTCGACTCGGTGATATGGGTGTCAATAGGAGAGACCATAGGGATTGTAGTAGTAGTAGTGTCAATAGGAAGAGAAGTAGGGATGATCACAAGACCGATAACAGTCTTCGGAGGAGCAATCTCGAGAGAGAATACTCTTCAACTTTGGGTTATCTTGTTGGTTCCCACAATGTTGCTGATGTTGGGGTCAGCCTTCTCAAAAATTGAGTCTTCATTAGCCAGCCAATCTTGCTTGACACTGTGATAGTAGACGTCACCCCCATAGTTCCATGGGACAATTTTATCTGATGAGTACGAGACCGGCCCTGGCATAATAATTATGAGTGGAGCCACTTTAGGAACTGATATAATCCTAACGGGTCTCTTGGTGGAGACCCCAGAAGGATTGGCGAAAATGGTTACTATTGAAACATCATTGTAAGAAATGGTTGGAATGGGAGTCTTTTTAAACAAAATATCTTTGTCATCCATTAGACGTTGGACACCTGTTTTCAATAAATGACAACCAATTCGTAGGGATAAACAGAGGTGGCAGCTTTTGTCACAGCCCAGAAATAAACAAGCTTTCAACAGGTTCCTCTTGACAGTAAGGAGAGGAGTAACAAGTTCATCAACAGTAGTAAAAAACATATCATCTTCAACATCGTTAACATCACGACCATGCTTGGGAATAGGAGCGGTGATAAAATTTGGGATCTCAGGAGCATCAAATTCAATTTATTTTGCTTCGAGAAGGTCTTGCACCTTGTTTTTTCAAAGCCCAACAATTGTTGGTATCATGGCCTGGACTTTCTGGATGGTAAGCATAACGAGCATTAGGATAATAGTGAGGAGAGGTTGTGTTGGGATTCTTTGGGGCTTCCTTTAAAGTTACCAGATTAGATCTCAATAAATATGGAAGGACTTGAGATAGTGTCATATTAATCCGGGTAAATTGTCTCAATGGCCTTTCTGTTCTAGGTTGGTTGCTCCTTTGTTGAGTAGGTGCAGGCTTAGGGATCATGACAACCCCCACCACTGGACAGCGTTCAGTTCTATCTTGCTTCCATTGAGGATACACAACACCAACTTTTTTTCCAATAAATGGTTTTCTTACAGCAGCGAAAGATGCGTCTTTTTGGATCTTTCCACTCTTAATCCCAGCTTCCACTCTTTCCCCGGTCAAGATTAATTCAGTGAAGCCTGTTGAGGAGATTCCAATTAGATGATTAAAAAATGGACCAGACATGGTCCCTAGAAACATATCCACTAGCTCCCTTTCAGACAGGGGAGGCTGGACTTTTCCTGCTAGGTCCCTCCATATCTGAGCATAGTCTTTGAAACCTTCTCTTGAAACCATAGCCATACTCTGGAGTTGAGTACGGGTGAGAGCAAGGTCTGCATTGTATTGATACTGTTTATAAAAATCAGCGGCAAGGTATTCCCAATTCTGGATATTGGCCCTTTCCAGTTGATAGAACCAATCTAGCTGAGTCCCAGATAGACTGTCTTGAAAGAAATGGACCCACAAATCTTTGTCGGTAGTATGAGGCTGTATATTCCTCACATAAGATCGGAGATGTATCTTGGTACACGAAACCCCGTCGTACTTAGCAAATATTTGTGCCTTGAATTTTGGTGGAATAACAATCCCAAACACCAAACCCAACTCTTCAAAGTCCAGCCCGAGCACTTTCTGAATCTCCATTGCACTTAGACGCTCTTCCAGATGTTTGTATTTGTCGTCGGCCGGGGGATACTATTCTTCAGAGTAGTCTTCTTCTTCTTCCTCTTCAAATTCTTGCTAGGAGTTGCTTCCTTGCCTTTCCCTTCTTGATTGTCTTTTTCACCAGATGATGTTGCAAAGTCTAAGATCTTTCTGGTTGCTCTTGGGAACCTTCTTCCTAGATTTAGAACACTAATTGTTTTCTTTGCTTTTTTCTTCTTTTCTTTAATCAACAAAGTTTTCAAATCCTCTTGTCCTTTGGCTAGAGCAAGAATATCTGTTGAAACTGAGCATTCTGTGCCCGGAGGTCTTTTACTGTTTGCTCGAGATCCATCTTACTGAAATAAACAGTAGAAAGATGAGGAGACTTATTGTAAGAAACCTACTTATGTTATGATGAATGGAGATGCATATGCAATGATTTCAAGGAAATTATAGGTTTAAATTTGCTTTAGACCAAAAAGAAACATACGTTATATTAATAAATCAAAGTTTTAGTACATCATGCCTTCTTTGGGATTACAAAGAAATATAAAAAACTCTAAGATAAAAAAGTTGTACGCATCCTCTTTGGTGCAATGTAGGCGTTCAGGCTCCGCTCCTCATGAAGCTGCTTGGTGAGTTCCAAAACCTTCTTCTCGCTGGCGTAGAATTGGGCGTCGAAAGTATCTCACTCTCCTTTAAGCTGTATCTAATCCCTTTGCAAGTAATCAAGAGAGGTGGGCATGTCAGGATGTAGGATATTGTATGGAACATCTGCTTCCACAACAGGCTCTATGATAACCGGGAGAATGGAGCGGTAAGGCATTATAAGACTTTGAGCACGGGTTTGTACCCATTTGAGGTAAGGCTCAAGAGGGATGGAATTCTTGTGCACCAATGTCTTGCTATCTACCTTGTTCAACATCCTCTAAGCTCGGATAAACCTCTGGCGGTGACCTTGATCGTCATTTTCGTAGTCAAATACCAACCCTTGAATGAGTATCTCATGTGGACCATCCCTTCGGGTGTAATCAAACTGTCTTAAGGCTAAGCAGGGGTTGTAGGTGATACCTCCTCTTATGCCGAGTAAGGGAACATTAGGGAATTTTCCACAACGGTTGATGATAGTAACATTCTCTATAGATCGGAAACACCAATGAATGTCTAAATGTTTGAGCGTCATCAATCTATGTGACCACCTTAAACCTTGATCGTTCTTCAATACAGATTTGGGAAGATGTGAAATAAACCATCTTGCCAAAAGAGGAGTACAACACATAAGGATACCTCTTTTCCTCATAGTGCGAGTGTGAAAAGAATGTAGGATGTCTCCTAGCAAAGTAGACACTGGGTTACGAGACATGAAGATTTTGACGGCACTCACATCTATGAGTTGGTCAGGATTTGGAAACAAAACCATCCCATAGATGAGGAGAGCCACAATTTCCTCAAAAGCTTGCAAATCCAAAGAGTTCCAATAATTTTGGGCTTTCTCAAACAAGAACTTTGCTAAGAAACCTCTGACACCACTCCTTGTTTCCCAATTAGTTGTGATATCAGATGATTGCAAGTGTAGGGCTTGAGCAATATCTTCTGGCTTTGGATCTCTTTCCGTACCATTTAAAGGTAGTTGATTGAGAATGGGAATCCTCAAGAGTTGGGAGAATTCTTCCAAAGTTGGCACAAGTTGATAATCAGGAAATGTGAAGCAATGGTGTAAAAGATCAAAGAACTAGAAGAGCACCTTCATCATGTCCTCATCAGTGTTGGAGGTAACCAAGTTTAAGAGGCGACCATGTCTTTCGGTAAATGGAGAATTTTCAGGAATTCTTGATGCTAGCTCTTTAAGTTGAGGAGGGATCCTTACAAGATTGACTTGAATGGTTTTCCTGCGAATAGAATCCATGTCCTACAAAACAGAACAACGATAAATCCCAACATCCTTGAAATGGTTAGTGAGTATGATGTTATGATGTTTATGATGTTATGTATAAGTAGATATATAAAAATAAAGCATACAAGTCCTTAGGTTTAGGCTTCCATGGAGTCTCATAGGTAAGTACCCTTTTGAAGTTCAGTTGGCTCAAACCTGTCCTAGTAATAGTAACCGGGTTCTAAGGAGCTCAATATCATTGGTTTGTTTCCTTGGGCATTGTTTCAGCGCAAGCCTCTTTAATAGCGACCGAAATATCCCAAAAAACCAAACCTCAATGAGTGTAGTATCGAGTATCTACCAACTTCGGACTGCACCAAATCCGGTCATCTCACTAGGTCCTAATGGCCAAGTTGGTCGAGTAAAGGTTCTAGAAGTTAGTTAGTGCTTCATGACATCACTCAGCGACTCAGTATTCTCCTTGACTACTCAAGGGATACCGATATCCACAAATATGTCACACTAACGTAGCTATTGCTTATACCATGTCGGTATACCCCGCACAGTCTCCACAATGTATTGTTACTTACCCATAAGGAATCCCAAATCTGGGTAGAGGGTTCAAACCCAAACAAAGAACCAAAATGTAAAGCATACAAGTCAAACAATGAAAGCTTATAAATGTGATCCAACCCTAAGGTAACCCCACTTTAAGAATTGTCCCCAGCAGATTCGCCAGTTCTGTAACGTGGTGGGAGACCTGACTTGGTTGTTTTGCGTTTGATCGCAAAATGTTGCAGTTAGCAAGAGTCTCCACTGACTTTTCTTTTATCCAAAAGGAAAGACTGAAAAGAACAGGAAAGACGTTTGAGATGTTTTCTTGAGTTCGGGGGGTAGATTATGAAAAGGGAAGGTATTAGCACCCTTTTCATCCATTGTTTTCCATGGGATCTTAGTTACTTGCTAGATCACTTGCTTTTGTTTGAAATTGTGATTTTTGTGGTTTTTGAAAGTATTTTGTAAAGAGGCCTTTGTTTAGGAAAACTCTGTAATGATTCTCATTCGTAAGAATGTATACAAAGTGTTTGATCTTTTGAAAATGTTTTCAAGTTTGAAAGATGTTTTTGAAAGTGTTGGTGTTTGTTTTGAAAATAGAAAGGCTGTTTTTGTTTTGAAATTGAGCAAGAAATTTGGAACATTCTACCTACTCAAAAGTCTTTCATGTTCATTTCCTCTTTCCTTTGACATTGTTATCTTACCATTGATTTGGTAAGTAACCCTATCTTTGGATGTAATAGGGGCGGGCAAGGGTCATCGTATAACCATGATTACCAATGTTGCAAGGTATCTTAGCATTTTCTTTAGGGACTAAGATCATTTTGAAAGGCAACATGGATAGCATCATCGAGGGACTATGATCTTGTATTTTTGCTTGTTTTTGCTAAGATACCTCACATGCATAATATGGCCATTTTGTAAGGCAACCAAGTGGATTTACCCTAGGGGTGTATGTGTGCAAGTGTATTGATTTATATGCTTGATTTGTATTTAAATTAGGGTTTTCTAAGCATTGATTTTAATCTTTCCATACAAACCCTAATTACTAGCATTTGTATATAAAGCATTTAAATTGTGGAAAATAAAAATGCTACGCTATTACATCATTTAGGAGAGGGGGTGTACAAATTACAAATGGGGAATTGCAAGAAATTAAATCTAAATAATTATTACTACCATATTGAATTTGAATAAATGTACAAGAATATAAAGGTAATGCAAAAGAAAAGAAGATTGTTTTTTGTTTGAGTTTTTATATGAAAGGGTTTTAATTCTTAACCTAATTGAAAATGATTAAGAAAAATTAAGCAAAATTAACCTAACCTTAATAAGAAAAGATAATAACTTAAAAGAAGATTTTTTAGGTTTTTTTATTTATGAAAAGGTTTTAAATTAGTAAAAATAATATGGATATTAATTAATTAAAAGAAACCCTAATTAATTTATTCATAAGAAAATAATATACTAGTTAAACCCTAGTCTAAATATTCATTGAATAAAAAAGAAATTAATTTATTAAGTGAAAAATGTTTTTTTTTGTTCTTTTAGTTTTTATGAAGAAAATAAACTAAATAAATAAAAATAATAAGAATATAAATATTTTTCGGGTTTTTATTAGTAGTAAAAAAATGGTATTAAAAATAATAATAATGATAATAATAATAATAATAATAATAATATTAATTAAAAATATGAAAATATAAAAACACAAAATTAGGGTCAGGGGTGTTAAAAACAGTCAGGAGGGTGGAAGGCTAGCAACAAATCCCAGGCCCGAAGGAGGAAGGCCCAAGCGCCTGTTGGCTGCAAACAAAAAAAAGGAAAAGTGTAAAATTTTTTTTTGCCAAAAGGTCTCGCTGGGGCTCGAACCCAGGACCTCCTAATATGCGCGCACTTGTTGTACCACTGGGGTGGCCTGTTTCATCCATTCATTATACAACAATCAATAAAATTAAAACAAATCAAGTCCATGTTATAACTTCATCTTCAACCTCCATCCAGAATCCCTGCAACTTGTTCATTTCTCAACCATTTGCAAAAATGTAAACCTGAAAGTTGTGAAGAATTTCAACACGATTCCAGAAATGTAAATAACTTAAACTAATTCCCAAAAATGAGCATGAATTTCTAATGGTACCAAACCCTGACCTAATATTTTCAAGGGTTCAGATTCAAAATTCTAATTACTCAAGCTATAATAATGAAATCTAAGGACATGGTTAGCTTCAGCACAATGATATCTATATTTCTTATTCACAAATAAACCATTAATGATGCTTGTATGAAGAGTTCAAAGTTAAGGAAACTTACCTCAAAACTGGAAATCGTATTATGAGTTTGAGCACTCCTCAAGGTGTTGTGATGATCAGAATAGCTCCACTGAGGTCCCAGGAAGCTAATGCAATGATTAGCTTGGATGGAGAGTGGCTGAAATGGTCTGGAGAAGTCCACTTGCAGTGCTCTGTTTTTGAGTTTGGACAATGGTGGAAATGGAGTTACAGTCGTGTAACTGGTATTGGGATGAGTTGTATTTGGTGTTTAGAAGCTTTAGGAACCAAAAGGCTTGAAAATGCACAAGGGAGATGTGAGTTTCAAGTTTTTGGTCAGATTATGCAAGAATGGAGGTATGTGATACAGTTCTGAGTTATTTGTGTGTTTAAGGGCTTAAGCATGCATGTGTTTTGATGCCAAAGACTTGTACATAAGTAATGAGAAGGTTTGAATGCTTGAGAGGGTCCACAATTTCCATGAAAGTCATAGGAGGCATTGAAAGTTCAATTATCCTTGTGCAATCTCAAACCCTAATTTCAATCATCAGTGCTTAAGGAGGTGTCTTGAGCTGATCAATCCTTGTGTAGTCTTGAATCCAAGGAGATCTTGTGAGAAAATATTTGATAAATGAGAGAGAAAATTTTGGGGTACAATAGTGTGTTTTGAAAAGGTTTTAAAAATTCCAATGTAAGGCAGTCTGATTTATAATAACCCTTGTATCAGTCCTCAAGAGTGTTTATAAAGCGTTTGAACGTAGTTGTTTTAAAAGTATGAGGTGAAAAAATTATTTTAATTTGTGAGTAAGAAATTAAGGGTATCTTACCCACTTAAAGGTATTTCGTTATCCTTTTCCTTCTCCGTTAGGGATGGTGCTATCCATACCATTAGTTGGTAGGTAGCCCCTTTCGTTGGATGTGAAGGGACAAGCGTAGGGTTGTCTTTATGGTCATAGAAGGCAACATATAAGGATACCTTAGCAATTTGAAGGGACTGTCATCATATATTCGTAGGCAACATCGAGGGACAAGATCATTTCTCGTAGGAAACTTCGAGCGACATCGCGGGACTATGATCTTTGTGATGACTTTAATCGATGGTCTTTGCTAATGGTATCCCTACGTTCGAGGGACATGACATTGCTTCCTAAGGTAACAAGGGAGGCTACCCTAGAGGTGCATGTGTGCAAGAACGATTCAGTTCAATTATTTATCTTGATTAGGGTTATCTAACAATTGATTTTAAATCTTGCCATACAAACCTATTACTAACATCCAAATATATACAAACAAGCAAGCATAATATAGGCGCAGAAAGTAAAGTGCGGAAAAGTAAACCCTAATTAAGATATTACAAGGCTTTGGGGCAGTTACAATAGTATAAATTTGCGATAAATAAAACTACAGCTATTACAAAAAAAAAACTGTGCGACCTATATAATTTCTCTAAGAAAGTAAAGGGAAAAATAAATAAGAAGATGTTAAAAAGATGTTTTAAAGTCCTAAAATCTAAAACGTTAGAAATTATATTTTTTTTGTATTTTTGTAGAAAATAATTTACGTTAATAATTAATAAAAACCTAAGTATTCTAATTAATTTTACAAATTAAAAAATAAGACCTAAAATCTAATTAAATGAAAAAAGTTAATTAAGAAAACCTAAAAGACTATTTTTTGGATTTTATGTAATATTCTGATTTTGATATGTTTTGATTTAAATTGTAAAAAAGAAATAAATTAGTGGAAATAGAGTTTCAAAGAGAGAATCCGATCGTGCCCTAGCCATGGTAACTAATCATCCATGCGTTAAAGCTTACGTTTCTTATTCAAACCTATTCTAAACACCATGATTAACTCATTTATGCACACATAATTAGTTAAATATGCATAGATTAGAAGATTCGAATTCAAGAAACTTACCAAAACCGGTGGTCTTGTGTAAGCTATTCTAGACGTGAATAGATTTGTTTCTAGACTTGGTGAGATTCCTGGGAGCTTCAGGAACACGATTTGAGGCTTGGTTTTGATTGAGAGTGGCTGGAAATTTTGGTACGAGTTTGCACCTTTCTTTGAAAATTTGTAATTTTGAAACCATGCTTCTATGGCATCCACTTTGTATCTATTGCACTTTAGTGTTGCATGTGTTTATAGAGGAATGAAAATCGATAAAAACAAGGCAAGGATCTTGTATCATTATGTCATAATTCATTAGAAAAAAAACATTGAAATCTTTCCAAAATTGTTTTAAAAACATTCCAAACTTTGTTCCCAACATGTTTTCACGGTTTTGGCAAGCTCTTATGAGGTCTTGGGCCTTCTAGAAGATATCCAAATGAAGCCCATACAGTCTTTGGTCCATAAAATCATATTTTATTTGATTTATTTTAACTTAATTTGAATAAAATCAAAATAAATAAAATAAAAAATCAAAGTAATGTATAAATGGACTTAGAGGTCCTCTAACATATTACAAACATGTTTAAACCTCAAAAGTTAGGCCCATTAGTCCAAAAGTTCAAGATTGTCCAAATGAAGTTTCATGCATTTTCTCAAAAATTTCCCAACTTGCACCAATCATAACACTCTCAAATTTCATTATTTGAAGGTGATATTATACTTTTTAGAAATCTCAAGATGTCCTTTATAATATCTATGTTTATCATTTTTGCATTTTAAGAATTTATCTTGATGTAAATTGCCTTGAAAAAAGTGTCTTTTTGTTGACTTTTGAAATGACCTGTAATGTATTGGCTCATATCTCTCAAATGATGCCCTTTTGGATTTGAGCTTTGATAGACAAAGTTGTATAGAATTGAATTTCCTTAAAAATCAGTTTTGGTTGGGGAAAAACTTATGAAGCATGTGAAAGTTATGCTTGGTCAAAGTTCAGTTGACTTCTCCTAAGGAAACCATAATTTTTCAACTTTTGACTTTTGATGATTTGAGGGGTTTTCTGAGGAATCATGATCAAACCTTGATAAAATGATGAATATCACTTAAAAATATTGATGTTTACCAAAAATCTTGAAGTTTGACTGTATGTTGGCCACAGTTGAATTTTTACCATATATAGTTAATTTTCCATTGTTTGAGCAATTGACTGATCAAACTTGTGATGCAAGGCTTGAAATATGACATGAGGATTCTTTGAAGAATATGAGGAGTCATGAAAACCATTTGAGGAATTATAAGTCCAATTTCCTTTGAGAAAAGCAAAACCCTAGTTGTAGGCTAATTGCTTAGGATAAGACTTGTCTGATCAATTCCTTGAGTAATCCTGAGCAATTGAGAACCCTAGGAAGATGAGGAGAACTCTTGAAATAATTTGATTTGAAAATGAGAGGGTAAACTTTAGGGTACAATAGTTGTCTCTGTTCAATCTTCTTAAATCTGAAGGGTTATATTGGCATTCTCGCCATTCACGGTCTAAAGGTGGAAGAGGATTGAACACTTAAGTACCCAGAAATTTGCACTCACATGCACACGAAGTAACACTGTTGGTTGATTGTACCGGGAATGGGATTAAATATTCCATTTGGATAGTGACAGGATGTCGTCAGAGATGGTCTCATAGATGCCATCCAAAGTAACTGTTGATAGGAATATCAGAATGAGTCTACGCCTGACTTTATCTGAATGATGTACCAGAATGAGTCTATGTTCGACTTTATCCAAAAGAGTTTCAGAAGGAATCTATGCTTAACTTCATATGAATGATATACTAGAAGACATCTACGATCGACTTCATCTAGAAGAGTTATTGGAAGGAGTCTACGCCTGACCTTTTTCCCAAAAGAGTATCAGAAGGAAATCTACGCCTGATTTCATCTGAATGATGTAATATAAGATATCTACGCCCAACTTCATCTAGAAGAGATATTGGAACGAGTCTACGACTGACCTTGTCCAAAATAATATCATAAGTAAATCTACGTCTGACTTCATCTGAATGATGTACTAGAAGATGTCTACGCTCGACTTCATCTAGAAGAGATATCAGAACGAGTCTACGCCCGACCTTGTCCAAAAGAATATCAGAAGGAAACCTACGCCTAACTTCATATGAATGATGTACTAGAGGATGTCTACACCCGACTTCATCTAGTAGAGATATTGGAACGAGTCTACGCCTGACCTTGTCCAAAAGAATATCAGAAGGAAATCTACGCCTAATTTCATCTGAATAATGTACTAGAAGATGTCTACGCCCGACTTCATCTAGAAGAGATATTAGAACGAGTCTACGCCTGACCTCGTCCAAAAGAATATCAGAAGGAAATCTATGCCTGACTTCATCTGAATAATGTACTAGAAGATGTCTATGTCCGAATTTGTCCAAAAGAGTTTCAGAAGGAAATATATGCTTAACATTATCTAAATGATGCACTAGAATGAGTCTATGCCCAACTTTGTCTAGCAGATGCATTTGGAATGAGTCTACGCCCGACTTTGTCCAAAATAGAATTAGAAGGAACCTACGCCCGATTATATGAAAATGCTGGTTATATAGATAGTCACCCCTTTCAGTTTCAGGAATTGATCTACATCCTGTCTGTAAATTGTTGATAATATTCGGCTATTTGCAGATTTAACCTAAAAAGACAAAGTTAGTTCTATGCAATGTCATGATGTATGCGTTATGTAATGATGCTCTCAAGATAAATGAGAATGTTGCATGCGTTTTGTATGTATATGTTATGATATTGTAAATGATGTATGGATGCGACATGTCGTTAGAGAGCATTGGTAGCTTCTTATAACAATGCCTTGTTGGGGACAATAAATCCTTGACTGTTGCTGGATATGAAGAAAGTGATTCTTCAATTTCTTCTGGGAATAATTTTGCTGGAAATTTCTGTCTTCTGTTTAAGGATACCTCACTAGGGATCTTTGACTTCTACTTGAGGATAATAAAAGAGAGTCAATTGCTTGCTTTTCATTGAAGGAATTGATTTTTGCATATCCTGACTGGGGAAAAGAGAGATGGATGCTATCAGACCAAGTTTTAGGAATTGTAGTAGTTTCTCTAGGGATAAAAACTTTGGTCAAACCCTGCTGGAGGGAAGGAGAGGATTTCATGGTGTTGGAAAAATAAACTCCACTGGGGAATGAAATTCCTATAAACGGTGTTAAGGAAATAATTTTTTTCGGGGATTAGTATTTCATAGGCTGTGTTGGGGAAGTTTTCACCGTATACTGGGGGGAATGATCGCATCTTCTTATTTGATGGGGAACCTCTTGGGGAAGATGGTCCTATTAAGATATCGATCAAAGATATGGAAATGAACTACTGGAAGATGCCCCAGTTTCGGTCTGATTTACATATTTATACTTGCTGGGGAATGTATCTCTATTGAAGATGAGCTTATGCAAATAGCTCTATAGAGATAATTCTGTGGAAACTGTTCTGTGGGGATTTATGGATGACTTGAACATTATCTCAACTTTTAGAGCCCTTGGTAAATGCTTATCAGGGTGATAAGTCTTCTACTGGTAGACAGGTGATGAGATAACGGGACATAGTCGTACACTTTAACCCTAACTTTTGCCTAGACCGCCTTTTCAGATTTTCAGTCCACCGGGATGCCCAATTTTTCCCAAGCTGCCTTTTCAGGTTTTTGACTTGCCGGGTGTACAATTTTTCATATATCCCTAATTTTTCCCGAACCCTTTTGGTTCGCCGGGATGCCCTTATTTTTCCTAGGCCTGTCGACCTAGCGGGTCTCTTTTACGTGTAGTATTTTTTTAACTATGTCCATATTTACATGGTGAAGAGAATTTTCACTATAAGTGTTGTAGCATGCCAGAGAATGTTTTCTTGATTGTACATGGCCCTTTGCTGGAACTCATGTTTAATGTCCCAAGTGATTCAAATGGAGGTGTGCCCCTGGCTATTTGGAACTTTTGAGAGATTTCTTGAATCATGACTTGACTGCCCCCAGATCAGTTAGACATCATGTCATGCCCCTTAATTATGAAAGGCCTTTTACTGGAAATATCTTTCCATCTGAGGTGATTCTGTTCATTGAGAGGATTTCCGTTCATTGACAATTCGTCATGCAAATTTCTCGGCTGTCGAGTAATTAGTTATATGCAAACAGTGGTATTAAAAATGCAAAGCTTATGTCTGTCTTGAAGTTTTGAAAATGCATTTTTAGTAAAATAGAATTTTGTAAGAATATGAATTCAACTCAGGTTTTATAGTAAGCCTTATATGAGTCAGGATACGTTTTGTAATAGTATGCTTTCGAACTAACCTATGCTTCAGGTAGGAATTTTAAGGGTTGTAACGTGGCCTAGTTCACGGTTTAAGAAGTAAATGAAAAAAAGCTCAAAATTTATTTGTTCCCAACCCGTTCTCCGTGATGTTCTTCAACCCTATACTCAGTTAATTGTGTGTTTAGATTCCAATTGAGCCTTGAATGATATTTTTGTGATGGTTCGGATACTGGAAGTTTACTTGAGAAGGCATTCATTTTTTGTTACATTTTTTTTCTTCTTTTGTTGAGGATTTGTAGTGACCTCTTTTGACTTGATTATCCCTAAGTTTTGCCTGAACTGTTTCTTCTATGATTACAGTCAGCGGGATGCCCCTGTTTTTTTCCTAAGTCTCCTTCATAGGTTTTGACTTAGCAGGCTTTTCTTTTGAGAGATAACGACTGCCTGTTTTACGGGGAACCATCATCGTCTTTTGATTTGGAAGGACGTCTTTGATACTATTTGCTATGTACAAAGTGAAAGCTTGTGATTGAATGCACATTTGAATTAATTGAGAAATTGCTCTGCCCATGTTATGATTTAAGGTTTCAAATTGTGTGAAAAAGAAAACTCCTACTTCTTAGGCTCAAAGGGGTTGACTAGGGATTATCTTCCTTATAACTCCAATGTTTAGGATTTGAAACAACGGCTGTACATCGTCATCAAGGCCTGTTCAAAAGCATACTGTAGATATTATGGTATCATTTTTGTCATCCTCCCTCTAAAGGCTTATAGCTTTTAATCGAGAGTTGAATATCACAAAATGAAGTAAGAAAGCAGTTTAAATATAGTGAAAATGAATTAATTCAAGACAAACATGTGCAATGCATTAATGGGAAAACCAAAGTTTAACATGACAGTAATTGTTTGAACAAACAAAGAAATTACAAATAAAAATTCGAATGAAGAAGCTTCTGTCATTGGCAGTAGGGAAAATACAGTTATTCAGGTCGTTGCTGCTATCGATATCTTCCATAATATTAATCTGATCCTAATTATGATTCGGCATGGGAGCGATGATCACATTGGGAGTCTCAGGAGGATCGGATTCAATCTCCTTGGCATCAATCATATTTTGAATCTTGTATTTCAGCGGCCAACAATCGTTAGTATCATGCCCAAGACTGACAGAATGATATGCATACCTTGCATCAGAATTGTAGTTAGGAGAAGAAGTTTTGGGGTTTAGATGAGATTCTACCAATGTAATCAGATTCATCCTCAACATGTGTTGCAATGCTTGAGACAACGGCATGTTGATTTTAGTAAACTATCTCTTGGGCTCATCTTGCCTTCGCTGATTACCCTATTGTTATTGTCACATTGGTGAAGGATTAGAGACCATAACTTCCCCCACATATTGGTTGTGGTTACTCTTATTACGACCCTTCTGGCTGTACACAACATTGGCTCTTTCTTCCAATTGTATGGATTCTTCCGAGTATCGAAAGATGTAGCCACTTGGATTTTACCACTTCTGATTCCATTCTCAACATATTCCCCCGTCAATATCAGTTTAGTGAAACCGACTGAAGAACTTCCAAGTAGGTGGTTATTGAAAGGACCTGTCAGCGTGCTAATGAACATGTCATTAATTCCCTTTCAACTAAAGGAGGTTGAACCCCGCGTGCAAGGTCTCTCCATTTTTGGGCATACTCTTTGAAGTTTTCATCAGAACCCATAGACATACTATATAGTTGCTTGCAGGTTGGTGTGAGATCAGCATTATATTGGTACTGCTTGTAGAAAGCAACAACCAAATCTTCCCAGGTATAAATATTAGTCCCTTCCAGTTGATAAAACCATTCCAATTGTGTTCCCGACAAGCTTTCTTTAAAAAGTGTAACCATAACTTTCTGTCAGCGGTATGGGGTTGGATCTTCCGAACATAAGACCTAAAATTAAGTTTAGGACAAGATACATCATCATATTTGGCAAAGACGGATACCTTGAAATTCTGAGGGATGATAACTCTCGAGATAAGACCTAGCTCTTCGAAATCCAACCCAGGAACTCTCTGGATCTCCATGGCATTGATACGATCTTCCAGCTATTTATATTTGTCGTCAACAGGAGGATATTGTTCATTTGAATAGCATGCTTCTTATTTATCAGAACCTTGGTTGTTATTCTTCTCAGCCTTCATACTTTTATCATCTTCCTCTTGGTCATCATTTTCTTCTTCAAACTCGAAAGCTCGCTTGACCGGACCTTTGAACCTCCTACCCATGTTGAGGATGCCAGCTAGTTTCTTGATTTTACCCTCCCTCTCTTTATGATGAGGGCTTTCGTCTCTTCCTGTTCCTTAGCTAGATTCAGGAACATTTGCTGAAATTGAGCGTTCTGAGCTTGAAGTTCTTTCACAGTTTGTTTGAGAGCCATCTTTTACTGAAATAAACAGTAAGGAGATGCGAAAACCTGTCTGTGAGGAAAACCTGTTATGTATGACATGCATGATATGTAAATGCAATGTTTTCAAGGACCTTATGAGATTTAAATTTGTTAATCAAAAGGAAACAAAAACAAGATTTTTATTAGTAAGTTCATGTGAATACAAAATATTTCACAGGAATAAATTAAAAACTCATAAAGCTTTAAGTTTCACTTGGACGTCTCCTCTTTGTATTGACATATGCGTTAAGACTCTGCTCCTCGTGAAGTTGCTTCATCAGCTCCAACACTTTCTTCTCACTTGCATAAAATTAAGTATCAAATGTGTCTCATTCTTCCTTGAATTGAATCTAGGAATTCTGCAATTCTTCAAGGTTAGTAGGCATGTTTGGATGAAGGATGGTGTGAGAAACGTCTCTGTCGATAACAGGCTCCATGATTACTGGTAGGACAGCAAGATATGGCATTATAAAGTTTTGAGAATAAGCTTGTACCCATTTGAGATAGGGCTTCAGAGGGATGGAGTTCTTATGCCCCATAATTCAACTATAAATATTATTGACCATACCCCAAGCACGGATAAATCTTTGTCGGTTACCTTGAAGATCGTTGTCATAGTCGAATATAACACCCCATATAAGTGTATCATGAGGACCATCTCTTCGAGCATAACCAAACCTATGTAAATCTATAGAAGGGTTATAAGTAATTCCCCCTTATGCCCAAGAGTGGCACATTAGGGAACTCTCCACAACGGTCAATAATAATGATATCTTCCTGGGATCGGGAACACCAATAAATGTCTGAATGAGAGAGTGACATTATCCTTTGAGACCACCTTAAACCTTGTTCATTCTACATTATCAAGCGGGGAAGGTGCGAAATAAACCACCTGGATATAAAAGGTATACAACACACGAGAGTTCCTCGCTTCCTCATGGTACGAGTGTGAAGATAATGCAGAATATCTTCGAGCAAAGTAGGCACATGATAATGAGTGAGGAATATATTAATGGTGTTTACATCTATAAATTGGTCTGGATTATGGAATAGTACCAAACCATAGATTAGTAAAGCCAAAACATCTTCGAAAGCATGAAAACTCATGGCATATAGAAACAACTGAGCTTTCTCCATCAAAATTTTTGCAAGGAGACCTTTAACCCCACTCCATTTTTCCCAATTAGATGCAATATCAGACAGTTTCAGGTGCAAGGATGTGGCAATATCTTCAGGTCTTGGATCTTTCTCTAAAACAGTGAAGGGTATCCGATCCACTATAGGCACCCCGAGTAAATTAGAGAAATATTCCATTGTGGACACCTACTATAATTGGGGAAAGTAATGCAATGGATTTTAGGATCAACGAACTGGAATAAAATGCTCATCATGCCTTCTTCAAAATCGGAGATAACCAAGCAGAGCAAATGACCATGTCTTTTGTTGAACTGAGAGCTTTCGGGAACCTTTGAGACCAATTCTTTGAGTTTGGAAGGTATTCCCATGAAGTTGATCCGAATAGTATTTCTGCGAGCGGAGGCCATAGCCTACAAAATAGAACAAAGATAAATCACTTGGTTCTTGAAATGGTCAGTGAAAATGCTATGTTATGATATTATCATGTTGTGTTCAAACAAGATAACAAGCACAAGAAAATCACACAAAAGGCCTTAGGTTTAAAGGCTTTCATGAGGTTCATAGGTAAGTACCCTCTTGAAGTTTAGTTGGCTGAACCTGTCCTAAGAATAGTAACTGGGTTCTAGGAGTATCATATCACCGATCTTTCTCTCAGACATTGTTTCAGCAGAGCAACTGACTTGCCATCAAAATATCCCGAGAGTCGAATCTCAATGAGTGTGGCATCGAGTATCAACCAACTTCGGACTGCACCAAAGTCGGCCATCTCACTACTTTCTAATGGCTAAGTTGGGTCAATTAAGGTTCTAAAGGCCAGTTAGTGCTTATGTCACCACGCGGAAGCCTGGTGTTATCCTTGACCGACTCAAGGAACACCAGTACAAACAAATGTGTCGCACTAACATAGCCATCACTTCAACCATATCGATCTACACCGTACAAATTCCATGATTTATTGCAACTTCCCTAAAATGTCCCCAGATCCGGGTATAAGATCCTTGCAAGAAATTAAACCCGAGCAAAACCTCAAATATAAAGCGTATAATGGAAACAAGGAAAGCATTTAAAGTGATCCTAAAATCTAAGGTAACCTCTCTTTTTTAAGATTATCCCCAACAGAGTCGCCAGTTCTGTAATACGGTGGGAGAATGACTTATTTTTTTTTGCGTTTTATCGAAAATGTTGCGGATAGAAAGAGTTGCTACAGACTTTTCTTTTATCTAATAAGGAAAAGGTGAAAAGGACAGGAAAGACCTTTTAAGATTTTGAGTTCGGGGGGTAAGTTATAAAAAGGGAAGGTGTTAGCACCCTTTTCATCCGTAGTTATATACAGGCTCTTAATTGCTTAGCTCACTTTTATTTGCTTTGTGTGTGCTTTGAAAAGGTTTTGAAAATGCCAATGTAAGGCAGTCTGCTTTATAATAATCCTTGTATCAGTCCTCAAGAGTGTTTATAAAGCGTTTGAAAGTAGTTGTTTTAAAAGTGTGAGGTACAAAATTTATTTTAATTTGTGAGCAAGTAATTAAGGGTATCTTACCCACTGAAAGGTCTTTCGTTATCCTTTTCCTTCTCCGTTAGGGATGGTGCTATCCATACCATTAGTTGGTAGGTAGCCCATTCCATTGGATGTGAAGAGACAAGCGTAGATCGTTATGGTCATAGAAGGCAACATATAGGGGTACCTTAGCAATTCGAAGGGAATGTCATCATATATTCGTAGACAACATCGAGGGACAAGATCATTTCTCGTAGGCAACTTTGAAGGATATTGTGAGACTATGATCTTTATGATGACTTTAATCGAGGGTATTTGCTAATGGTATCCCTATGTTCGAGGGACATGACCATTGTTTCCGAAGGCAACAAAGGAGGCTACCCTAGAGGTGCATGTATGCAAGAGCGACTTAGTTCAGTTATTTATCTTGATTAGAGTTATCTAACGATTGATTTTAATTCTTGCCATACAAGCCTATTACTAACAGTTAAATATATACAGACAAGCAAGCATAATATAGGTGGAAATAGTAAAGTGCAGAAAAGTAAACCCTAAATAAACTATTACAAGGCTTTGGGGCAGATACAATAGTATAAATTTGCAAGAAATAAAACTATATCTATTACAAAAAAAACTGTACGACCTATACAATTTCTCTAAGAAAGTAAAGGGGCAAATAAATAAGAAAATATTAAAAAAGATATTTTAAAGTCCTAAAATCTAAAACGTTAGAAATTAATTTGTTTTGGTGTATTTTTGTAGAAAGTAACTTAAGTTAATAATTAATAAAAACATAATTATTCTAATTAATTTTACAAATTAAAAAATAAGACCTAAAAACTAATTAAATTAAAAAAGTTAATTAAGAAAACCTAAAAGACTATTTTTTATTTTATTTTATGTAATATTCTGATTTTTATATGTTTTGATTTTAATTGTAAAAAAGAAATAAATTAGTGGAAATGGAGTTTCAAAGAGAGAATCTAATCGTGCCCTAGCCATGATAACTCATCATCCTTGCGTTAAAGCTTGCATTTTCTTATTCAAATCTGTTCTAAACACCATGATGAACTCATCTGTGTACACGAAATTAGTTAAATATGCATAAATTAAAATATTCAAATTGAAGAAAATTACCATAACCGGTGGGCTTGTGTAAGTTATTCCAGATGTGAATAGATTTGTTTTTATACTTGGTGAGATTCTTAGGAGCTCCAGGAACACGATTTGAGGGTTGGTTTTGATTGAGAGTGGCTGGAAATTTTGATACGAGTTTGCACCTTTCTTTGAAATTTTTTAATTTTAAAAACTTGCTTATATGGTAGCCACTTTGTGTCCTTTGCACTTGAGTGTTGCATGTATTTATAGAGGAATAAAAATGGATCAAAACGAGGCAGGGATCTTATTTCATTATGTCACAATTCATTGCAAAGAAAACACAAAAATCTTTCCAAAATTGTTTTAAAAACACTCCAAACTTGAAGATTCTTATTCCCAACATGTTTTCATGGTTTTGACAAGCTCTTATGAGGTCTTGGGCCTTCTAGAAGATATCCAAATGAAGCCCACATGCCCTTTGGTCCATCAACTCATATTTTATTTGATTCATTTTAACTTAATTTGAATAAAATTAAAATAAATAAAATAAAAAATCAAAGTAATGCATAAATGTACTTAGAGGTCCTATAACATGTTATAAACATGTTTAAACCTCAAAAGTTAGGCTCATTAGTCCAAAAGTTCAAGATTGGTCAAATGAAGTTTCATGCATTTTCTCAAAAATTTCCCAACTTGCAACAATCATAACTCTCTTAAATTTCATCATTTGAAGGTGATCTTAGACTTTTTTGGAAATCTCAAGATGTCCTCTATAATCTATATGTTGATTATTTTTGCATTTGAAGATTTTATCTTGATGTAAGTTGCCTTGTTAAAAAGTGTCTTTTTGTTGACTTTTGAAATGACCGGTAATGTATTGGCTCTTATCTCTCAAATGATGCACTTTTGGATTTGAGCTTAGAGAGATAAAGTTGTAGATAATTTGATTTCCTTCAAAATGAGCTTTTGTTGGGGAAAACTGATGAAGCATATGAAATTTATTCTTGGTCAAAGTTCAGTTGACTTCTCCTAAGGAAACTCTAATTTGGAAACTTTTGACTTTTGATGATTTGAGGGTTTTTTCCTGAGGAATCATGATCAAATCTTGATCAAATGTTGAATATCACTTCAAAATATTGATTTTGACCAAAAATCTCAAAGTTTGACTGTATGTTGGCCACAATAGACTTTTTACCCTATACATTTGATTTTCCGTTGTCTGAGCAATTGACTGAGCAAACTTGTGATGCAAGGCTTGAAATCTGACATGAGGATTCTTTGAAGCATATGAGGAGTCATGAAAACCATTTTAGGCATTAGAAGTTCAATTTCCTTTGAGAAAATAAAAACTCTAGTTGTAGGCTAATTACTTAGGAGAAGACTTGTTTGATCGATTCCTTGAGTAATCTTAAGCAATTGAGAATCCTAGGAAGATGAGGAGACCTCTTAAATAATTTTATTTGAAAATGAGAGAGAAAATTTTGGGGTACAACAGTTGCACCCCAAAATTTACCCTCTTGTTTTTGGCACTATCTGGCTTATATTTCATTATCATGTGCATGCATATCATTGGTTCTATGGTTATGGGATCAAGGTGTTTCCTTCAAGCCTCTCCAGGTTACAGAAGAAGTTTATTTCATTGATTCATGTGCTCCAAATGCTCTCCAGGATATTTATCAGTGAGTAGTCCGATTACCTTTATGCCAAGTTCCCGTTCTCTCCAACATGCCTTGAACGATAGAGAAAATCAAGTGTTTCGATGAATTCAGGACAATGTGAACCAGAAAAAATGTTTTTGCTGGTTTAAGCTCAGAAATTCGCATCTTGTAATTTGGATATTGTTTCAAGTTGATTCCTTAGGCATTGGAACCATCTCAGTTTTCCTCTCATTTTATATGTTCACGCCAGAGGCCAATTGTGTGTAGAAAGTCTCAAAATAATTTGATTTCCCTGAAGCAGTACTTGAATTTAATGACAAGTTATCTATTTCTCGAGTGTTTCGAAAGTTGTAACTTTCACTCGATTCAGTATTCTTTAGTTGATTATTCGAGAATTGAGACCGTCATGATTTTCTTATCATTTCTTGTGTTCGAATCAAAGGTTAATTTTGTGAGGAAAACCTCCAGGAATTTTAATTCTTTGAAGATAGTGTACTGAATTTAATTATTGGTCTGTTGTTACGCGAACACTTAAAATTCATAACTTCTAATTGGAATACTGTTTTGGAGAAATTCTTGAGGTGTTAGAACCATCTTGTTATCTCCGTCAACTTTCGTGTTCGTCTCAAAAGCCAATTCATTGAGGAGGATTTCCGAATGTGAGGATTCTTTGAGAAGAAACAATGGAAAACGGTAAAAATACTGCGCTGAACCGTTATTTTTTAGACATTCTAAAATTCATAACTTTCACCTGGAGGAATGCTTTTGAGCCGTTATTCTTGGAAAAAACCCGTCTTGATTTTATCTTCATTTGTATGTTCAGACCGAGAGCCGATTCCTCGAGGAAAGTCCCCAGAATTATGGTATATTGGAGATTTTATGGTGTTGAACTAGAACTTTAATTTACCGATTTCCGATATTGTAGAAATCGTAACTCCTTAGATTTCTATCGTATCTAAATGGTTCTTTCAGTATAATTTCAAAAATGTTGTCAATTATAATTTCTCTTCAGACACCAAGTTCTAATTTTGATCGGAGGATTTTCATTCGCGCCATTCTTCCAGAACTAATCGGTTAGTTAATGAAAAATTGGCATGTTGTTGACACTGCTCTGCACTGACGCATCTTCAAAAATTCATAACTTTCTCGTCATTTATCCAATTCAGTATGTTCTTTCGACATCGTCACAAATTTCATAATCTTCTATTTTCGTGTTGAGCTCAAGCCGAGATTTCGCACCTATGATGACATGACATTTCATGGTCACATTATGCTTACATTGTCAAATTGAGGCCCAATCCAATTACACATCCAAGGCCCAATTCACCTAGACTATATATGTTCAAATCTAATTTTTTCTCTCATAATTCACAATACCCACAAACACTAAAAACTCTCTCTCTCTCTCTCTCTTATTTGCTCAAGGTTCAGAATAAGAGGTTTCTCTCATTTCTTCAAGAACATAACAATAATCTTGCGACAACTTCATCATCAAAACTCAACAAAAGTTACAAAAAGTGAAGATCTCGTCTCTCTCTCACCGTTGATCCGAAGATTGGCATATCCTCCGCCACACGCCGCCGCCGAAGTCAGCTTTACTCCCTCTTTTGCATCCACAATCACGGACTTGTCTCTTCCCTCTGTCAATATGCTCTTAGTGCGGCTAGCTCTGGCCAGCACCTCCTCCTGCTGCGATTTCTTGTCCGCGGGTCTCCCTATTTTCCTTTGATTTCTTCATTTCGGTAATCTCTCACACTCTGGCTACTTGATTTCTTCATTTCTTACCCTTGACTTTACCTTCACCTAGACTTCACCTGTGAGTGGGGAGGGGATGGTTATTACAGGTACTGTTAGTGACTTCTGGTTCTGTTGGTAGCTCTATTCTGTTGGTAAATTCTTGTTCTATTGGTAGCTCTGTTATATTGGTGACTATGTGATTTTGATAGTGATTTGATAGTGTCTGTGACTTTAGGTTCTCTCGGTTTTTGTTCTGGACTTATCACCTTGTGATAGCCGTTTATTTCAGCAGTGTCCAATATTCTTGAAGCTTTGATCCTGTACAGTTGCTGATCTACATGATACTTGGTTCTTGTGTGTTCTAAAGTTACATTGGATCTTTGATCATATTATATTCAGACTCGGTTTTATCATGTTCTGAGGTGGTTCCGGACCTTTGATCTGACGATGTTCAAATTGTTCTGAAAAGTGCATCATTTATCTATTGTGATGGAAACCTTGATCCTTTATTAGTGCATACATAATATGTTAACACCATTTTAACACACATGTTTTTTCCATTTCCAAGGAACCATACTTGTGAACCTTGTGTTGTGCTTTTCCACCTCTTACTGGTTTAAAATCAAAATTAAAAGCATGCAGGTTCCTTGAAAATGATTGAACATGGAATTGCATCCACTTATACGCCTCATGCATATTCATGCATCCATAACAGGTACTCAAAGACAAAGATCCTTATTCATACTTGGTATTCTCTCCAAAATTACACACTTGACTTCTCCCCATTACATGTTCAGAGATCGGTTATCGGAAAAATCCGTGGGGAATTGAATGAGACAGAGGTTCAGATATGGATGTTTGTGATGAATATTCTAGTTATGGCCCGTGGTCAGGAGCTCTTGAAAGAGGAAATAGTCATTTGAAGACTTAGATGAGTATGGCAATGGAAACTCTGAATACATTGATCCTATACTTGTTGCTTCAACATAAGTTGTTATTCCTCCCGATCGTGTGGGATCTTTTTAAAAACACGAAGTATTTTATGGATCTCTTCCATAATCTGGGATTTCTAGTTCTTATCGTCAGCAACCAGTATTTGTTCATTGTCTTATGCTCAGCTATTTCCTCGGCCGCTTGTATTGCAGTTGATTAAGCTCTTTGCTTTGGGTTCTCCTCCTACAAACTTCCCTCATGGTTTCGATGCTGCTTCTAGATGTAAGTTCCATTCTGGGGCATTTGGTCATGATGTTGAGGATCACAAGAGATTGAAGTATAGAGTTCAAGCATATGTCTGGCGTCTTTCCAAAGTCCAATTCCGATTTGGCAAATTGTTTCAGACTCTTTCTTCATAACTGAATATTTCTTTTATAGAAGGTGGATTGTACCTTATCTGTGTAATAGAAGATACCTAATGATTCAGTTTCGACATGTTTTCCTGGTAAAATGTTTCATTCCACCTTTTGGGGAGACACTTACTGTGAGTTTTATTCTGGGACACTTGGTGTAACGCCCGTAATTTAATTAATTATTTAATTAAATTATTTTTGGAATATTTATGAAGATGTGTTATAATTAATTGGATTTATTTTATTAAGTGGAGAAATAATATTAGAAGTGTAATATTATTTAATGTGGGCTTATTTTTGGAGAATAGAAGTAATAAGGGGGTGTGTTGGTTTTAAGCCCAATAAGGAGATAACAGAATAATAGGGTTATTTTATTATTTGTTGTTAGAATAGAAGAAAGAAGTAGTAGAAATAATAAGGATTTAGAAGAGAACGTGCAAGCTGCTAGAGAAAGTGGAAAATGGCAAGAACGTGAATCCAACCGGAAATTGTAGAGCGACCTTCAATCCAAGGTAAGGGTGGGGTTCTAACTCTATAATTGGGTTTATGATGATTGGTATGTGGGATTAGTAGTGGTTGTTGTCTTGTTCTTGAATTGAGGATACATGATTGATGTATGATGAGAATTGCTGAGTTTTAATGAATATTGATGTCTTGATGTCGTTAAACGCTGTAAAATTATAAGATGATTATGGGTGATGAATTGACATAATTATAATAAGTTTTAGGGTTATAGTTATGGAACTGTAGTGAGATGCTGTGATGAAAAACGTAGAATATAGCAGCAATGGAAACGCAGAATTTGGTAAATTGATGACAGGCGCTACTGTATTAAGATTAATGAATTAATTTGGGAAATAGAATTTGTTAGTGCTGTTCTTAGTTAGATTGATATCAGGCAAAGAATTATAACAATAGGATGAATAGAAAGTAACCGTTCTAACAGTAGAAGTATGTTGACTATAGCTGCATTAGATTAGTGCAAGATAGAAGTTCTGAAGGTAGACGTAAGCTATTAGAAGATGCGTGGCATAGTGAAAGGTAGAAGTTCTGAGGTTAGAAGTTGCATTAGTCAGAAGATGGCATTAGTCAGAAGATGTGATGATCAGAAGTTGTATCTGGTCAGAAGATGAGATGATCAGAAGATGTAATGATCAGAGGTTAAGTGGTCAGAAGATGAGATGATCAGAAGTGATATCTAGTCAGAGGTTGAGTGGTCAGAAGATGAGATGATTAGAAGTTGCATCTGATCAGAGGTTGCATTAGTCAGAAGTTATAGTAGACAAAAGATTGTGTTGCCCAGAGGTTGCGTCATTAGAAGTTGTGTACTTAGAAATATCGTTGGTTAGGGGTTGCGTGGTCAGCAGTTGGATGACCTTTGCGTTGTTTTTTGCAGAGCGATGAACATTAGATGTTTAGAAGCTGCTGTTTGAACTATTACAGTAGGATGACGTCAGTCTTGGCGTTAGCGTTACAGAGTAGCAGTGTTGATTTAATGTGGAATTAAAATACTGCTGAGTTATAAATGAGAAGTTATTAATAAATAAATGATGTTTGATGATTTATAAATAAATGACGTTTGATGAATTACTTTGATTACTTGAGATGTTTTGAGATGATTATTGAGATGCCTTGAGATGATTATTTGATATGTTTTAAGATGATTACTGAGATGCCTTGAGATGATTATTTGAGATGTTTTGATATGATTATTTGAGAGGATTTGAGATGTTGTTAACTTGGGTGTTATTATTACATTCATGGTTGTGTCGCATACATTGCATTTTTTGAGATGGAGCTTATGCTCGTTGAGATGGCCTGGATTGGAAAATTTTGAGATGAAGGCTATGCCTTGTTGATGCCTCTATTAATTGGCAAATATTTGAGATGGGAGTTCTGCTCCAATGGTATCACATGCATTTGCTTAGTATTGAGTCGCATTATATGATTTCATAAAGAAGTGTATTTTGATGTGGATGAATGTATATTATTGCTGAGATTGTTGTTGTTTATGAGATGAGAAGTGGTGATGTTGTCGATCTAATTTAATATATTAATTATCATGTGCTTTATTATATTGTTAGATATCTCACCCCTTCTGTTAGAATGTTTCCCCTATGTTGGTAACATCCAGGTAATCGAGAGTGAAGGCTATATACCTTCAATAGTTCAAGTCGGTGTCATTGCTCTGATATGTAACACTCAGGGGGATGAACACTTGCTGTTTTTGATTGTTGATTTTCAGTTGTTGAACTTTAAATTGATTATTATTAAATATGTGATGTTTTGAAATTGCTGTTTTGTTGTTAGATATGTTATTAAAAATTCCGCTGCGTAGATGTTGATTTATTTGATTAAAGACGTTATGTTGACGGTTCATCCAATGTTTGAAAAAGTGTTATATATCCACGATGAATGAAATGAATTTGTTAGAAGAATTGTGACGTCCCGATACATTTGTATGATTGAAATTTTATAACTCTGATTTATTTTGCATAATTGCTTGGGGTAGAATTGGGGTGTTACAAAGTTGGTATCAGAGCAAAAGGTTGGTCCGACCTTGTCGTCGAGGTGTAGTTATCTAACAATCGAGTATTATTATTTTCATGTTCTAACCGTTGTTTATGTTGTAGTGAGAAGTTGAGATGACTGGAAGGAATGATGCTACTCTTGCTGCTGCTCTAGAAGCAATGGCTCATGGGATGGAAAATCAGCCGAATACTGACGGGAATGTTGGATCTCGTATCTTGGCGACTTTCCAGAGAGAGAATCCACCTACGTTCAAGGGAAAGTATGACCCTGAAGGAGCTTTGGAATGGTTGAAAGAGATTGAGAGAATCTTTCGCGTGATGGATTGCACTCCAGTGCAGAAGGTTCGTTATGGGACTCATATGCTAGCAGTCGAGGCTGATGACTGGTGGCTAGAGACTTGTCAAAAGTTAGAAGCTGCAGGTGAGAACGTCACTTGGGCTGTGTTCCGTAGGGAGTTTTTGAGAAAGTATTTTCCTGAAGATGCCCGTGGTAAGAAAGAAATTGAGTTCCTTGAGCTGAAGCAAGGAAATAAGTCTGTTGTTTAGTATGCTGCCAAGTTTGCTGAGTTGGTCAAGTTTTATCCGCATTACGCTGAGGAAAATGCTGAGTTTTTAAAGTGTATTAAGTTTGAGAATGGGTTGCGCCCGAAGATTAAGATAGCAGTTGGATATCAGAAACTCGGTGTCTTTGCTGATTTGGTTGATAGCTGTAGGATTTATGAGGAGGACAATAATGCTCATTACAAGATTATTAGTGAGAAGAGGGGTAAGCACCCACAGAATTGTGGTAAACCTTATGATTCCCCAGTTGGTAAGGGTAAACAGAGAGTTGCTCATGGACAGAGGACTAGTGGGGGATATGCTCCTGCTGGTGTGATTTGCTTTAAGTGTGGGAAACCTGGACACAAGATTAATGTGTGCACTACTGAAGTGAAGAGGTGTTTCCGTTGTGGCAAGAACAGACATGTTGTATCTGAGTGTGAGCACAAGAGTGTGGTTTGTTTCAACTGTAAAGAAGAAGGGCACATTGGTAGCCAGTGTCCGAAACCGAAGAAGGCTCAATCAAGTGGTAAAGTGTTTGCTTTGGTTGAGGATCAGACAGCCGCTGAGGACAGACTTATTAGAGGTACATGTTTCAATAATAGTACTCCTTTAGTCACTATTATTGATACTGGTGCTACGCATTGTTTTATTGCTGCTGATTGTGTTGAAAGATTGGGTCTTATGTTGTCTTCTTTGAATGGAGAAATGGTCGTCGATACTCAAGCCAAGGGGTCGGTGACTACTTCTTTTGTGTGTGCTAAGTGTCCCTTGTCGATCTTCGACATAGACTTTGTTGTTGATTTGGTTTGTTTACCGTTAAGAGGTCTGGATGTAATTTTGGGTATGAACTGGTTAGAGCATAACTGTGTTCATATTAACTGTTATGACAAGTCTGAAGTTTTCTACTCCTGAGGAAGAGGAAGATGGTCCGTTGTCTGCTAGGAAGTTGAGGAAGTGGATGCAAGAGGGAGTACAAATGTTTTCGTTGATGGCGTCTCTATCTGTAGAGACTCAAGCTATAATTGAGGAATTGCAGGTGGTGTGTGAATTTCCTGAAGTTTTCCCTGATGAGATTCCTGATGTACTGCCAGAGAGGGAAGTTGAATTTGTAATTGATCTTGTACCTGGTACCAGACCTGTGTCTATGGCACCATACAAGATGTCTGCATCTGAATTATCAGAGTTGAAGAAGCAATTGGAAGAGTTACTTGAGAAGAGGTTTGTAAGACCAAGTGTATCGCTGTGGGGAGCTCCAGTGTTATTAGTAAAGAAGAAAGATGGAAGTATGAGGCTTTGTGTTGATTATAGACAGTTGAATAAGGTGACAATTAAGAACAAGTATCCGCTTCCAAGAATAGATGACTTGATGGACCAATTGGTGGATGCCCGTGTGTTTAGTAAGATTGATTTGAGGTCGGGTTACCATCAGATTAAAGTGAAGGATGAAGATATTCAGAAGACGGCTTTTAGAATGCGTTATGGATATTACGAGTATTCGGTGATGCCTTTCGGTGTTACTAATGCGCCGGGAGTATTCAAGGAATATATGAATCGTATCTTTCATACTTATTTGGATCAGTTTGTAGTGGTGTTCATTGATGATATTATGATTTACTCTAAGTCAGAAGAAGAGAATGCATAACATTTAAGAGTAGTATTGCAGATTTTGAAAGAGAAGAAGTTGTATGAAAAGCTGTCCAAGTGTAAATTTTGGCAGAAAGTAGTTAGTTTTCTTGGTCATGTGATTTCAGGTAGTGGCATTGTTGTAGATCCATCGAAGGTTGACGCTGTGTTGCAATGGGAAACTATGGGGTCAGCTACTGAGATTAGAAGCTTCTTGGGATTAGCTGGTTATTATAGAAGGTTTATTAAAGGGTTTTCTAAGTTGTCAATTCCATTGACTAAGTTGACTTGTAAACGTAGAGCGTTTGTATGGGATGTTCAGTGCGAAGAAAGTTTTACAGAATTGAAGAAGAGGTTGACTTCGGCTCCGATTTTGACGTTGCCTAATCCAGGAGAGCCTTTTGTGGTGAATTGTGATGCTTCTAAGATGAATTTAGGAGGTGTGCTTATGTAGAATGGTAAGGTAGTTGCTTATGCGTCAAGGCAGTTGAGGACTCATGAGAAGAACTATCCTATGCATGATTTAGAGCTTGCTGATGTTGTCTTTATGTTGAAGATTTGGAGGCATTATCTTTATGGATCTAGATTTGAAGTGTTTAGTGACCATAAGAGCTTAAAGTGTCTTTTGATCAGAAAGAGCTAAATATGAGGCAACGAAGATGGTTGGAATTGTTAAAGGATTATGAATTCGATTTGAATTATCATCCAGGAAAGGCGAATGTGGTAGCTGATGCGTTGAGTCGAAAGACTTTACATATGTCAGCAATGATGATTAAAGAGTTGGAATTGATTAAGCAGTTCAGAGATATGAGCTTAGTTTGCAAGGTTACTCCGTAGAGTGTAATGTTGGGTATGTTGAAAATTAATAATGAATTTTTGGACAGTATCAGAGAAGCTTAAAAATTGGATGTTAAACTGGTAGATTTGATGGTTGGGATTGATCAATCTGAGAATAATGATTTTAAGCTAGATGAGTAAGGTGTGTTAAGGTTTCGTAACCGGATTTGTATTCCTGATGATGTTGAGATGAAAAAAGTGATACTTGAAGAAAGTCATAGAAGTAAGTTGAGTATTCATCCAGGAGCTACAAAGATGTATCAAGATTTGAAAGGTTTGTTTTGGTGGCCTGGGATGAAGAGTGATGTGGCTCGTTTTGTGTATGCATGTTTGACTTGTCAGAAGCCGAAAGTTAAACATCATAAGCCTGCAGGATTGATGCAACCGTTGGAAGTTCCAGAATGGAAATGGGATAGAATTTCAATGGAATTTGTGACGGGGTTGCCTAATACTTTAAGAGGACATGATTCGATTTGGGTGATAGTTGATAGGCTTACGAAGTCAACTCATTTTATTCCTATTAACATCAGTTTTCCCGTGCCAAAGTTGGATGAGATTTATATTAGTGTGATTGTGAAGTTGCATGGTGTTCCTTTATGCATTGTGTCTGATAGAGATCCAAGATTTACTTCTTATTTTTAGAAGAGTTTGCAAGAAGCACTGGGTTCTAAGTTGAGGTTTAGTTCAGCGTATCATCCTCAGATAGATGTTCAGACTGAACAGACTATTCAATCGTTGGAAGACTTGTTGAGGGCATGTGTTCTTGAGCAAGGAGGTTCATGGGATACTTATCTTCCGTTGATAGAGTTCACGTATAATAACAGTCATCATTCCAGTATTGGGATGGCACCTTTTGAGGCGTTGTATGGTCGAAGATGTAGAACTCCGTTATGTTTGCATGAATCTTGTGAAAGTGTAGTACTTGGACCTGAACTTGTTTGTGAGACTACTGAGAAGGTGAAGTTGATTCGAGAAAAGATGAAAGCTTCACAAAGTATACACATGAGTTATCATGACAAGCGAAGGAAAGATTTATAATTCAGAGTTGGTGATCATGTGTTTTTGAGAGTTACACCTATGACTGGTGTTGGGCGAGCATTGAAGTCTAAGAAGCCCACTTCCCGTTTTATTGGACCGTACCAGATTTCAGAGAGGGTGGGAAATGTTGCTTATAGAGTGGATTTACCGCCTAATCTTTCGAATTTGCATGATGTGTTTCATGTGTCGTAACTTTGAAAGTATATTTCAGATCCATCTCATGTGATTCATATGGATGGTGTGCACGTACGGGATAATCTTGCGGTGGAGACGATGCTTGTACGGATTGCGGTTCATGAAATGAAGACTCTGAGGGACAAAGAGATTGCCTTGGTTAAAGTGGTTTGGCTAGGAGGTGTTGGTGAAAGCATGACTTGGGAGTTGGAGAGCAAGATGCGAGACTCCTATCCTGAATTGTTTGCTTGAGGTAAATTTTCGAGGACGAAAATATTTTAAGTGGGGGAGAGTTGTAACGCCCGTAATTTAATTAATTATTTAATTAAATTATTTTTGGAATACTTATGAAGATGTGTTATAATTAATTGGATTTATTTTATTAAGTGGAGAAATAATATTAGAGATATAATAATATGTGGTGAAATAATATTAGAAGTGTAATATTATTTAATGTGGGCTTATTTTTGGAGAATAGAAGTAATAAGAGGGTGTGTTGGTTTTAAGCCCAATAAGGAGATAACAGAATAATAGGGTTATTTTATTATTTGTTGTTAGAATAGAAGAAAGAAGCAGTAGAAAGAATAAGGATTTAGAAGAGAACGTGCAAGTTGCTAGAGAAAGTGGAAAATGGCAAGAACGTGAATCCAACCGGAAATGGTAGAGCGACCTTCAATCCAAGGTAAGATTGGGGTTCTAACTCTATAATTGGGTTTATGATGATTGGTATGTATGATTAGTAGTGGTTGTTGTCTTGTTCTTAAATTGAGGATACATGATTGATGTATGATGAGAATTGTTGAGTTTTAATGAATATTGATGTCTTGATGTCGTTAAACGTTGTAAAATTATAAGATGATTATGGGTGATGAATTGACATGATTATAATAAGTTTTAGGGTTATAGTTATGGAACCGTAGTGAGATGCTGTGATGAAAAACATAGAATATAGCAGCAATGAAAATGCATAATTTGGTAAATTGATGACAGGCGCTACCGTATTAGGATTAATGAATTAATTTGGGAAATAGAATTTGTTAGTGCTGTTCTTAGTTAGATTGATATCAGGAAAAGAATTATAACAATAGGATGAATAGAAAGTAGCCATTCTAACAGTAGAAGTATGTTGACTAGAGCTACATTAGATTAGTGCAAGATAGAAGTTCTGAAGTTGGACGTAAGCTGTTAGAAGATGCATGGCATAGTGAAAGGTAGTAGTTCTGAGGTTAGAAGTTGCATTAGTCAGACGATGGCATTAGTCAGAAGATGTGATGATCAGAAGTTGTATCTGGTCAGAAGATGAGATGATCAGAAGATGTAATGATCAGAGGTTGAGTGGTCAGAAGATGAGATGATCAGAAGAGGTATCTGGTCAGAGGTTGAGTGGTCAGAAGATGAGATGATCAGAAGTGGTATCTGGTCAGAGGTTGAGTGGTCAGAAGATGAGATGATCAGAAGTTGCATCTGATCAGAGGTTGCATTAGTCATAAGTTATAGTAGACAGAAGATTGTGTTACCCAGAGGTTGCGTCATTAGAAGTTGTGTACTTAGAAATAGCGTTGGTTAGGGGTTGTATGGTCAGCAATTGGATGACCTTTGTGTTGTTTTGTGCAGAGCGATGAACGTTAGATGTTTAGAAGCTGCTGTTTGAACTATAACAGTAGGATGGCGTCAGTCTTGGCGTTAGCGTTACAGAGTAGCAGTGTTGATTTAATGTGGAATTAAAATACTGCTGAGTTATAAATGAGAAGTTATTAATAAATAAATGATGTTTGATGATTTATAAATAAATGAAGTTTGATGAATTAATTTGATTATTTGAGATGTTTTGAGATGATTATTGAGATGCCTTGAGATGATTATTTGAGATGTTTTGAGATGATTATTGAGATGCCTTGAGATGATTATTTGAGATGTTTTGAGATGATTATTTGAGATGATTTGAGATGTTGTTAACTTGGGTGTTATTATTACATTCATGGTTGTGCCACATACATTGAATTTTTTGAGATGGAGCTTATGCTCGTTGAGATGGCCTGGATTGGAAAATTTTGAGATGAAGGCTATGCCTTGTTGATGCCTTTATTAATTGGCAAATTTTTGAGATGGGAGTTCTGCTCCAATGGTACCACATGCATTTGCATAGTATTGAGTCGCATTATATGATTTCATAAAGAAGTGTATTTTGATGTGGATGAATGTATATTATTGCTGAGATTGTTGTTGTTTATGAGATGAGAAGTGGTGATGTTGTTGATCTAATTTAATATATTAATTATCATGCGCTTTATTATATTGTTAGATATCTCACCCCTTCTGTTTGAATGTTTCCCCTATGTTGGTAACGTGCAGGTAATTGAGAGTGAAGGCTGTATACCTTCAATAGTTCGAGTCGGTGTCATTGCTCTGATATGTAACACTCGGGGGATGAATGCTTGCTGTTTTTGATTGTTAATTTTCAGTTGTTGAACTTTAAATTGATTATTATTAAATATGTGATGTTTTAAAATTGCCGTTTTGTTGTTAGAGATGTTATTAAGAATTCCGTTGCGTAGATGTTGATTTATTTGATTAAAGACGTTATATTGACGGTTCATTCGATGTTTAAAAAAGTGTTATATATCCACGATGAATGCAATGAATTTTTTAGAAGAATTGTGACGTCCCGATTTATTTGTATGATTGAAATTTTATAACTCTGATTTATTTTGCATAATTGCTTGGTGTAGAATTGGGGTGTTACAAAGTTGGTATCGGAGCAAAAGGTTGGTCCGACCTTGTCGTTGAGGTGTAGTTGTCTAACAATTGAGTATTGTTATTTTGATGTTCTAACCGTTGTTTATGTTGTAGTGATAAGTTGAGATGGCTGGATGGAATGATGCTGATCTTGCTGCTGCTCTAGAAGCAATGGCTCATGCGATGGAAAATCAGCCGAATGTTGACGGGAATGCTGGATCTCGTAGCTTGGCGACTTTCCAGAGAGAGAATCCACCTACGTTCAAGGGAAAGTATGAACCTGACGGAGCTTTGGAATGGTTGAAAGAGATTGAAAGAATCTTTCGCGTGATGGATTGCACTCCAGCGCAGAAGGTTTGTTATGGGACTCGTATGCTAGAAGTCGAGGCTGATGACTGGTGGCTAGAGACTTGTCAGAAGTTAGAAGCTGCAGGTGAGAATGTCACTTGGGCTGTGTTCCGTATGGAGTTTTTGAGAAAGTATTTTCCTGAAGATGTCCGTGGTAAGAAATAAATTGAGTTCCTTGAGCTGAAGCAAGGAAGTAAGTATGTTGTTGAGTATGCTGCCAAGTTTGCTGAGTTGGCTAAGTTTTATCCGCATCACGCTGAGGAGAATGCTGAGTTTTCGAAGTGTATTAAGTTTGAGAATGGGTTGCGCCCGGAGATTAAGAAAGCAGTTGGATATCAAAAAATCCTTGTCTTTGCTGATTTGGTTGATAGCTGTAGGATTTATGAGGAGGACAATAATGCTCATTACAAGATTATTAATGAGAAGAGGGGTAAGCACCCACAAAATCATGGTAAACCTTATGATGGCCCAGCTGGTAAAGGTAAACAGAGATTTGCCTATGGACATAAGACTAGTGGGGGAGATGCTCCTGCTGGTGTGATTTGCTTTAAGTGTGGGAAACCTGGACACAAGAGTAATGTGTGCACTACTGAAGTGAAGAGGTGTTTCCGTTGTGGCAAGAACGAACATGTTGTATCTGAGTGTGAGCACAAGAGTGTGGTTTGTTTCAACTATAAAGAAGAAGGGCACATTGGTAGCCAGTGTCTGAAACTGAAGAAGGCTCAATCAACTGGTAAAGTGTTTGCTTTGGTTGAGGATCAGACAGCTGCTGAGGACGGACTTATTAGAGGTACATGTTTCATTAATAGTACTCTTTTAATCACTATTATTGATACTGGTGCTATGCATTGTTTTATTGCTGCTGATTGTGTTGAAAGATTGGGTCTTATGTTGTCTTCTTTGAATGGAGAAATGGTCGTCGATACTCCAGCCAAGGGGTCGGTGACTACTTCTTTTGTGTGTGCTAAGTGTCCCTTGTCGATCTTCGACAGAGACTTTATTGTTGATTTGGTTTGTTTACCGTTAAGAGGTCTGGATGTAATTTTGGGTATGAACTTGTTAGAGCATAACTGTGTTTATATTAACTGTTATGACAAGTCTGTGAAGTTTTCTACTCCCGAGGAAGAGGAAGATGGTCTGTTGTCTGCTAGGCAGTTGAGGAAGTTGATGCAAGAGGGAGTACAGATGTTTTTGTTGATGGCATCTCTATCTGTAGAGACTCAAGCTATAATTGAGGAATTGTAGGTGGTGTGTGAATTTTCTGAAGTTTTCCCTGATGAGATTCCTGATGTACCGTCAGAGAGGGAAGTTGAATTTGCAATTGATCTTGTACCTGGTACCATACCTGTGTCTATGGTACCATACAGGATGTCTGCATCTGAATTATCAGAGTTGAAGAAGCAATTGGAAGAGTTACTTGAGAAGAGGTTTGTAAGACCAAGTGTATCGCCGTGGGGAGCTCCAGTGTTGTTAGTAAAGAAGAAAGATGGAAGTATTAGGCTTTGTGTTGATTATAGACAGTTGAATAAGGTGACAATTAAGAACAAGTATCTGCTTCCAATAATAGATGACTTGATGGACCAATTGGTGGATCCCGTGTGTTTAGTAAGATTAATTTGAGGTCGGGTTACCATCAGATTAAAGTGAAGGATGAAGATATTCAGAAGACGGCTTTCAGAATGCGTTATGGACATTACGAGTATTCGGTGATGCCTTTTGGTGTTACTAATGCGCCGGGAGTATTCATGGAATATATGAATCGTATCTTTCATACTTATTTGGATCGTTTGTAGTGGTGTTCATTGATGATATTTTGATTTACTCTAAGTCAGAAGAAGAGTATGCAGAACATTTAAGAGTAGTATTGTAGATTTTGAAAGAGAAGAAGTTGTATGCAAAGCCGTCCAAGTGTGAATTTTGGCTGAAAGAAGTTGGTTTTCTTGGTCATGTGATTTCAGGTAGTGGCATTGTTGTAGATCCATCGAAGGTTGACGCTGTGTTGCAATGGGAAACTTCGAGGTCAGCTACTGCGATTATAAGCTTCTTGGGATTAACTGGTTATTATAGAAGGTTTATTGAAGGATTTTCTATGTTGCCACTTCCGTTGACTAAGTTGACTTGTAAAGGTAGAGCATTTGTATGGGATGTTCAGTGCAAAGAAAGTTTTACAGAATTGAAGAAGAGGCTGACGTTGGCTCTGATTTTGATGTTGCCTAATCCAGGAGAGCCTTTTGTGGTGTATTGTGATGCTTCTAAGATGGGTTTAAGAGGTGTGCTTATGCAGAATGGTAAGGTAGTTTCTTATACGTCAAGGCAGTTGAGGACCCATGAGAAGAACTATCCTACACATGATTTAGAGCTTGCTACTGTTGTCTTTGTGTTGAAGATTTGGAGGCATTATCTTTATGGATCTAGATTTGAAGTGTTTTGTGACCATAAGAGCTTAAAGTATCTAATTGATCAGAAAGAGATGAATATAAGGAAACGAAGATGGTTGGAATTGTTAAAGGATTATGATTTCGGTTTGAATTATCATCCAGGAAAGGCGAATGTGGTAGCTGATGCATTGAGTCGTAAGACTTTACATATGTCAACAATGATGATTAAAGAGTTGGAATTGATTGAGCAGTTCAAAGATATGAGGTTAGTTTGAGAGGTTACTCCGCAGAGTTTTACGTTGGGTATGTTGAAGATTAATAATGAATTTTTAGACAGTATCAGAGAAGCTCATAAATTGGATGTTAAATTGGTAGATTTGATTGTTGGGATTGATCAATCTGAGAATATTGATTTTAAGCTAGATGAGCAAGGTGTGTTGAGGTTTCGTAACCGGATTTGTATTCCTGATGATGCTGAGATGATAAAAGTGATACTTGAAGAAAGTCATAGAAGTAAGTTGAGTATTCATCCATGAGCTACAAAGATGTATCAAGATTTGAAAGGTTTGTTTTGGTGGCCTGGGATGAAGAGTGATGTGGCTCGGTTTGTGTATGTATGTTTGACTTGTCAGAAGTTGAAAGTTAAACATCAGAAGCCTGCAGGATTGATGCAACCGTTGGAAGTTCCATAATGGAAATGAGATAGCATTTTAATGGACTTTGTGACGAGGTTGCCTAATACTTTAAGAGGACATGATTCGATTTAGGTGATTGTTGATAGGCTTATGAAGTTAGCTCATTTTATTCCTATTAACATCAGTTTTCCAGTGCCGAAGTTGGCTGGGATTTATATTAGTTTGATTGTGAAGTTGCATGGTGTTCCTTTGTGCATTGTGTCAGATAGAGATCCAAGATTTACTTCTGATTTTTGGAAGAGTTTGTAAGAAGCGTTGGGTTCTAAGTTGAGGTTGAGTTCAGCGTATCATCCTCAGACATATGTTCAGACTGAGAGGACTATTCAATCGTTAGAAGACTTGTTGAGGGCACATGTTCTTGAGCAGGGAGGTTCGTGGGATACTTATCTTCCGTTGATAGAGTTCACGTATAATAACAGTCATCATTCCAGTATTGGGATGGCACCTTTTGAGGCGTTGTATGGTCGAAGATGTAGAACTTCGTTACTTTGGCATGAATCTGGTGAAAGTGTAGTACTTGGACCTGAACTTGTTCGTGAGACTACTGAGAAGGTGAAGTTGATTTGAGAAAAGATGAAAGCTTCACAAAGTAGACACAGGAGTTATCATGACAAGCGAAGGAAAGATTTAGAATTCCAAGCTGGTGATCATGTGTTTTTGAGAGTCACACCTGTGACTGGTGTTGGGCGAGCATTGAAGTCTAAGAAGCTCACTCCTTATTTTATTGGACCGTATCAGATTTAAGAGAGGGTGGGAAATGTTGCTTATAGAGTGGCTTTACCGCACAATCTTTCGAATTTGCATGATGTGTTTCATGTGTCGCAACTTCGGAAGTATATTTCAGATCTATCGCATGTGATTCATATGGATGATGTGGAAGTACGGGATAATCTTACGGTGGAGACGATGCCTGTACGGATCGCGGATCGTGAAATTAAGACTCTGAGGGGAAAAGAGATTGCCTTGGTTAAAGTGGTTTGGTTAGGAGCTGCTGGTGAAAGCATGACTTGGGAGTTGGAGAGCAAGATGTGAGACTCATATCCTGAATTGTTTGCTTGAGGTAAATTTTCGAGGACAAAAATATTCTAAGTGGGGGAGAGTTGTAACACCCGTAATTTAATTAATTATTTAATTGAATTATTTTTGGAATATTTATGAAGATGTGTTATAATTAATTGGATTTATTTTATTAAGTGGAGAAATAATATTAGAGATATAATATCATGTGGTGAAATAATATTAGAAGTGTAATATTATTTAATGTGGGTTTATTTTGGGAGAATAGAAGTAATAAGGGAGTGTGTTGGTTTTAAGCCCAATAAGGAGATAATAGAATAATAGGGTTATTTTATTATTTGTTGTTAGAATAGAAGAAAGAAGCAGTAGAAAGAATAAGGATTTGGAAGAGAACGTGCAAGCTTCTAGAGAAAGTGGAAAACGACAAGAACGTGAATCCAACCGGAAATTGTAGAGAGACCTTCAAATCAAGGTAAGGGTGGGGTTCTAACTCTATAATTGGGTTTATGATGATTGGTATGTGGGATTAGTAGTGGCTGTTGTCTTGTTCTTGAAATGAGGATACATGATTGATGTATGATGAAAATTGCTGAGTTTTAATGAATATTTATGTCTTGATGTCGTTAAATGCTGTAAAATTATAAGATGATTATGGGTGATGAATTGACATGATTATAATAAGTTTTAGGGTTATAGTTATGGAACCGTAGTGAGATGTTGTGATGAAAAACGTAGAATATAGAAGTAATGAAAACACATAATTTGGTAAATTGATGACATACGCTACTGTATTAGGATTAATGAATTAATTTGGGAAATAGAATTTGTTAGTGTTGTTCTTAGTTAGATTGATGTCAGGAAAAGAATTATAACAATAGGATGAATAGAAATTAGCATTTCTATGTAGAAGTATGTTGACTAGATCTGCGTTAGATTAGTGAAAGATAGAAGTTCTGAAGTTAGATGTAAGCTGTTAGAAGATGCGTGGCATAGTGAAAGGTAGCAGTTCTGAGGTTAGAAGTTGAATTAGTCAGAAGATGGAATTAGTCAGAAGATGTGATGATCAGAAGTTGTATCTGGTATGAAGATGAGATGATCAGAAGATGTAATGATCAGAGGTTGAGTGGTCAGAAGATGACATGATCAGAAGTTGTATCTGGTCAGAGGTTGAGTGGTCAGAAGATGAGATGATCAGAAGTTGCATCTGATCAGAAGTTGCATCTGATCAGAGGTTACATTAGTCAGAAGTTATAGTAGACATAATATTGTGTCGCCCAGAGGTTGCATCATTAGAAGTTGTGTACTTAGAAATAGCATTGGTTAGGGGTTGCGTGGTCAGCAGTTGGATGACCTTTGCGTTGTTTTGTGCAGAGTGATGAACGTTAGATGTTTAGAAGCTGCTGTTTGAACTATAATAGTAGGATGGCGTTAGTCTTGGCGTTAGTGTTATAGAGTAGCAGTGTTGATTTACTGTGGAATTAAAATACTGCTGAGTTATAAATGAGAAGTTATTAATAAATAAATGATGTTTGATGATTTATAAATAAGTGACGTTTGATGAATTACTTTGATTATTTGAGATGTTTTGAGATGATTATTGAGATGCCTTGAGATGATTATTTGAGATGTTTTGAGATGATTATTGAGATGCCTTGAGATGATTATTTTAGATGTTTTGAGATGATTATTGAGATGCCTTGAGATGATTATTTGAGATGTTTTGAGATGATTATTTGAGATGTTTTGAGATGATTTGAGATGTTGTTAACTTGGGTGTTATTATTACATTCATGGTTGTGTCACATACATTGCATTTTTTGAGATGGAGCTTATGCTCGTTGAGATGGCCTGGATTGGAAAATTTTGAGGTGAAGGCTATGCCTTGTTGATGCGTCTATTAATTGGAAATTTTTTGAGATGGGAGTTCTTCTCCAATGGTACCACATGCATTTGCATAGTATTGAGTCACATTATATGATTTCATAAAGAAGTGTATTTTGATGTGGATGAATGTATATTATTGCTGAGATTGTTGTTGTTTATGAGATGATAATTGGTGATGTTGTTGATCTAATTTAATATATTAATTATCACGCGCTTTATTATATTTTTAGATATCTCACCCCTTCTGTTTGAATGTTTCCCCTATGTTGGTAACGTGCAGGTAATCGAGAGTGAAGGCTGTATACCTTCAATAGTTCGAGTCAGTGTCATTGCTCTGATATGTAACACTCAGGGGGATGAACGCTTGCTGTTTTTGATTGTTGATTTTCAGTTGTTGAACTTTAAATTGATTATTATTAAATATGTGATGTTTTAAAATTGCTGTTTTGTTGTTAGAGATGTTATTAAGAATTCCGCTGCGTATATGTTGATTTATTTGATTAAAGACGTTATGTTGATGGTTCATCCGATGTTTGAAAAAGTGTTATATATCCATGATGAATGCAATGAATTTGTTAGAAGAATTGTGACGTCCCGATTCATTTGTATGATTGAAATTTTATAACTCTGATTTATTTTGCATAATTGCTTGGGGTAAAATTGGGGTGTTACACTTTGTCATTTAGTTAAAGACGTAATGTCACCCAAAGACAAGGTTTAAGACTGGATCAATCCAGAGACTATTGTGCTCACATCAGATCAAAAGGGGAATCTCTTACCCAAGTGAGTCTCAAGACTGCTGAAAGTAATCAGAAGTAATCAATCCATACAGAGGCTAGTCTCCTCAATATGGAAATTTCAAATTTCATTTGCATTATCATTTGCAATATTTCTTGTTTTGTTCAGTACTTTCTTGTAAGCAAAGCTTGTTTGTTCTTGAATATTAAATCAAAAATGCATTGAATATGATTGTTTTGAATTAATCCATTCACTATCACTCTTATTTGTTTTTTTTTCTTATTTTGCTTTCAATACTCAACTCTTGTTTGATAAAGTAAAACCTCTAAAGGGAGGATGGTATGCTTTCGAGTAAAAACCCTGCTGACAATGTACATGCATTGTTTCAAATCCCCAAACACCAGAGATATAAGGGAGGTAGACCCTCGTCAACACCTTTGAGAATTGAAGTAGGAGTTTATTTTCTGTTAAAAAAACACTCATTTTAACCCAGGCAGGGTAGTGTCCAATTAATCTGATCGAGTATTCAAATCTCATCTGGAGTCCGCATCAGAGGATCACCACACCCTATCCATCACCTTTCAGGAGGACAAAATATGATGATACAACAATGGTTATCCCTCACTAACCAGAGAACAAACCAGTTACAATTCTTCCATCAACTCGAAAAACGAATCGAAGTTACACGATATGTTCAAAAAAAAGAAAAAAGAAAGCCTGCTAAGTCGAAACATGAAAATAAGTCGCTTAGGGAAAATTTATGGCATCCCACTAGACTCCAAAATAAAAAAGGATTGTCTAGGAAAAAGTTAGGGAAAGCAGAAATAAAAGGAGAAAGAAAAGAAAGAAAGCCCGCTAAGTCGAAACTTGAAAATAAGTCGCTTAGGCAAAAGTTAGAGCATCCTGCTGGACTTCAAAATTAAAAAGGATTGTCCAGGAAAAAGTTAAGGAAAGTCAAAAAGAAAAAGAAAAAGCCTGAAAGGCATGAAATGATTTCAAATAAATATCCTCAGCAAAAAACTAAGTCGTGTGACCAGAAATGCAAAAGAAGCAAAGGTGAGTGATTGTCATGTCCAAAGAAACCTCAGTGGTTCCTCAACCATCATAAGCTCTTCTCGAGAGATGAGTGCTCGTATTGGTTTAAATGAATGTATGGCTGGATAACATCATGAAGAAAGGGTGGACCCCTAATAATTTTGAGCTTTAAATCCTTTTTTCAAAAACCGTGAACCAGGCGACGTTACAACCCTGAAAATTCCTAACTGAAGCATGGGTTAATTCGAAAGCAAAACTGTAACGAGAATACGGTAATCTGACTCCTAGAAGGCTTGCTAAAACTTATGAGTTGGTATCACTCCACTTTTACTATCTTTTGTACACAAAAGTTCGATGTTTCGACATCTTTTCAATAAAAGTTTTCTAACTTCAAGACAAGCATAGGATTTGCATTAGAATTATCATTTTTAGAATAAAAAACATTCTTTGCATATGAAAAAGTGCTTAAACATCAAACCAACTTGCATAATGAACATCAGATGAAGAGTTTGATTATCCCGAGGGATAAAATTGCTTCAGAAATATGTCGAAAAGCAAATCATCTCAAAGAATGATCTTAATCTATGGCATACTTTCTAGTGACTCTGTTGAGACAAAGAAGAGAAGTTCGAGAAATGATCATAAGTATATTACTTGAGATCTTAATGTTTGTTTGGAAGATTTAATTGCTCGAAAGTCTCCATTGAGAAATGGTGCATCACTTTCAGTTGGTCCTAGGGGACAAATTGTTTTAAGTATCCGTTTGAGCACGAAGCAGTCCAAGTTAAGAAGTATGGTGGAGTACTAGCCTACTTTCATAAAGTAAGTCAACCACCCAAAGGGTATGTTGTTATCCAAGACTCCGTTGAGCAGGGGCAGTTATTTTCAATGGTAGTACTCCGTGGAACAAAAGTAAAGTATCACAACCTGATTACTCTAAGGGGAGGAAGCGAATGAATACCCCGTTGAGTAAGAGTTTAGCCAACCCGGGGCAGTCAAGTCGATATTCGATCTCTCAAAATTTCTCTAATCTGGGGAAGTTATGTCAAGATTCAAAGAATCTCTCAAAGTTCCGAGTAATCAGGGTCCGTTACCCAATTTTTGTTAAAACCACTTCCCACTTTGTTTAGCCAAAAACAATGCTTCAAAGTTTGTAACACCGGGGACGGTTATCATGATGGTACATGTCTCAGGAAGTCATCTCAAGGAGAATCTTTTTAAAATCCAATTAATCTGAAGCAATTACGTCGATATTTAACAAATCTCTCAATGAATCAATTGTGTAAGAGATCTATTCAGATCTTGAATACACTGGGGCATTCATCTCAAATCAGTATGGTACCAACTTTCTACAAGGTACTTCTCAAAGAGAAATTCCTTCATACTACACCTGGGGCACATTTGGTGTGATTTGTTTATCAGAAACTGTCGTTCACTCGCTTATGTGTAATTTTCCAATACCAGAATAACATCATTAAAGATGACTATGATATCTCTAGCTTGGGTCGTATCCCCAATAACATTGAAGTTTCTACTTCTCCTTAGTGAGTCTCCCCAAGCAAAAGGGATTATGGCTAAAAGGTTTGGTTGATTTGGAGATTCTTGGATGATTCCCCAGCATTACTTAAAGTTTTCTTCTCCCTAGCATCGCCAAGTGGAGAATCCTTGTCTGATAGGTTGTGATTAATGAGATTTCTTAGTAAAGAGTTTGATTCCCCAACAAATGTTTGTGTTATGCTCATGGGATAATTTCTATTCCCCGAAGCAGAGTTCCTCATTCCCCAGTTGAAAGTACCGATTGAGAATTTTCTTATTCCCCTGTAGAGTTTCCTTTGAGGATTTATCTTATTCCTTGGTGAATTCGCTTCATGAAGATTTCTTATTAAAGAATGTTCTCATTTCCCCAACAGAAGCTTATCTTGGGACTCATTATGTTGAAGATCTCTTCTCATCCACCAGCCAAGTTTGTTTGAGAATGGTTCATTTTTCCCAAGAGTCATGTTAAGGATCCACCAGCCAAGTCTGTTTGAGAATGGTTCATTTTTCCCAAGAGTCATGTTAAGGATCGTATCGCCCCTCAAAAGAGGTTGTTTATGAAGATCTCTTGATCAAGGTTTCCATTTTCTCCAGCGGAGTTGTCTCTCTGAGACCTTTTGCCCAGGATCTCAGTAAAAATGTGCTTTATCTGAAGGTTTCTTGCCATGAACCTCATTTCCCAATAGAGATAAACTCTTGAGATCTCATTTAGTTTCCCCAGCAGAGTTGCCACTCTGAGATCTTTTTGTTCAAGGACTTTTACCTCCCCATCTAAGTTGCCTAATGGGTATCTCTTACTCAAGAATACTCATTTCCCCAACTGAGCTGTTTCATTGAATGTTCTTATTCAAGGATTCTCCCTTTTCCCCAATAGATTTTGTTCCTGGAATATTGATAAGTTTCATATTCCCAGAGGAGTACGCTATCATGAATTCTTACCAGAGGTTTCTCGTATCCCCGACATACTCGTTCTTATTGAAGATCGTCCATAAATCCCAAGTGGAGTTTTCTTATGCCAAGATTACCTCTTTTCCAGCAAGAGTTCTGCGCATAAGTTCTCTTAATTCCAGCTAGGATTTTCATGTCCCCGACAATACATGTTTCAGTCATCCCCAGGCGAGAGGTTGACAATTTATTCCCCAAGTAATTAGAGGTGGATTTTGATTCCCTTCAGGCCCATATCATTGGTGTATTCCCCAGCAACGCCCAATTTTCATTGGCGTATGTAATGCGGTGGGAGAAATGACTTTTTTGGTTTTATTCAAATGTGCAAATAGCAAGAGTCACCACCGACTTTTCTTTTATCCAATATTTATGAAAGGTGAAAAGAACAGGAAAGACCTTTGATAGATTTTGAGTTCGGGGGGTATGTTATGAAAAGAGAAGGTGTTAGCACCCTTTTCATTCGTAGTTATCTACGGGATATTAATTGCTTATCTCACTTTTGAAAACTTGCTTTGTGTGTGTGATTTATTTGAAAATATTTCGAAATACCAATGTAAAGAAAATTTTGTAATGATTCTTGTATCAGTCCTCAAGAATGTATACAAAATGTTTTTTTTTATAAATATTTCATTGAAAATGATGTGTGAAAAATGTTTTGAAAAGGTTGTGAGCAAGAAATTAGGAGTCATTACCCACTAAAGGTCTTTCTTATTATTTTCCTTCTCCTATAGAGATAATATCATCCATACTATTAGTTGGTAGGTAACCCTATATATTGGATGTGAAGGGATAAACGTAGGGTCATTGTATGGTCGTCGAAGGTAACATGTGAGGATACTTTAACAATTGTATCAGAGGGACTATCATTATTTTATAGGCAACTCGAAGGTTCATCGAGGGACTATGATCTTTATTCGAAGGGACTATGATGATTTGATCGAGGGTCTTTTGCTATAGTATCCCCACTTTCGAGGGACGCTACCATTATTCATAAGCCAACAAGAGAGGTTACCCTAAAGGTGCAAGTGTGCAAAGTGTCTTAATTCAGTTATATCATCTTGGGAATTAGGGTTTTCTAGATCGCTATTATTCTTGCCATGCAAACCCTAATTACTAGCAGTTAAATATATATAGAAAATTAAAGTGTGGAATGTAAAGTGTAGAAATTTAAACCTAAGCTATTACATCCTGTGAGCAGATACATAATAAAAAAAATGCGAGAAAAGATAAATCTACGCTATTACATTGATAGTGCGACCTATACACTTGTTCTAGGAATTTTAAATAGAAAAAAAATGAGAAAAAGAATGTTAAAAAATGTTAAAATGTTTTTTTGTGTTTTTTTTGTAGAAAATAATTTAAGTGTTAATAATTAATTAAACCTAAATTCTAATTGATTTTAATATTAATAAAAAAAGTTTATTTAATTAATTAGTAAATAAAAATATAACAATAAATTTAATTACTAATTAAAAACCTTAATCTTAATTTGTTATTGGCTTTGAAAAAAGATTAGGTTAGTTGATGGTTAATTAAAAAGATAACAAGTTTTGCCCTCTCATTTTTTACAAGATCTTCTCTTACATGGTTGTTACAAACACTTGCTTGAAGAAAAATAACAAGTTTTGAAGTTGGTTAAAGTGTCCTTCAATGGGGGTGTACTTCGAAGGCATGGCAACACAATGTCATTCCATTGGAATCTGAACAAAGGCGTCTTCGATTAGAATTTTAATATCACTTCGATTGGTCCCAACTGAAGGAAATCAAAGAGAGCAGAACAAAATTTTCGAGCAGTCAACAAGATCCTTCGATTGGCTTTTTAACAAATACCTTTCGATTGGCAATGCCTTTCGATTGGAATCTCCAAAATGCCTTTCGATTGACATCTACGTAGCAACCTTCGATTGGCATTCCAAAAGGTCCATTCGAAGAAGCGTTTAGATGACTCATTTGAAGGGTGTATAAAAGGTCCATTCGAAGAAGCATTTAGATGACTCATTCTAAGGGTGTATAAGAGGTCCATTCGAAGAAGCGTTCAGAAGACCCATTCGAAGGGTGTATAAGAGGTCCATTTGAAGAAGCAGTCAAATGACTCATTCGAAGGGTGTATAAGAGGTCCATTCGAAAAAGGGTTCATATGACTCATTCGAAGGGTGCATAAAAAGTCCATTTGAAGGAGGCAACTCACAAGCCAATCGAAGAGAAACGCTGGAGGGTGCTCGAAGGAGTCAAGTGTCCAGGTTCATCCAAGATTTCCAAAGAGATATGAATGTTTCCAAAAAGGAATGCTTTTAATTTGTTTGATTCTTGTCTCGTGGCTTTAAGGGCCTGTTTAAATGGCTGCCTCTGACCTTTACTATGCGCCAGCAAACTCCTATAAATACAAGAGCAAGGACACAATACTAGGGGCGAATGAAGGAGAGGGCAATACCCATTGTACACGAAGATATCACACATACACGTCAAAATTCTCATAAGCAATCCCAATCGAAGGAACTTTCAGCAACGTTCCCAATCACTCCTTGAAGTCTACAGGGAGCGTTCCCAAACACTAGCCAGCAAACACCCAGAAGTGCCAAATCGAAGCCTCCCATCGTTGGTAAACTCATAAATTCATGTTTACAATTTCATAAATGTATTAATGTTTGTTGACTGTTTGATTCACGCTCATGATATCATGTAATTCTGTTCAATTCATATTCAGAGCTAAGGGCCTGGGTTCAACTCCAGGTCCACATTTTGTTTTCCTTTTCCTCCCATGCTCATACTGCATATCTGGCCTAAATAAACCAATGCACACAAGATCGAAGGACCTGGGTTCGACACCCAGGTCATATTTTTGCTAATATTTCTCTTGCAGGTCTACAATTAAGAATAACTTCCTTCCCTGGATCGAAGAAGACATCTTCCTCCCCTAGGTCGAAAGACCATTATCTCTCCCCGGGTCGTAGGACAAACATTCTCCTTTGGGTCGAAGGTTACCTTTTCTCCCTAGGTCGAAAGCCGCCTTCCTTCGGATCGAAGGAAACCCTTTATCTGAATCGAAGCCATGGTTCCCCCGGGATCGAATGGTCCCCACTCCTTCATATTTTATTTTTGTTCTTTTTTTTGTTAGTTCTTCATTGATCTTTTATTTTATTTATTTTCACATTAAATCAAAAGAAAAAACACAAAAACATTAGGCTAGTTATTTTCTTTCTATTAAATAAATTTTTGTTAATTAATCATTTAATTATCTTAATATTTTCTCAAAAAACTAAAATCAAGGAGATTTAGACCATTTTTCCAAAATAGAATAGAACAACAAAAAATATTTTTTCTTAGGATATTTTTAGACGTTATTTCCAATTTCGCGCGCGTTTATTTTTGTTCTAGCATTTTATGTAAGTATTGTAACTTCCCATGGATGTAATAGTCTTAGATTTAAAAATTCCGCATTTTATTTCATGCACTTATATTGTATCTCTCCCAAAGTCGTGTAATAGTTTAGGATTAAATTTTTCTGCATTTTATTTTCCGCACCTCTACTGTTTTATTTTGCAATATTACTGTTAGTAATTAGGATTGCATGGAAAGACTGTAAATTAAAATGTTAGCTAACTTAATAAAAAGACAAAAATAACCGAATCTCAACACATATGCACCTCTAGGCTATCCCCGCTTTGGTTGCCTTTCGGAAAAACAGTCACGTCCCTCGAGAATGGGGACGCTTTAGCAAAGACCCGCAAAAATAAAAAAGATCATAGTCCCTCGATGACCCTACGGTGTTTCCTTTCGGTAAATGATCTCGTCCCTTAAACGAAATTACTAAAGCGTCTCCATATGTTTCCTTTGTGACTGTTAAACGTCCATTCGAATGTCCCTCAACATCCAACGATACGGCTACCTACTCACTAATAGTAGGATAGCGCTGTCTAAAGGATAGGAGGAAAAGAATGATCCTTTTCGAGTAATAAAGTAGATAGCTGTTAGAAGTTTGCCTAAACATTTTGCACTTACACTACTTTTCAAAAACAATTTCAAAACACTTTGTATACTTTCTCTACTATCCCGAGAAACATTACAAAGTTCGCCGTACTAAGACGTTTTTCAAAACATTTTCAAACACACAAAGCACAAAGGATTTTCAAAATGAGAAAACTTCTAAGAGCCCGTGGAAAACCACAGATGGAAAGGGTGCTAACACCTTCCCTTTCCATAATCTACCCCCCTTACTCAGAAACATCTCGAAAAGGTCTTTTTCTGTTCTTTTCACCCTTACCTTTGTTGGTTAAAGAAAATACGGTGGAGACTCTTTCTTACCACATATATGCAAACAAAAAATGCAAAACTAGTATATAACAGTCGATTCTGCCACCGTATCATAGAACTGGCGACTCTGCTAGGGAAAATAGTAAAAAGTGGGGTTACCTTAGAGTTAGTTCATTATTTAACTACTTTGTGTGCTTTGATTGCTTTATTTTTTAGGGTTCTATTTGGGGTTACTATAGATCCTACACCCGAATCTGAGGCACCTTTTAGGTAAGTAGCAATAGATCGTGAAAACTGTACGGGGTATACCGACACAGTTGAAGCGATGGCTACGTTGATGCGGAACTTTGGTTGGTACCGGTAGCCCTTGAGTTAATAAAGGAGAATACGGGGCCTCCGTGTGGTGTCATGAAGCGTCAACTAACCTTAGAACCTTTAAATGAACAACTTGGCCATTAGGATGTAGCGAGATGGTCGTCTTTGGTGTATTCCCAAAGTCGGCAGATACTCGATGCTACACTCATTGAGACTTGAATCCTGAGTTTTGTTTGGTTGCCAGTCAGTCGCCTATCGAAGGAAGCTTATGAGAAGGGTCAGTGATATTGAGATCCCTTAGAACCTGGTTACTATTTATAGGACAGGTTGAACCAATCCAACTTTAAGAGGGTACTACCTTAAAACCCATGCAAGCCTTAAACCTAAGGTCATGGTGTGATTTGCTTGTTGCTTTCTATATATGTGATTTCTTAGCATAATCATGACATCATAACACGACATATCATACTAACCATTTCAAGGATTTTCTAGGGGTTATCTTTGTCTTATTTGGTAGGACATGACATCCGCTCGCAGGAACACTATCTAAATCAACCTTGTGAAAGTGCATCCTCAACTCAAGGAGTTAGCATCAATGATTCCTGAATGCTTTCCCTTCATTGAAAAACATGGTCGACTGCTAAACTTGGTCACTTCAAACCCTGACGAAGAAATGTTAAAGGTGCTCTTTCAGTTCTTTGACCCGTTGCACCACTTCTTCACTTTTCTGGATTACCAGTTAGTGCCTACTATAAAGGAGTTTTCTCAGTTATTAGGGGTACCTATCCTTAATCAGCTACCATTAAACGGTACGGAAAGAGACCTAAAGCCTGAAGAGATTGCTCAAGCTCTATCTTTACAACAGTCTGATATAGTGGAAAATTGGGAAACCAAAAGAAGTATCCAAGGATTTCCAGCTAAGTTTCTATTTGAGAGAGCCCACTATTTTTGGGATAGCCTGGATTTATAAGCTTTTGAGGATGTGTTGGCCCTTCTCATCTATGGGATGGTACTATTCCCTAACACGGACCAACTCATAGATGCAGATGCGGTTAAGATTTTTCTGTCACATAATCGAGTGCCTACTACTTGGGGATATTCTACACTCTTTGCGTACTCGCACTCTGAAGAGAAGAGGGACTCTCATGTGTTGCACTCCTCTATTATCTAGGTGGTTTATTTCTCACCTACCCCGGTATATTCTGAGAAATGAGCAGGATATGAGATGGTCTCATAGGCTGATGTCCCTTACACATTCAGATATTCATTGGTGTTCCCGGTCCTCGGAGAGTATCACCATCATTGATAGCTGTGGGGAATTCCCTAATGTCCCTCTCTTAGGCATTAGGGGAGGAATCACTTATAATCCTTGTTTGGCGTTGCAACAATTTGGTTATGCTAGAAGGGATGGTCCTCACGACACACTCGTCTAAGGAATCACATTTGACTATGAGAATGATGTTTAGAGTTATCGCAAGAGGTTCATTCGAGCTTGGGGAATGATAAACAGAGTTCATAGCAAGACACTGAGGCACAATAATTCCATCCCTCTTGAGCCTTACCTCAAATGGGTGTGAGCTCGTGCTCAATGTCTTATGATGCCCTACCCCGCCATCTTACCTGTGATTATGGAGCCAGTTGCTGAAGGAGACACTCCTTACATTGTTTTTCATCCCGATATGCCAAATGACCTTGAGGAGCTATGGAAATCCTGGATCCAACTCAAAAAAGAATGAGATACTATTGAAATCCAATTCTACGCCAGCGAGAAGAAGGTTTAAGAGCTCACCCGGTTACTTCACGAGTAGAGGAGCATAAATGCCTACATTGCACCAAAGAGGACGTGTCCATGGGAAGCTTGACGTATTTATTTTGTTTGGGAATTTTTATTGTTGCTTTATTCCCTTTGTAAGCCCAAGAGGCATTGTTGTGACCAATAAAACTTCTTGATGCAATTAATGTTTGCTATCTTTTTGTTTAAGCAAATTTGAGTCTTAGAAATCCTTGAAAACATTGCATACATATATCATACATATCATTGCATAAGCAGGTTTCTCATCCTCTTTGATGTTTATTTCAGTAATGGCTCTAGAACAAACATTGAAGGATCTGCAAACTCAGAATGCCCTGTTTCAACAGATGATCATGGCTCTGACCAAGGGGCAAGAAGAACTGAAATCCCTACTTATTAAAGAGAAGAAGAAGTCAAAGAAGCCAACTAGGTTAGTTAACCTGGGAAGGAGGATCAGAGGACCAGTGCAGCAAGCCTCTGAACTGATAACTTCATCAAAGGGAGGAAATAATCAAGAGGAGGAAACAAGAGAGGAAGACTCCAGTACAAAAGAATCTGATGATGAATCTGACTATGATGAGGAACAATATCCTCCTGCTGATGAAAAATACAAACAGTTGGAGGATCGTTTGAATGAAATAGAGGTCTGGAAGGTACCCGGTCTGGATTTTGAAGAGCTAGGTTTGGTCTCTGGGGTTTTCATCCCGCAAAAGTTCAAGATGACAGTGTTTGCTATATATGATGGGGTCTCATGTCCCAAGATGCACCTCCGATCTTATGTGAGGAATATCCAACCTCACACTGCTGACAAGGTGTTATGGGTCCACTTCTTTCAGGATAGTCAATCCGGAACTCAACTAGAATGGTTCTACCAGCTGGAAGGAGCCAACATCCATAATTGGGAGGACTTGGCTGCAGCTTTCTACAAGCAGTATCAGTACAACGCAGACCTTGCTCCCACCCGTACACAACTCCAAAATATGTCTATGGGTTCTGTTGTACCCCAAAATTTGCCCTCCCATATTTCTCAAGACATGTCAAGAATCATCCCCAAGTTGTTCAAGATGGCTCAAGAGTTAGACAGTCAAATCACCTCCTAAGGCAGTCAATTCAAAATTAGGGTTTTGTGATGCATCAAGGTCCTTGCATCCAAATGGCCTCAAGTGCTCCCCAATGTCCTAATATGTTCTCAAGTTCATCCTTCCAGAGAAAGTTTGGTCAGTCAATGGCTCAAGAAGTCCAAAAATCGGCTGTGCTAGGGCAAAAGTCAAATGTGACCTATGGACAGTCAAACCTCAAAATTTTTTGTCAACATTCTCATTTTGAAGGATAATTCATCATTTGATCAAGGGTTGATCATGATTCATCAAGGATTGCTCAAGATTCATCAAGATTCAAAAGTTGCTAAATTAGGGTTTTGTAGGAAAAGTCAACTCAAATTTGACCAAGCATAACTTTCTCATACTTTATGAGAAATGACCCATCCAAAGCTCATTTTTAAGATGATGCAATTTCCTACAATCCATCTCACACCCCAAGATCAAGAAATGCACTCATAAAAAGGTAAAAATTGGGACATTATAGGTCATTTTTGAAAGTCAACAAAAACACCTTTTTTTCCAAAGCTTATAAATTGAGCATGGAATATCAAAATGAGATGAGACCAAAAAGGTTGGTTATAAGACATCTCAAGGTTTCTAAAAAGTCCAAAAACACTTCCAAAAGTTCAAAATTGAAGAAGTTATGCATTGTTGAAGTTGGGCATTTTTCCAAAATTGGCAAAAGTCAACTATCCTCCAAACTCCAATTTTTGACAAAAGGGCCCACTTTTTTCCACTTGATTTGGTCTTATCACATCACACACGTGTCCCATCTTCAATTTCATGACCAATCATTTATTTTTCTATTTTATTTAATTTTTATTGATTTATTTCATTTTAAATCAATATTAATTCAAATAAAATCCAAAAATTAATGGAATGAGTTTTTGATTGGTATAGACTTCAATTATCATCATGAACCAAATCAAATCCGAATCAAGCATTGTTGTGCATAAAAATCAGATTTGAGGCATTTATGGAAAGCTTATCAATGGTGATCATATCAAATATCAAAACCTTGAATGCACATGGATTAAAGCCAACTCTTGACCTAATTCACTCCCATATACATGTACAAGCCAAGCATAACAAGGAGACGCCCTAAGAACTGCAAGAGACGGCCAAACAAAAACTGAAAAAAGTGTGAAAAAGTGGGAGATCGAATTCTTGTTTAGAGGACGATTCAATCAAAAATCTCCACATAGCTCTCTGGCCTGATATCCAGTGGAGCTAAAACAATCGAAACCAAGTCTTGAAACCATCAGAATCGCGCTGTAAGTATTCAAGAACGTGGCCCTGAACACGAAATCCAAACCTCTGATTCTTGCATCCTTTCATTAAAATCTTGGCATATTTGTGTTTGTCGTTTGATTTAGAACATTTTTTCAATATTTATTTTTGTTTTGATAGCCTGTACAACCATGGCCAAAGCTAGGGTTTTGGTTTTTGCTTTTTAGGCGTTTGAGTTACAGTGAAAATTGGAGCAAACCATGGCCATGGATGGACTCAGGAGGACAAAACGAGCATGGGGATGATTTTAGTTTGCATTTATATTGCCTGGAAGTGATTTTAAGAAGAACCCACGGATCTTGCTGCGGATAAAAATCCGCAGGTAAGAAACCAGTGGCTCAACGAAGAAGACTTTGACGCGTCTCCTTCCCATTCGTCCTTTCAAATCTCGCGCGCTTTATTTTTTTGTTTACAACGTATTGATTGTTTTTACATATAATATTCATTGCTTATTCTAATAACAAAAGCACGCGCTAGATGAGTTGGCAAGCAGGTGGATGAAAAAACCAATGGGACCTGGGTTCGAATCCTAGGTCCCCCAAAACCTTTGTTTAATTTTTCTTCAGGTATTCTCATGCAGCGCCTAAAGTGTAGTGCACCATATGCCTCAAATATCAACACGCCAGATGGCCTACAGGCCAGATCTGGTGGTCAGGAGTGAGGGACCACCATGTTCCCTAGTCAAAGGCGCACATTGAATTGGAAAGGTCAACAAGGCTGAACGTTTGGGCCTGGAAAATTGCTGATTCCACCTCCAAAATTGAGCCCAAACCCCCAGAGTTTGCTTCTTTTTTTATTTTCTTTCATTATTTTCTTATTTTATTTATTGTTTTATTATTATTATTTTTAATTAATTGCTAACCAAAATAATTAACAATTTTCCTAATAAAATCAGAAATCAAAAAATATTATTTTTATTTATTAAAACTAATTTCACTTTATTTTTGTAAATAAATAATTTAATCAATTAAGTTTTTTTAATTAGGTATAATTTTAACATTTTTTGCAATAAATTAAAAATTAATTAGAATATTAGGTTTTAACAATTTTAATCATTTTATTTTTATTTCCTTGAATATAAAAAAACCAAAAATATATTTTCTATTTAATTAATTAATTAATTTAGATTTAATTTCCATTTAATTCAAAATGACAAAAAAAAATGCTTTCTTTAATAAAAAGGGTCAAAACCCTAAAAATGCGCCGTCTAAATTTCTCGCACGCGTCCTATTTTTATCAAATATTGTAATGGCTTCCAGTATGTAATAATTTTTTTTAATTAGGACTTTATTTATTTATCGCTTTTATTTACTTTCCGTAATTTAAATTAAAGGGTTTGTCTTTGGCGATGTAAATACCCGACGCCTTGTAATAGCTTAGATTTAATTTCCCGTAATTTAATTTCTGCACAGTATTAACTGTTAGATGTTTGATAAATAGGCAATGCATGACAAGATCAATCTTTAACTTAAAATCAACATAGCTCACCATTGACATGTATAGATAAAATTAACCGAAATAACACACTCGCACATGCGCACTCTTAGGGTACACCTCACTTGGTTTCCTCGAACGTGGTCATTGAGTATAGGAAGTTTTAGAGGTCTCCCTCTTGTTCAAAGATCATAGTTGCCTCGAAACGGTTGCCTCGGAAAAATGATCTAGGATATTAGGGTTACCGCTAAGGCGTCCTAACATTGCTTTAGTGACCACACGTCTCTTAATCGAATTGACCCTTAAACTCCATAGACAGTGCTACCTACTCCTCAATAGTGGGATAGCATTATCTAAAGGACTTTTGCACAGATTAATTCCTTTTTCGAGTAGGTAGATGGTTCTTAAGTACTTTCTCCTTTTAAAACAAAACAAAACTTTTCGCACTTACACACCTTTCAAACAAAAACTTCTTTCAAACCCAAAGAAAAGAAAATTTTGAAAACACTTTGAGCAAGTACCTAAGAGCTCGTGGATAACCACGGATAGAAAGGGTGCTAAGACATTCCCTTTCTATAATCTACCTCCCGAACCCGAGAAATATCTCAAAAAGGAATTTTTCTGTGCTTTTGTCCTTCTCTTGTTGGATAAAATAAAAGACGGTGGCGACTCTTGCTTACCGCGACATTTTGCAAAAACAAACGCAAAACACGAACCAGCATTCCAAAACAGTCAGTTCTCATTCCCACCAATCACAGAACTGGCGACTCTGCTGGGGATAATTTTATAAGTGAGGTGTACCTTAGGATTAGATCATTATGTTTTCAATTGTATGCTTTGTATGCTTTAATTTTGTGGGCTTGTATCGGAGTTCTATAGATCCTAACCCGGATCTGGGGATACCCTTTAGGTAAGTAGCAATAAACTGTGAGGGATCTGTACGACGTAGACCGATACAGATGAAGCAGTAGCTACGTTGGTGTGGCACTTTAGTCTGTACCGATATCCCTTGTGTTGGAACGAGGAGAATATGGGTCTTCTAAGGGGTCATTAAGAACCAACTGACCTTAGAACCTTAAATTGACCAACTTGGCCATAGAACAGTAGCAGTATGCTACACTCATTGAGACTAAACTCTCGCGATGATTCCGGTCGCAAGAAAAGGTTGCTAAACTGGAATTATGACCGATTGAGGGTAGTCAGTGATATTGAGATCCTCTAAAACCCGGTTACTATTTTTAGGATAGGTTTAAACCGACTGAATTGAAAGAGGGTATAGCCTAAGCTCCATGCCAGCCTGATATCTAAGGGATCTCAGTGTGACTTGTATGCCTTTACCATGTTTGCTTTTTGTGGATACTTGTGGTGTGCCTTTATCATGACATCATGAAATCATAACATTGCATACATCTTGCATAAGACTAACCTATTTCAAAGACAAAAGGGTTTCATCTTTGCTCTGTTTTGTAGGTCATCATGATGCCCATGCGTAAGAATACCATCCGGATCAACTTTTTCCAAGTCCCTACCTTGCTTAAAGAGTTGGTTGCCAAGATGCCTGACACTACTTCCTTCATCAGGAGGCAGGGTTCTCTTCTCAGTTTGGTCACCTCTAAATTGGACGAGCAGATGATGAGTGTCCTGGTCCAGTTCTATGATCCGTTGTACCACTGTTTTACTTTTCAAGACTTCCAACTGGTTCCTACCCTAGAAGAGTTCTCTGAGCTGCTCGGTATCTCTGTTCTGGAGCAGACCCCATTTACTGGTTGGGAAAAGACTCTTAAGCCCGAAGAGATTGCTGCAGCCCTTCACTTGACCAAAGAGGAGGTAATGGCTAATTGGGAAACTAGAAGTGGAGCTAAGGGTTTTCTGACTAAGTTCTTGGTTGGCAAGGCTAACTACTTCTGGGATAGCCTAGACTTTAAGGCATTCGAGGATATTCTGGCTCTCTTGATTTATGGCTTGGTATTGTTTCCGAATCCTGATACTTTTTTTGATGTTAACGCCATAAAGATCTTTATGTCTCAGAACCCTGTACCCACTCTCTTGGGTGACATGCTTTATCAGCTCTATGCTCGTACTGCCCGAAAGCGGGGAACCTTGATATGCTGTGCTCCTTTATTGTCGAGGTGGTTTATTTAGCACCTCCCTAAGTCAGTGCTGAAGAACAAAGAAGGAATGGGTTGGGCTTATAGAGTGATGTCTCTTTCTCATAATGACATTATCTGGACTCTCAAAGGCATGGATGAGGTGACTATCATTGATCGCTGTGGAGAGTATCCTAATGTTCCATTGATAGGAACCCATGGAAGAATTTTTTACAACCCATGCTTAGCTCTCCGTCAGTTTGGAAGAGCCGGAAGAGAAGGACCTCATGAAATGTTAATGCCTCATATCATCTTTGATTTTCAGGGGGATAGCGACGATCAGCGTCGCAGATTCATAAGGGCTTGGGACAGAGTTCATCAATCTGATCCACATGAGTTGGGTCTAAAGACTTCTCTTCCAATGGAGCCATATCTCAGATGGGTCCGCATCCATGCCCAGAAGCTAGGTATGCCATATGAAGCCGCCCGGCCTGTTACTCTTGAAGTTTCTAATGAAGAAGGGGTTCTTCCAACCATTCTCCATCCTTATATGCCCACTGACATTGGGGCACTGAAGAGGTCTTGGATGCAGTTGAGGGATGAACGGGATTCTTACCGAGAGAATTTCAACAAGCAAGAACAAAAGATCCAGAAGCTGAATAGGCAGTTAGAAAATGAGCGGATTCTCAACGACTATGTCCGCACTGAGAAGAAGAGACCATGGGAGCATTGATGGACCTTTGATGACTTCCTTTCCAGTTTTTTGTTTTTCAGTATTTCCATTCTTGTAACGCCTTAAGGGCAATTTGTTGAACAATTTAAATTTTGAAGTTTAAATCTAATAAAGTGTGTTTCCTTTCTTGTTTACAAATTTAAATCTCAATTGTCTTTGAAATCATAATCATACGCATTTCATCCCATGCACTTCATAAACAGGTACCCTTTACAGGTCTCTTATCTTCTTCGCTGTTTATTTCAGTGATCATCATGTCTACTGAACCTTCAACTGAGGAAGTTATCAAGGCCCTCTAGGCCCAGAATGCCCAATTTCAAGAGCCGTTCATGAGCCTAGCTAAGGGTCAGCAGGACCTGAAGACCTTGATTCATAAGGAGAAAAAGAAGAAGAAGAAGAGGACCATCCTGTTTATCACAGGACACAGGTTTGGGAACAGGTTACAGAATGAAGTTGATCTGACCACCTCATCTGGAGGGAAAGATAGTCCACAAGAAAGGAGGGCTCCTAGCCCTGTGGTCTCTGACAACGAGACGGACTATGATGAAGAACAGTATCCTCCTGCTGAGGATAAGTACAAACAACTGGAAGACCGTTTGAGCGCTATGGAAATTCAGAAGGTGCCCGGTCTGGACTTCAGAGATCTAGGTCTATCATCTGGGGTGGTGATTCCGCATAAATTCAAGGCACCAGCCTTTGCCAAGTATGACGGAGTTTCCTGTCCGAAGCTGCACCTCTGGTCATATGTGAGGAAGATCCAGCCTTACACTGCTGATAAGAACTTATGATCCATTTCTTTCAAGACAGTATCTCAGGGACTCAGCTTGAGTTGTTCTATCAGTTATACATAGCCAGTATCCGCAGCTGGGAAGATTTGGCTACTGCATTCTACAAGTAGTATCAGTACAACTCTGACCTCGCTCCTACGCGTACCCAACTCCAGGGTATGTCAATAGGAACGGGTGAAGGATTTAAAGATTATGCTCAAAAGTGGAGAGACCTCGCCAGAAGGGTACAACCATCTTTGGCTGATCGTGTGCTTGTTAACATGTTTCTGGGGACCCTGTCTGGTCCATTCTTTAACCACTTGATTGGAAGCTCTTCATCTGGGTTTACATATCTTATTTTGACTGGTGAGAGAATTGAGGCTGGTATTAAGGCTGGGAAGATACAGAAGGGTGCTTCATCAAGCACAGAGAAGAAGACGTTTAAGAAAGAGTCTAGTGTTGTCTACAGTGCAAGAAGTTAAAATAGACCTGAACACCGCCAAGTTGTCAATGCGGTTGTTATTTCAAAACCTGCTGGTGCTCCTCAATATAACAATCAACAAAAGGACGAGAGACCTAAGAGGCAATTCAGTCATCTCAGCATGACCTTATCTCAGATTCTGCCACAGTTGCTGAAGACTAATCTGGTGACTCTAAGGGAACCCCCAAAGAATTCAAATACAATGTCACCAAGGTATAACCCTAACGCCCGCTGTGCTTTTCACTCTGATAGCCCGGGGCATAATACAAATGATTGTTGGAGTTTGAAAAGTAAGGTACAAGACTTGATTGATGCGAAAGAGATCGAGTTCGGAGCACCAGAGAAGCCTAAACAAGAGGCAGGGGTAAATGCTATCAGGGATGATGATGATGATGAAGAGTTTGATATCGACAGTTGGATCTACCCGACTGCCAATGATGGATTAAGCAACTGGACAACGAAGGATTGTATGCCCATTTCTGTTATCACCCAGTAATGAAACTTTTTGTTTTGAATTTGTAATAGACAATGTTTTGAAACTTTATGGCCCGTTGTCTTACCCGGGGCATCGTGGCTTCATTTGTGAGGGATTTTGTGTGTCATTTTCATATATCATTAATAAAAGCATTGGACGTTTTCTTGCATTTCAAATTTTGCGCTCCTTGTTTTTCTTTATTATATATTGCAAAACAACTATTTTACACACACTCACATATACATGTCCATATCCATTCTGGATCTCACCGGCAACGACTCTGCTACTGCCGATTATGACTTCGAAAATCCGATCAACTTAGCCGAAGACGAAGGTGAAAATGATTGCGAAGTGCCTGGTGAACTTGCAAGACTGTTGCTCTAAGAAGAGAGGGCCATTCAGCTACATGAAGAGCCGGTAGAATCAGTGAATCTGGGTACTGAGACAGACAAGAAGGAAGTAAAGATCGATGCAAATATGGAGCTTAATGTGAAACAACGGTTGATTCAGATGCTGCATGACTATGTTGAGATCTTTGCCTGGTCCTACGAAGACATGCCTGGTTTGGATACTGATATTGTGGTTCATCGCCTGCCTACCAAGGAAGACTGTCCTCCAGTGAAACAGAAGGTCCGCCGAATGCGCCCAGAGATGTCTGAGAAAATCAAGGCTGAAGTTATGAAACAGTTTGACGCCGGTTTTCTAGCAGTGACTTCTTACCCTTAGTGGGTTGCCAATGTGGTTCCAGTGCCTAAGAAAGATGGTAAGGTCCGAATGTGTGTTGACTACAGGGATTTGAACAGGGCGAGCCCTAAGGATGATTTCCCTCTACCTCACATTGATGTTCTGGTTGACAACACCGCTCAACACAAGGTCTTCTCCTTCATGGATGGCTTCTCCGGTTATAATCAGATAAAAATGGCTCCCGAGGACATGGAGAAGACGACCTTTATTACTCAGTGGGGTACCTTTTGCTATAAGGTCATGCCTTTTGGGTTGAAAAATGTTGGGGCAATGTATCAATGTGCCATGGTTGCTTTGTTTCATGACATGATCCATCATGAGATTGAAGTATACGTCGATGATATGATTGCAAGGTCCCATACTGAGGAAGAACACCTTGACCATCTACAGAAGCTGTTTGACAGGTTGAAGTTGTACAAGCTGAGGTTAAACCCGAACAAGTGCACCTTCGGGGTGAGGTCTGGAAAACTACTGGGTTTCACTGTAAGCGACAAAGGTATTCAAGTGGACCCTGCCAAAGTGAAGGCCATACAAGAGATGCCAGCTCCCAGGACAGAGAAAGAGGTCAGAGGCTTTCTAGGACGACTGAACTACATTGCCCGATTCATCTCACACCTAACTGCTACTTGTGAGCCAATCTTCAAGCTACTGAAGAAAGATCAGGTGGTACATTGGAACGATGAATGTCAGGCCGCTTTCGAAAGGATCAAAGAGTATCTCCAAGAGCCACCTATTCTAATTCCACCAGTTGAAGGGAAACCTCTGATCTTATACTTGACAATACTCGACAACTCAATGGGGTGTGTGCTGGGTCAGCATGACGAGTCTGGTCAAAAAGAGCATGCTATTTATTACCTTAGCAAAAAGTTTACCGACTGTGAGACCCGATACTCACTGCTCGAGAAAACTTGTTGCGCTTTGGCATGGGCTGCTCACCGACTGAGACATTATATGCTGACTCGCACTACTCTGTTAATATCAAAGATGGATCCAATCAAGTATATCTTCGAGAAGCCTGCCTTGTCCGGAAGAATAGCAAGATGGCAGATGATCTTGACTGAGTATGACATGCAGTACACAACTCAAAAAGCAATCGAAGGAAGTGTATTGGCAGACCATTTGGCACATCAGACAGTGGATGATTACCAGTCTATGAACTTTGAATTCCCAGACGAGAATATCATGTTGGTTACTGATTGTGAGACACCTGGACCGGATGAAGGACCCGAGGAAGGATCCCGATGGTCTATGTACTTTGATGGAGATTCGAACGCTTTGGGTAATGGCATTGGCGCCGTGATCATATCTCCTAAAGGCTCTCATACTCCGTTTACCGCCCGATTATGTTTCAACTGCACCAACAACATGGCAGAGTATGAAGCGTGCATATGGGTCTTCGAGCAACAATCGACCTGAGGATTAAGTTTCTGAGTGTCTTTGGAAATTCCGCTCTCGTGATCAGTCAGATCAAAGGCGAGTGGGATACGAAACACCCAAATCTTATTCCTTACAAGGAGTATATGTTGACATTGCTTCCCCACTTCGAGGAGATAACCTTTGAACACTTCCCTAGAGAGGAGAATCAGTTGGCAGACGCGTTGGCTATGATGTCTTCTATGTTCAAAGTCAATTGGGACAACGAAGCTCCCCGAATCATTATTGAAAGATTGGACGAACCTGCACATTGCTGTGATCTGGAGACTGAAGAAGTAACAGGAAAGCCCTGGTATCATGAGGTGAAGAGGTATCTTGAAGCTCAGGAGTACCCCGAGGGTGCATCTGTTAATGACAAGAAGTTTCTGAGGAGATTCGCGGCAAAGTTCTTCATCAGCAATGGTATTCTCTATAAGTGTAACCATGATTCAACCTTACTGCATTGTATGGATAAGAATGAACCATAAAGGATCATGGCAGAGCTACATGAAGGTACTTTCGGAACTCATTCCAGTGGACATACCATGGCAAAGAAAATCCTCCGGGCAGGATATTACTGGTCCACAATGGAAGCCGACTGTTATCAGCACTCTCAGACATGTCACAAGTGTCAAGTCTATGCTGATAAGGTGCACATACCTCCAGTTCCTCTGAATGTTTTGACAACGCCTTGGCCTTTTGCAATGTGGGGCATTGATATGATCGGCGAGATCAGACCTAAGGCATCCAACAGGCATCGTTTCATCCTGGTAGCAATTGATTACTTTATGAAGTGGGTTGAAGCAGCTTCCTTTGCTACCGTAACCAAGAACGTCATGGCACGGTTCATTTGGCACAATCTGATCTGTCGATACGGTGTACCAGAGAGGATCATTACAGACAACGGTACCAATCTCAACAACAAGATGATCACTGAGCTCTGCGAGCAATTCAAGATACAACATCATAACTCTTCTCCCTACCAGCCGAAGATGAATGGGGCTGTAGAAGTAGCTAATAAGATTATTAAGAAGACTGTGCAGAAGATGACAGTGACATACAAAGACTGGCACAATATGTTACCATTTTCTCTTCATGGGTACCGTACCTCAGCACGGACGTCAACAGGGGAAACACCCTATTCCTTGGTTTATGGCATGGAGGCAGTCTTGCCTATTGAAGTGCAGATACCCTCTCTTCGGATCATGAAGGATGCAGGTTTGAGCGAAGAAGACTGGATTCATACCCGGCTTGATCAGTTAAGCCTAATCAATGAAAAGAGACTTACTACTATATGTCATGGTCAGACATACCAAAAACGAATGATCAAGGCATTTAACAAGAAAGTTAGACGACAAGAGTATCAAGTTGGGGACCTGGTAATCAAGCGCATCATTATACCTCAAGGTGATCCCAGGGGCAAATGGACCCCTACTTACGAAGGGCCATTTGTGGTTAAGAACATTTTCTCAAGAGGAGCTATGATTCTAACCACCATGGATGGTGACGACCTTCCTCACCCCGTCAATGCAGACATAGTGAAAAGAGACTACACATAAATCAAAGACCCGCTAGGTTGACTGGCCTAGGAAAAAATAAGGGCTTCTCGGTGAACCAAAAGGGTTCGGGCAAAAATAAGGGATGAAAATGAAAAATTTGTACACCCGGCAAGTCGAAAACCTGAAAAGGCGGCTTGGGCAAAAAAGGGTATCCCGATGGGCTGAAAACCCGAAAGGGCGGCCCAGGCAAAAATTAGGGATCAAAGCGTAACATTATGTCTCGTTGGATCACCTTGAATCCAGTCTTCTGTATCGATTATTCAAGCTCGGACGGCACTAATCAATCAGATTCATCTTCAACTAAGCAGCAAAGTGATGAGATGCTTGAAGATATAAAGGCAATAGCAGAATTGGAACCTAGTGAGATTATTCACATAGCTGTTTTGTTTCCTTTTCACAAATTGTAAATTCTATTTGTTCGGCGGCGTTCTCTTACTAGGATGTCAGCCTTTTGTACAAAAACGCCTATTTTCAGGCCAAACTTCAAAATCAATACAAATTCATTTTCAGAAATTTCAAGCTGTTTTTCCTTTATCTGTTTTGTTTTGCAAAGAACGTCCAATGTTCATTTTTGATATATGCATTTGATATTAATTGTTGATCATAAATATTTACATGCGAAACGAAAGATGAATTACTGGTAATATCAGAAACAGGGGCAAATAAGAATTGTCCGAACTGTATAGTTGCTCTGTCCACCAGGTACCAAGGTACATCCAGTTGAAGAATATGGCTAAGATACCTTCACTCCCCGCAGAGTAAGACAATAATGATAGCTCCCCCTAAGCAGAGTTCATCCACCATCAGCACTAAAAAGGTTTAGTATCCCCAGAAGGTCTTAATATTCCTCAGCGGAGTATAAAGATATTCCCCAGCAAGCATAAAATCATCCCCAACGGAGTTTATCATTAAAATCATCCCCAGTGGAGTTTATCATTGAAATCCCCAGCGGAGTTTATCATTAAAATCATCCCCAGCGGAGTTTATCATTAAAATCCCCAACAAAGATTATCAACAGAATCTCCAGCAGAGTTTATCGTTAAAATCTTCAGCAGAACATCTCTTCCCCACAGAGTAATTCCCCTCAGAGTAATCTCTTCATCAGTTTATTCCCCAACGAAGTTCTTTTCTCCCGCAGGTTTATCCTCACAATCATCTTCGTCCACCATCCCTGGCGGGAGCAAAGCATTCAACTTTATTCTCCAGCAGCTCCGGGATTTATTTTCCCCAGCTAAAACATTACATGTCCATACATCATGATACATGCATATACGCATCATACCTTACAATCTCATTTATTTTGAGAACATCATTGCCTGATACATATCATGCATTATATACAGCTAACCTTTACCTTTCAGGAAAGTTACAATCAAAATTCAAGTTATGAAGCCCGGGTACGACCAGATAGTATCTTGATTTCTACAACATATTGTGAAGCCCAGATTACGACCGAATAACGATGTCAGACTACCGCGAAGCCTAAATTACGACCAGATAGTGATATCTCTCAAAAGTAAGCTATGAAGCCCGGAGAACGACCGAATAATAGTTTATTCCCCAGTGAGCCATGAAGCTCGGATTACAACCGGATAGCAGCTCAGTAAGCACCATGAAGCCTGGATTCGACCAGATAGTGGTATATCATAAACACAAGCCGTGAAGCCCGAATTATGACCGGATAACAGCTCAGCAAGTTATTGTGAAACCTGGATTACGACCAGATAGCAACCAAGAGTACTACGAAGCCTGGATTACGACCAGATAATGGTAGAAGATGTTGTGAAGACTGGATTACGACCAGATAGCAACCAAGAGTACTACGAAGCTTGGATTTCGACCAGATAGTGGTATGATACATCGTGAAGCCTGGATTATGACCAGATAGCATTAAGGGACACTCTGAAGCTTGGATTACGACCAAACAACAGTTTACCCAGCCAGTTACTATGAAGCCCGGATTCGACCGGATATTAGTAAACCCAACAGTCAAAGGGAAGCCCGGAGGCGACCGAATAACCATTTGATTTGTTATGAAGCCTGGATTTCGACCAGATAAGAAGTGAGGTATTGTGATGATTGGATTCGACCAGATAGCAGTACATGACACCATGAAACCTGGATTCGACCAGATAATGGTATAACACATCGTGAAGCCTGGATTACAACCGGATAGCGGTACAAGACACTGTGAAGCTTGGATTCCGACCAAATAGCAGTTTACATGGACAGTTACTAAGAAGCCCGGAGTCGGCCGGATATTAGTGTGCCCTAAATTCAAGTTGAAGCCCGGAGGCGACCGGATAACTACTTGATTTGTTTTGAAGCCTGGATGTCGACCAGATAAGAAGTGAGGTATTGCAAAGCCTAGATGACGACCGGATAGCAAGTTTAATCTCATCTCCCCAGTAAGTCACTGTAAAGCCTGGATCACGACCAGATAGCAGTCGGTCTTATCATTATAAAGCCTGGGTTGCAACCAGATAGTAGTTCACTCTCACCTCTTCAACAGAGATGAGTCCTCAGTAGAATAACGGACGACCGAAGCTTCTAAAATTCAACAGAGATGATTCCCCAGTAGAATAACGGACGACCGAAGCTCCTATAGTTCTATTTCTCCTAAGACAATGAACAACATTCCTTAGCGGAATCTCCCTCAACAACAGGTATACAAGCTCTCGCTAAGGAATCTCTTACGTGATCGACACTCCTTCGGATGGAATCTTTAAGCCCATCTCCAATCATCAATCTCCAAATGGCATCTGTAAGCCCATTCCCGACATCACAAGACAAATACTACTTCATGCGAGTGCAAATTTCTGGGCACTCTAGTGTTCAATCATCTTCCACCTTCGGATCACGAAAGGCCCGAACGCCAATCTATATCCTCAGGTTTAAGAAGATTGAACAGGGGCAACTGTTGTACCCCAAAATTTTCCCTCCCATATTTCTCAAGACATGTCAAGAATCATCCCCAAGTTGTTCAAGATGGCTCAAGAGTTGGACAGTCAAATCACCTCCTAAGGCAGTCAATTCAAAATTAGGGTTTTGTGTTACATCAAGGTCCTTGCATCCAAATGGCCTAAAGTGCTCTACAATGTCCTAATATGTTCTCAAGTTCATCCATGTCAAATTTCAAGCCTTGCAGAGAAAGTTTGGTCAGTCAATGGCTCAAGAAGTCTAAAAATCGACTGTGCTAGGGCAAAAGTCAACTGTGACCTATGGACAGTCAAACCTCAAGATTTTTTGTCAACATTATAATTTTGAAGTATAATTCATCATTTGATCAAGGGTTGATCATGATTCATCAAGGATTGCTCAAGATTCATCAAGATTCAAAAGTTGCTAAATTAGGGTTTTGTAGGAAAAGTCAACTCAACTTTGACCAAGCATAACTTTCTCATAATTTATGAGAAATGACCCATCTAAAGCTCATTTCGAAGAGGATGCAATTTCCTACAATCCATCTTCACACTCCAAGATCAAGAAATGCACTCACAAAAAGTTACAAATTGGGACATTATAGGTCATTTTTGAAAGTCAACAAAAAGACCTTTTTTGCCAAAGCTTATAACTTGAGCATAGAATATAAAAATGCGATGAGACCTAAACGGTTGATTAGAGGACATCTCAAGGTTTCTAAAAAGTCCAAAAACACTTCCAAAAGTTCAAAATTGAAGAAGTTATGCATTGTTGAAGTTGGGCATTTTTCCAAAATTGCCAAAAGTCAACTATCCTCCAAACTCCAATTTTTGACAAAAGGGCCCACTTTTTTCCAATTGATTTGGTCTTATCACATCACACACGTGTCCCATCTTCAATTTCATGACCAATCATTTATTTTTCTATTTTATTTAATTTTTATTGATTTATTTCATTTTAAATCAATATTAATTCAAATAAAATCCAAAAATTAATGGAATGAGATTTTTTTGATTGGTATAGACTTCAATTATCATCATGAACCAAATCAAATCTGAATCAAGCATTGTTGTGCATAAAAAATCAGATTTGAGGCATTTATGGAAAGCTTATCAATGGTGATCATATCAAATCTCAAAACCTTGAATGCACATGGATTAAAGCCCAACTCTTGACCTAATTCACTCCCATATACATGTACAAGCCAAGCATAACAAGGAAACCACCTTAGAACTGCAAGAGACGGCCAAACAAAAACTTAAAAAAGTGTGAAAAAGTGGGAGATCAAATTCTTGTTTAGAGGATGATTCAATCAAAAATCTCCACATAGCTCTCTTGCCTGATATCCAGTGGAGCTAAAACAATCGAAACCAAGTCTTGAAACCATCAGAATCGCGCTGTAAGTATTCAAGAACGTGGCCCTGTACACAAAATCCAAATCTCTGATTCTTGCATCCTTTCATTAAAATCTTGGCATATTTGTGTTTGTCGTTTGATTTAGAACATTTTTGCAATATTTAATTTTGTTTTGATAGCCTGTACAGCCATGGCCAAAGCTAGGGTTTTGGTTTTTGCTTTTTAGGCGTTTGAGTTACAGGGAAAATTGGAGCAAACTATGGCCATGGATGGACTTAGGAGGACGAAATGAGCATGGGGATGATTTTAGTTTGCATTTATATTTCCTGGAAGTGATTTTAAGAAGAACCCACAGATCTTGCTGCGGATAAAAATCTACAGGTAAGAAACCAGTGGCTCAACGAAGAAGACGCTAACGCGTCTCCCTCCCATTCTTCCTTTCAAATCTCGCGCGCTTTATTTTTTTGTTTACAGCGTATTGGTTGTTTTTACATATAATATTCATTGCTTATTCTAATAACAAAAGCACGCGCTAGATGAGTTGGCAAGCAGGTGGATGAAAAAACCAATGGGACCTGGGTTCGAATCCCAGGTCCCCCAAAACCTTTGTTTAATTTTTCTTCAGGTATTCTCATGCAGCGCCTAAAGTGTAGTGCACCATATGCCTCAAATATCAACACGCCAGATGGCCTACAGGCCAGATCTAGTTGTCAGGAGTGAGGGACCACCATGTTCCCTAGTCAAAGGCGCACATTGAATTGGAAAGGTCAATAAGGCTGAACGTTTGGGCCTGGAAAATTGTTGATTCCACCCCCAACATTGGGCCCAAACCCCCAGAGTTTGCTTCTTTTTTTATTTTCTTTCATTATTTTCTTATTTTATTTATTGTTTTATTATTATTATTTTTAATTAATTGCTAACCAAAATAATTAACAATTTTCCTAATAAAATCAGAAATCAAAAAATATTATTTTTATTTATTAAAACTTATTTCACTTTATTTTTGTAAATAAATAATTTAATAAATTTAGTTTTTTTAATTAGGTATAATTTTAACATTTTTTGCAATAAATTAAAAATTAATTATAATATTAGGTTTTAACAATTTTAATCATTTTATTTTTATTTCCTTGAATATAAAAAAACCAAAAATATATTTTCTATTTAATTAATTAATTAATTTAGATTTAATTTCCATTTAATTCAAAATGACAAAAAAAAATATGCTTTCTTTAATAAAAAGGGTCAAAACCCTAAAAATGCGCCGTCTAAATTTCTCGCACGCGTCCTATTTTTATCAAATATTGTAATTGCTTCCGGTATGTAATAATTTTTTTTAATTAGGACTTTATTTATTTATCGCTTTTATTTACTTTTCGTAATTTAAATTAAAGGGTTTGTCTTTGGCGATGTAAATACCCGACGCCTTGTAATAGCTTAGATTTAATTTCCCGCAATTTAATTTCCGCACAATATTAACTGTTAGATGTTTGATAAATAGGCAATGCATGACAAGATCAATCTTTAACTTAAAATCAACATAGCTCACCATTGACATGTACAGATAAACTTAACCGAAATAACACACTCGCACATGCGAACTCTTAGGGTACACCTCACTTGGTTGCCTCAAACGTGGTCATTGAGTATAGGAAGTTTTAGAGGTCGCCCTCTTGTTCAAAGATCATAGTTGCCTCGAAACGGTTGCCTCAGAAAAATGATCTAGGATATTAGGGTTACCGCTAAGGCGTCCTAACATTGCTTTAGTGACTACACGTCCCTTAATCGAATTGACCCTTAAACTCCAACGACAGTGCTACCTACTCCTCAATAGTGGGATAACATCATCTAAAGGACTTTTGAAAACACTTTGAGCAAGTACCTAAGAGCCCGTGGATAACCACGGATAGAAAGGGTGCTAACACCTTCCCTTTCTATAATCTACCTCCCGAACCCGAGAAATATCTCAAAAAGGAATTTTTCTGTGCTTTTGTCCTTTCCTTGTTGGATAAAATAAAAGACGGTGGCGACTCTTGCTTACCGCGACATTTTGCAAAAACAAACGCAAAACGCGAACTAGCATTCCAAAACAGTCAGTTCTCATTCCCACCGATCACAGGTTCTAGTGAGGGCTTTAAGGACTATGCTCAGAAGTGGAGGGACTTAGCAGGAAGAGTCCAGCCTCCGATGTCTTATAGGGAACTAGTGGATATGTTTCTAGGGACCCTATCTGGTCCATTTTTTAATCATCTAATTGGAAGTTCCTCAACCGGCTTCACTGAATTAATTTTGATAGGAGAACGGGTGGAAGCTGGAATCAGGAGTGGGAAGATTCAAAAGGATGCATCCTCCAGTACAGTAAGGAAGCCATTTGCTGGGAATAAAGATATTGGTGCTTTGTACCATCAAAGGAATCAGTACAAAACTGAACATCGTCCAGCGGTAGGGGCTGTCATGATCTCTAAACCTGCATCCACCCAACAAAGGAATAATCAACCGAGAACAGAAAAGCCAGCAAGACAGTTTACCCGGATAAAGATGACGCTGCCTCAAGTCTTGCCATATTTGTTGAAATCTAATTTGGTAACCTTGCGGGAAGCTCCAAAGAATCCCAACACTACCTCTCCTCACTACAACCCTAATGCTCGTTGTGCCTACCATTATAAAGTCCGGGCCATGATACCAACAACTCCCGAGCTTTGAAAAATAAGGTGCAAGACATTCTCGAGGTGAAGGAAATTGAATTTGACGCCCCTGAGACTCCAAATATTATCACTGCTCCTATGCCCAAGCACGAACGTGGTGTCAACGGTGTTGAAGATGATGTGTTTGTTACTGCTGTTGATGAACTTGTTACTCCTCTCCTAACCGTCAAGAGGAGCCTATTGAAGGCCGGTTTATTTCTGAGCTGCAGCGAAGGTTTCCACCTCTGTTTATCTCTACCGACTGGTTGTCATTTATTAAAGGCAGGTGTCCAGGGCCTGATGGATGAAAAATATATTTTGTTTGAAAAGACTCCCGTTCCAACCACTTCTTACAAGGATGTTTCAATAATAACCATTTCGTCCAATCCTCCCAGGGTCTCCACCAAAAGACCCGTCAGGATTACATCTGTGCCGAAGGTGACTCCATTGATAATCACTATGCCAGGGAAAATCCCATACTCCTCAGACAAAACTGTTCCCTAGAACTACATGGGTGAGGTCTACTACCACGAAGTCAAGCAAGATTAGCTAACTAATGAAGACCAGGTTTTTGAGAAGGCTGACCCCGACATTGGCAACATTGTGTGAACAAAAAAAACCCAGAAATGGAAGAGTGTTCTCCCCTAAGATTTCTCCTCCGAAAGCTGTTGTTGGTCCTGTGATTATTCCTGCTTTTTCTCCTGCTGATACTACTACTATAGTTCTTGTGATTACCACTGCTGACACCCCTATCACCGAGTCGACCGAGGCTCGGGGAAAAGACATACTGTTTGAGTTTGTCCGGACGAAGGCGCATTCAGTATCTATCCCGGAGGCTTCCAAGAAGGAAATGGAAGAAATTTTGAAGATTATCAAGAAGAGCGACTATAATATGATCGAGCAGCTGGGGAAGACCCCTTCAAAGATTTCTATGCTAGCCTTACTATTGTGCTCCGAAGCCCATGCAAAGGCTTTGGTGAAGTTCCTTAAGACGGCCCATGTGCCACAGGAAACCTCTACTGAACAATTTAAATATTGTGTGGCCAGTTTGACGACTGATAACGATTTGAGTTTTTCTGATGCTGATTTGACACCCAGAGGGAGAAAACATAATGATGTGCTACATGTTTCCGTCGAGTGCAGGGGCACTACTTTGGCCCACGTCCTGGTAGATACTGGTTCATCATTGAATGTGCTGCCTAAGAAGGATCTGGATAGACTAGACTATGAAGGTTTGAACTTGAAGCCCAGCAACATAGTGGTGAGGGATTTCGATGGTTCGAAGAGAATGGTGCACGGGGAGGTGGACATCCCCATAAAAGTCAGTTCTCAGAATTTTGGCTCTACCTTCTACATGATAGATATCAGACAATCCTATTCTTGTTTATTGGGTCGCCCTTGGATCCATAGGGCGGGAGCTGTCACATCTACTCTGCATTAGATGATGAAGTACCTGAAAAAAGGAAAGACTGTCACGGTACACGGTGAAGAAGAATACATGGTCAATCACCTGAACTCCTTCCGGTATATAGAAATGGATGGCGAGTTCATCGAGACTCCGTGTCAGAATTTCGAAGAGGTGCCTCAAACTATGGTTGCAACTGAAATTGTCACCAATCTGCCAAAGATCACAGGCCTCCCTTGAAGATGGATTCTCTCAAGTATGCAAAATCAGTTATTAAAGAAGGTGGGTCTACCATCTAGGGTCAGCTCCCTGACATACCATACAAGTCTGACAAGTTTGGCTTAGGATTATCTTCATGGGCCCAAAGGGCTGCCCGCCGTGCTCGTGCTGGAGGACTTCCCCTCTGCATCAGTAATCATGTAGTCAACGCCTTAGAAGACATTGATGGTGACAATGACATGGACAACTGGATCTTCCCTACTGCCAATGGTGGACTCAGTAACTAGACAGAAAGAGACTTTGTACCGATTACTTTTGTTCAGAAGTAATTGTCTTTTTGTTTTTTGGATATGTAATAATTAAATAGTATAAACTTTACGGCCATGTGTCTTACCTGTGGCACAATGGTTTACTTGTGAGGGATATCATAATTCAATTTCATATGGCATTAATAAAGCATTGGACGTTTATGCATACAAATTTTGCACTCTCTGTTGTTTCTTTTCTGCTTTTTTACTTTGTCTATACAAATATGCTCTTACACACACTCACATGTCAAACTGCAGATCCATATCCATTATGGATCCCATTGATAACAGTTTTGCTATTTCCGGTTATGACTTTGAAAATCCGATCAACCAAGCCGAGGACAAAGCTGAGGAAGATTGTGAGTTACCCGGGGAACTTGCCAGACTGTTACAACAGGAAAAAGGGCTATACAACCTCATGAAGAGCCAGTTGAGATAGTGAATTTGGGCACAAAACAGAACAAAAAAGAGGTCAAGATAGGTGCAAATCCGGGGCTTAATATCAAACAGCGGTTGATACAGATGTTGCATGATTATGTCGAGATCTTTTCCTGGTCATATGAAGACATGCCCGGACTAGACACCAACATTATGGTTCATCGCCTGCAAACTAAAGAAGATTGCCCTCCGATTAAGCAGAAGGTCCGTCGTATGTGCCCTGAAATGTCAGAGAAGATTAAAGCAGAGGTTATGAAACAGTTCAACAATGGGTTCCTAGCTGTCACTTCTTATCCCTAATGGGTTGAAAACGTGGTCCCGATGCCTAAAAGGGATGGCAAGGTACAAATGTGTATGGATTACCGTGATTTGAACAGGGCAAGCCACAAGGATGACTTTCCGCTTCCCCACATTGATGTTCTGGTTAACAACATCGCACAACACAAGGTCTTTTCCTTCATGGATGGTTTCTTTGGTTACAATCAGATCAAGATGGCACCTGAAGACATAGAGAAGACAACCTTCATCACACAATGGGGAACTTTCTGCTACAAAGTGATGCCGTTCGGGTTGAAGAACGCTAGAGCAACCTATCAGCGAGCCATTGTAGCTTTGTTCCATGACATGATTCACCATGAAATAGAGGTCTATGTTGATGACATGATAGCCAAGTCTCAAACTGAGGAAGAGCACCTTGATCATCTGTAAAATCTATTTGATAGGTTGAAGACGTACAAGCTGAGGTTGAATCCGAATAAGTGCACCTTCAGGGTAAGGTCTAGAAAACTGCTGGGTTTCATTATTAGTGACAAAGGTATTCAGGTAGACCCTGCAAAAGTGAAGGCTATACAAGAGATACCGGATCCTCGCACTGAGAAGGAGGTAAGAGGTTTCCTAGGACACCTAATTTACATTGCCAGGTTCATTTCCCATTTAACTGCTACTTTTGAGCCAATCTTCAAACTCTTGAAGAAAGATCAAGTGGTAAAGTGGAATGACGAATTCCAGACCTCCTTTGAGAGAATCAAGGAATACCTTCAAGATCCTCCAATTCTGAAGTCTCTGATTGAAGGAAGACCTTTGATAATGTACTTAACAGTGCTAGATAATTCAATGGGGTGTGTGCTGGGGCAACATGACGAGTCCGGTCGAAAAGAGCATGTAATATACTACCTTAGAAAAAAAGTTTATTGACTGTGAACCAAGATACTCACTACTCAAGAAAACTTGTTGCGCTTTGGCATGGGCTGCTCTCCGACTGAGACAGTATATGTTGATCCGATTAAGTACATCTTCGAGAAGCCCGCACTCTCCGGAAGAATATCAAGATAGTAAATGATCTTGACCGAATATGATATCCAATACACAACTCAAAAATCAAACAAGGGAAGTGTACTAGCCGATCATTTGGCTCATCAAGCTATGGATGACTACCAGTCCATGAATTTTGAGTTCCCGGATGAGAATATTATGTTAGTTACTGACTGCAAAGAACCTGGATCTGAAGAAGGACCTGAGGAAGGATCCCAATGGACTATGGTTTTTGGTGGAGCCTCCAACGCACTCGGCAATGGCATCGGTGCTGTAATCATATCTCCCAAGGGCTGCCATACTCCTTTCACGGCCAGATTATGCTTCAACTGTACCAATAATATGGTGGAGTATGAAGCAAACATCATGGGTCTCAAGGCTGCTATTGACCTGAGAATCAAGTTCTTAAGTGTTTTCGGAGATTCATCCTTGGTAATAACCCAAATCAATGGGGAGTGGGATACGAAGCACCCGAATCTTATCCCTTACAAAGAACATGTGCTGACATTACTTCCACACTTTGAAGAGGTCACCTTTGAACATTTCCCACGAGAAGAGAATCAATTAATGGACGCACTAGCTACCATGTCATCTATGTTCAAGGTGAAGTGGGACAACGAGGCCCCTCGGATCACTATTGAAAGGATGGATGAACCAGCATACTGCTATGAGATTGACACTGAAAATATAGCAGATAAACCTTGGTTCCATGAAGTGAAAAGGTATCTTGAGGCTCAAGAATATCCCGAGGGGGCACCTGTCAATGATAACATAGGTTTGGGCCATGAATGATCATTTCTCGAATAGGGACAAAGTTAGAGCTATGTTAAGCAAATCGTAAGTGAACTTACGTAGAAGTCGCACCTATTTTGAGGCTGGTCAATAGCAATCTATGTACCATATGTTTAGATAAATGATATGCAAATGATTCTCCAACAACATGTAGCACAAGTAAGAAAGGGATAAGATGAAAAGGGAGGAGACGTATCAGATAAAATTAGGGTTTCAAATATCATCAACATCATTCATCCATTTTGGTGGATTTGGTTTTTCAACCTATCAACATCTATGATCTAATGAGGTTGAGGAATTTGTCTCAAAATAACACCCAAGTCAGGACCAAATAAATAATAAAATAATATTTAATAAAACAATATTTAAATGGTTAATAAAAAGGAAATAATTGGTAAAATAAACAAAGTATATTAAAACACCAAATAAAAATCCAAAAAAAAAGTCATAAGTCAAACACAAATTAATAAGTGTTGACAAATTTTCTTGGAATTTTTTAAAGTCAGAAACTATTTTTAAAATTTAAAGAAACATGCAAAATAAACCAAAAATTGTAAAAAATATTAAAATCAGAAATAAAAATTAAATGAGGTCACCAATATTTGCCAAGAGGTCATTGGATCCTTCCATAATTTTTCCAGAACTAAAAATCACCAAAAAATATTTTTAAACAATTAAAACAACTCAAAATAAGAGAAAAATTATAAAAAAATATTAAATCATAAAATAAAACTATGAAAAAATAAGAATCAGAAAGATAATATTTGAAAATAGTTTTGTGAAAATTTTCATAATTTTTGAGTCAAAAATAATTTTTTATGACTTTTTAAAATTTAAAACAATTAAATATAAAAATCAGAAACAAAAAATAAACTCAAAAATGTGGACCATCTGATTATTGTCAAAATGTGTTAGTAAGCTAAGCCAACGCATCAGACACGTTGTGCATATCATGGTCTTCAAGAAATAACACACGTGATCAATTATTAAACAAATTTGAAAAAAAATGTGTGGCAATTTGTCATTGGCTGAAGACAGACACGTAGGTCGTCTTCAACCTTCGTTCACGCTATTTGAAGGTTCATGAAATGGAAAAATTGGAGCTCGAGACTAGTGCCATTCACTTCGTCTCTTCAAGACAATTCCAATGGTACCCTCACAAAAAATTTATATAAACTGTAGCTCAGTCGATTTGAAGAAAAGCAGAAGAACAAAGTTGAATAGGGATTTGAAAATTCATGATTAAAATACACTTCTAGTTAAAAACAAATGATGCGATGAGTATCAGAGTGATGAGATCATCATTGTAGTAACAAATTTTGAGAGAATTGATGAAGGAATCTACTTGTTGAAGTTCAAATTCAAAGCTCTGAAACTTGACTTGGCTAGCATGATTTAGGAAACTTTTGGGATTGGTTCTTCTTGTGTTAGCTTTAGTGAAGTTCAGGGATGAAGAATTAGAAAATAAAATAGATTGACAAAGGTTGTAGAACCAAATTCGAAATTACAGAATTCTGAGTTATAGAGAGAGTTTGACAGGGTGATTTTGGCTGTCCAAGCTTGTTCAAATGAGTGGGATATCACCCTTTATTTATAGGGAACCAAATGGGATGCTAAAGCGTGTAGAATGATGAGATTTTGAGAGAATTCGTGTGAAGTTGCAAGCATGAAAAGTGTGACTCATATTTGCTCAAAACTCAACCAAAACTTGCGTTTCAAGGTGCTAATCACTTCTGGAAGATTGTTAAACACGATTAGAAGTAAAATCATGCAACAATTTGGTGATTAGAGGCCATATTAACCAAATTTCAATCTGACCGTTTTGACAAAATCAATTTCAAGGTGCCAATTTTGAATCCATGGTGCACACAACTCAAGGGGCTTCATGATCTCATTATTTTTGCAATGGGAAGATTTCATCACAAACTTCAAAACTTTCCAAGAAAGGTAGCATTTGTATGCTTAAGTAAAAATTTATGATCAATTGATATCGTGAAAAACACACTGAATTGTGGACTTAGAAAAAATTCAAGTTTTTGAGTTTAAAAGTGACTTATAATCTCTTTCCTTCAAACATGGCCTTCCACTCAAAATTATGTTTTGGTCAATGAAGATGACATGAAGTAGACTTCTTAAAGAGAATTTTGAAACTTGAATCATTCAAAAAATCAAAAATTTGAGAGAGTTATGACCTCGTAAAATTGATGGAAATCCATAGAGTGACCTATAATATTTTGAACTCTCAAGGCATCTTCTAACCATTTTCAAGCTTTTCACATAAAAGAAGAGTTGAAGGTCACAAACTTAATATCATTGTGGAAAAAGAATGGGCTTAATGAGATAAAAATTGATTGGATTATGATTATTTGAATTCAAACCCTAAAATTTAAAGGCCTTTCAAGGAGACTTGTATTCTTTCTCAATCATTAATGATCTTCCATTCAAAATTAGCCTTGGATTTATGAAGAGAGCCTATTAAGGACCCTTTAAAGACAATCATGGATTTGGAGTCACTCAAAAATCTCAAAACATGAGTAAGATATGGTCCTTGGAAATCAACAAACCCTAACTCAAAGAGTGCCAAAAATGACTTGACATCTCTTTCAACTTTTTATGATTTTTCTTTCACAATCGGATCTTGTCAAATGAAAATAAGTTGTTGATGATGATAATAAGAATCCATAGCAAAAATAACAAACTCAAAATGTTTAAAGTTGAAGGAGTTATGCACTTGTGATTATTGGATCAAATATTTGCTCAATTAGGTCAAACTTGTTGAACCAAGCTTTGAATATTTTGATCTTTCTTGATAGAACAATGAATGATGAATAATAGTAGGTCTTGAAATGATATTGTCTTGAAGCTCACTAAAAAATGGAGCTTAAGTCTCAATGAAGCTTGTTGAAGAAGGCATGGAAATAAACACATGAACCTATCTCTTTGATGAATGTCAACACCAACCTTGAGGAAGGTTTGACCTAAATAAGGTGAGGGAATTCTTTGAACCAAAAATATTTGACATATGGGCATAGCCTTGTAACTTGAGCTCTTGCAATCCATTGAAGAGTCATTTGATTGAGAACTAACCCTAAACCCTAGGTTAGATGGTGAGATGAATGCAATTATATCACCCCTTACAATATTAACATTTAAAGAAAAATATATACATATTTTGATGTTAGTTAAAAGAACATATGTACAAGATACACAAATCAAGGTGCTTGGTAATTTATCAAGAGCAAACTTAAATATGGGATAAAGTAGGGAGAACCAACCCTAATATGTGATCTTGGTGTATTGAAGATAGGAGATGATAGAGGGATCTTAGGGGAAAAGCTGTGGGGTATAACAACAACCATTATTTAAGTGTCTTCTATCGGGAGATATGAAGGCTAAAATCTTCGTGTCGACGCGATTGAAGATACTTAAATATAAAACAAGCCCTATTTTTAGCCCTAAGTTGCTATGCAATTCTCATGATTGTGAATGCAAATGACCAACTACAAAGGCGACAGGACACCACTGGGGAAGCGGGAAATAAAACAAAAGATCAAAAAGGGAGTCCAACCAGGAAAATAAATTTCTGGGGAATAGAAGACTCAACTCTACTAGGGTAGAGCCCAAAGAGGAGATAAATAAAGATGTGAAAAACACAAGAAGGGGGGTTGAATTGAAAAAAAAACTTAGATCAAAACAGCTTAGTGACACAGTATTTTTTTCCTGGATCGTTTGATCTCAAACTACTCCAGTCCACCCGACAAGGTGATTTCACCTCTCTCCAACGAGGTCTTAATCCACTAATCTTCAAAGGATTACAACAGCTACTTTAACAACTGTTAAAGTCTTCTTGAGTATAACCACAAACCGGTTAATCTCAAGGAAATCTTTTACAAATAATTGAACAAGAGTGTGTTGTTGTTTTCTAACAAAACAGTATATCACAACTGTGATAATTACACAGATTAAGCTTGGAATAGAATAAATTTTCTAGAGCTTGAATATGCGTGATTTGGAATTCTCAGCAAATTGATGTGTGCGTATGTACTTGCTTCTTTCACAAGCATACTTGTTTATATAGGCAAGGAAGAAATGTTGTCCATAAATCAAGTTTAATGTTAATAACACACTTTCCTTTTGTAGAAGATCTTGTCTGAAGATAGCCGTTGGCATTTAATTCTGTCTTGAATAATTAATAACGCTTCAGAGTCTTCTTTGCTTTAACTGCTGATAACGCTTCAGAGTGTTGATGACTTAGTTGAGATGTCTTAGTTCAGAGTCAAAGTGTACTTGTTTAAAGCACAAATTCTGGTCATCAAACTTCAGCGTAAAACTTGTTTTGCTTTCAGCGTGTAATACTTCAGCTTATCTCTGATGCTGATCCCATCAGAACTTCTGCATATAAGAAACATAATTTTAAGGATCATATTTGTTCTTTGTATATATCTTTGTATTTATTTATTCTTTGTATTTTGTTATCATCAAAACTCTAATCCAGGGTTGTAGAATCAAACTATGTTCTAACAATCTCCCCCTTTTTGATGATGACAAAAACCAGATTTTTCAATTAAAAATAAAGAATAAAAAGTATAGAATTAAGAATAAAAACTCCCCCTGAGTTGATTATTTCCCTTTAATTCCATGAGTCTTTGAGCATCAGAATTTTACTATGTCTTTCATCAGAGTTTTGTACCTGTTCAGGCTTTTCAGAAGAAAGAAATTAATAGATTAGATTGTTTGAGACTTATGTCTCAGTAATCCGTTATTGAAAATATCTTATTCTTTCTCCCCCTTTTTGTCATTTATCAAAAAGAACATATAATTAGAGCTAAAAAGGATTTATATTAAAACTAGGAAGCAATGATAAGAAGTTCAGAACAACAACAATGTAAAATAAATATTACAGATAAACAGATTTTAAAAGAGAAATCTAAGAGGGAGGAGGAAGGCGTGTGAACAAATATTCCAACAAGCCCTTGATCTGGGTGTTGGTTTCCTCTTGTTTGCTTAACCTGCTCTTGATTTCCTGAATTGTATCATCCTGTTTATCCATCCTTTCCTAAATGACAATATCCGCTCTCTTCAGTTCTTCCAGAGTCTGCCTGTCATAGGAGGAAGCTGGAGAATCTTCAGTAACTGGATGCTTCTCAGAGCATTCTGCAACGTGATCTTTTTGAACCAATTCCTCTGCAGGAATTATCTCATCTGGAGCAGCAGTCAGAGTGAGACCTTCTGACTCTGGTTGAACTTTGTCTGATGGACGATGTTGTGACCAGAGAGCATTGTCTAGAGGGAAAATCTCTTCCTTGAGAAGTTGGCTTAGAACTTGGTCTTCAATTACCTTTAGCAGATTACTGAAATTATGTTGAACTTGATCATAGTTCTGTTCTTGGAGCTTATGAGTTTCAGAGTATAGCCATTTTCTGAACTTGTCCAAAGATAATCTGAAGCAGCAGGATTAATCATCTCAAGACTAGCTTGCTTCAGGGAGGTTATCCATTTATGTATTTCTGTTTCAAACATCAATAAACTAGTACCAACATCTGGTGAGGGTTCAGATTGTTTTGGTTTTGGAATGGCGGTTTTGTGAGTTATGGAAGAAAGGCTTTCAAAAACAGTTAGATCAATGAAAAGTTTAGCGTTGTCATCTGGATTGCTTTTTGGTGAGGGAGTGGGAGAGTCTGGTATAATTATTGGACTGGTTGGGGAATTTGGTGGAGTTGATTCCAAAGAAGAAGGAATTGGTGGGATGTCCTGGATGGTGAGGGGCATACAGATTTCCAGAGGTTCAGTAATACCTTGAATAGGAATTGTATCTGAATCTGAAGTAGGTTCTTCAGATTGGTTGGATGTAAGATGGTGAGGTTCTGTTTCACAGGTCTCAGAAGGTTGAATCTCAGAAGTTTGAACTTCTGGTTGTGATTGTTCAGGTTGTGAAGATGGTGGATGAATATCTGGTTGAGGATATGGAGGTAGTGGTATTTATGGTTGAGGAGAGAGGGGAATATCTGGTTGTGGTGCTTCTGAAGTGGTTTCGGAGTTTGGATTTTTTGGTGTGGGAGTAGAAATATTTTGGTCAAAAGTTTCAATATCTGACAGAACTTTTGCAAGTTCTGGTTGAGTTGATTCAGTATTTGGATTGATAGGTAGGGAGTGAGTTTCTCTAAGACTTAGAGTTTCTGAGGGGTCAAAACCTATGTTAAAATCATCAAAAGTTTGAGGGGTAGGAATTTCGGATTGGGTAGGTATTGGTTCAGATGTTGATATAGTAATTGATTCTAAAACAGTTACAAAAGAAGGATTACCTTTATTTTTAGAAGCTTTTGGAGTCCGCTGGGATGATCCTTCTGCTTCTGTGTTTCTTTTCTTGTTCTTCTTTAACACAACTTCTGGAGCCGCCTGTTGCAAGTCCTGAATATTTAACCCTGGTGCAGTGTCATCTGCCTTGCATGCATCCAAATATCTGACGATTATCTCAGGCTTGGAATCAATTTCTGAGAACATAGGAAAAACATCCAGAGGAATTCTTCTGGAGGTAATGGTTGCAAAGGATGTGACATTGGGTTCCTTTTTGATGTTCTCAATAATTTTCATCTTTTTCAGATTCTTCGCATTCAAAGGCTTCCCTACAGTTGCCTCTAGAGAGCTGATTTCTTGTGCTTCTGTTAGATGCTCTATCAGCCTATTCTCTGTCAGAATATATGATATGAGCCTTCCAAGGGGTATCCAGTCCCTTTTGGTGCGCTCATCTTCTCTAGTCTCCTTAACACTGGTCCTCAGATGATTGAATAGCAAGTGAGCCAGATTCACCATAGTCTTCTGGGAGATAAAGTAGATCAGAAACTGCTGATCAATGTTTATGTAGTCAGGAGAGCTGGTTGGCTTCCTGTGGTTTATGCATCCCAGAATTATCTTAGCCCATATTCTGTGATGATCCTTCAGATCCCTTATCTTGCTGGAGGGAAGACCCAGAGTGAAAATTTCTATTGCAATTGAAGCAACATCAGCACATCTTTCAGCCATGTCTATACACCTTACGCCACCACCACTGTAACCTATCAGTCTTGCAATTAAGTCTTCAGTAATTACTATCTTCTTCCCCATTACATACGATGTGACTTGATGGTTGGAGGATGAAGCATGACTCCAGAATTCTTTCACAAGAATTGGAAACGTTGGACCTAGAAGACGGTCAAAATACCCGTTCCATCCTTGAGCCTTTACTTCTTCAGAAAGATTGAATCCATTTTCTTGAAGACTTTCAAAATCTACAATCAGTTCTGAAAGCACTTCTAGGTTGTCAATGGACGTGAGAAGAGTTCTGAACGGTTCTTCATATTGTTCCATAGATTCAGTTCTCTGAGTACTAGTATTTGGGACGCTTGAGGAAGCCATGTTCACACAAGAAATTTGAGAAGAAAATGAAGGGGTTTTGAAAGTACAAGCAGAAAACAATTGGAATGAAGTAAAAGTGAAAGAGTGTAAAGAATGAAACTTGCGTTTAAATAGATTTTTGAAAACATAAACTGCAAGAGAGAGAAATAATTAGTAATGATTATAAGCATTAATGACAACTGATTTTAGGGGATTCAAAAAGATATTTGGAACGGTTACCCATGACATGTGTCTCAATGCACCCAATCAACGCTTTTAACCTTTCAGAAAAGTGAACGCGTGTTCAGCCTCAGAAGGTAGCTGATGAATGGGTGACAATTGTTTGCTTACGTGAACAACACACTTCTATCCTTGAAATGAAACGCTCAAATATTCATGGATAGATTCTGATACAATCTGTACTTCTAAAAATCTGAAGGCAGGTTGATCAGTAGTTCACAGAAAATAACCAAAATTCTGAAGGTTAAGATATGTAAATAAAACAGTTTATTCTGGGCAAAGCTTCATGCTGAGATGTTTCAGAATGAAGTTAAACCTATCTTCAGAAAGAGGTTTTGTAAAGACATCAGCGCATTGATGGTCTGTGTCAATGAATTTTAAATTGATAATCCCTTTCTGAATATAGTCCCTAATAAAATGATGTTTTATTTCTATATGCTTAGCCCTAGAATGTAAAATAGGATTTTTGCTGAGACAAATAGCATAAGTATTGTCACCGAGGATAGGGATGTTACTCTCAAATATATTGAAGTCCTCAAGTTGAATTTTCATCTAGAGCATTTGCATGCTGCATCCAGCTGCTGCTATGTATTCAACTTCTGCTGTTGATAGAGCTATTGTGCATTGTCTTTTTCTGGACCATGAGATCAGATTTTCTCCCAAAAACTGGCAGCTTCCAGAAGTGCTTTTACGTTCTACTCTGTCTCCAACAAAATCAGCATCACAGTATCCTACTAAGTTGTAATCACTTGATTTTCTATAAAATAAACCCAGATTAGCAGTACCTTTCAGATACTTGAAAATTTGCTTAACTGCTGTTAAGTGAGATTCTCTAGATCTGATTGGAATCTAGCACAATGCAAACACTGAATAAAATGTCAGGCCTCAAGGAAATATTTTACAAATAATTGAACAAGAGTGTGTTGTTGTTTTCTAACAAAACAGTATATCACAACTGTGATAATTACACAGATTAAGCTTGGAATATAATAAATTTGCTAGAGCTTGAATATGCGTGATTTGGAATTCTCTTCAAATTGATTTGTGCGTACGTATGTGCTTCTTTCACAAGCAGACTTGTTTATATAGGCAAGGCAGAAACGTTGTCCATAAATCAAGTTTAATGTTAATAACACACTTTCCTTTTGTAGAAGATCTTGTCTGAAGAAAGCCGTTGGCATTTAATTCTGTCTCGAATAATTAATAACGCTTCAGAGTCTTCTTTGCTTTAACTGCTGATAACACTTCAGAGTGCTGATGACTTAGTTGAGATGTCTTAGTTTAGAGTCAGAGTGTACTTGTTTAAAGCGCAGATTTTGGTCATCAAACTTCAGCGTAAAACCTGTTTTGCTTTCAGCGTGTAATACTTCAGCTTATCTTCTGATGCTGATACCATCATAACTTCTGCATATACAAAACATAATTTTAAGGAGCATATTTGTTTTTTGTATATATCTTTGTATTTATTTATTCTTTGTATTTTGTTATCATCAAAACTCTAATCCAGGGTTGTAGAATCAAACTATGTTCTAACAATAAAGTGTCGCTATCTCAATAAATGATGAAAAAGTAAAGGATAAAAATATAAAAAATAAAAAAATGATCAACAAATAACTGCAAACTACCCACCCCAAAAGGGGATAGCAAAAAAGTAATATTGACTATCAGGGGATCAGGAATTAACAACCCGAAAGATAAAAATAAAAATAGTAAGATAACACCGGTAAATACTGATATTAGGGGTGGTAACACATGATTGGCATCAGTACTTATGATTGGAAACATATCAACACTTTTAGAGCAAACTGAATCTTAACGATGAACTATCTCCCTTAACGATGAGACTACCATTCATCGAAGTAAAACATCTCAAAAACAAACTATCTCCCATAATGACAAGACTACCATTCATCAGAGTAATAAATCCTAACAACAAACTATCTCCCATAATGACGAGACTACCATTCATCGGAGTAACAAATATCAACAACAAACTATCTCCCATAATGACGAGACTACCATTCATCAGAGTAACAAATCTCAACAATGAACTATCTCTTATAATGACGAGACTACCATTCATCGGAGTAACAAATCTCAACAACCAACTATCTCCCATAATGACGAGACTACCATTCATCGGAGTAACAAATCTCAACAATGAACTATCTCCCATAATGATAAGACTACCATTCATTGGAGTAACAAATCTCAACAACAAACTATCTCCCATAATAACGAGACTACCATTCATCGGAGTAACAAATCTCAACAACGAACTATCTCCCATAATGACGAGACTACCATTCATCGGAGTAATAAATATCAACAAGGAACAATCCCCCATAATGACGAGACTATCATTCATGGGAGTAACAAATCTTCTTTGGCATTAACAGACTTACTAGGGAATAACATGTTACTCAAATAAAGAGACATGTCACTTGCTGTTATAAGAAGCCTGTTGGGAAAAGAATCTTGACATTTCTGGGGAAATGCCAATATATTCCTACTGAGGAGATAAGGTCTTCTCGTGCAAAATAAATGGACATTTTTCAAACCACGGCTCAAAGCCTGTAGAAATTATAATAATAATAATGTTTCCGGGGGACCACAAATTCAAACCAAAAATAAACCAGAGTGAAACAGTCAACCATGCCAACACCCAATGAGGAAAAAGCTCAAATGGGGACCATGTTCCATCCAGATAATGAGTTGAATAGGAAGAATAAAGCAAGACTCTTCCACGAGAGATAACTTAGCGGGGAAATTGAAAGGACATACACTTTCTGCTTAAAGTTTACAATATATTGGAGAGAAAGGGTAACATAACCCTGAAAATAGGGTAATATGCCAACAAAAATATTAATGAATGAAAATGAGCAATGAATTTTAATTCAGCTATGCATGTTCATGCTGACAAAACAAGCATACAATATCGGGAATAACCAGACAAAACCAACTTGGGTAAAGACAACACTCAGCTAAATCACATCCAAGATTAGGATTCCATAAGTGAGTGAGCACCAACCAAGGAAACAAACTCGTACTTCACGGTTTGACTCCATTGGGAAGAAAAATGGCTTGAAAACAATCAAGGCATAATCTGATAGCAATAAACCAATTCAAGATGCAGGGATATAACATTTTTCCCTAGACTTCACAGGGGAATATCATACAGACTTCTCTAGGGAAGACAATGCCTCATCGTTTAGACTTCCACTGGATAATATAATACCGACTTCACTAAGGAAGCTGAAAACCACGTCGCTGAGACTTCAACTGAGGATCTCATGTTGACTTCATTGGGGAGGACAACACCACATCATCAAGGGGGGCCCAACTTTAATCTTCGATATCAAGAGTAATGGTTACACAAACTTCTCTGGGGAGAAATCATGAAACCTTATGGGGATAACAACTTTCAGAAGTTAACATCACAATAGGAAGTCAAAATTATGGGGATTTTAAATCAAACTCAACACTTGGTGAGAGAAAACCCTGAAAGTTGACAACTATTCCAACACCTCTTAGAAAAGATAATGCCATTGTCTGGAAAAAAAATTGCGCCAAGTCCTGACTGGAGAATTAAATCGTGCAAATCCAAAAACACAATAATCAATCTGGAGAAACAATCCAAACCAAGACTTAACTGGGGAAAATGGGATTACCAAACCAACATCGCACCATATATCCATTAGTATGAACTCCTACTATCCGAGGAAAGAAACACAAGAGGATCACGTGTATACCAACAAGAGTAACCTGGGAAAACTTTCTTGGGGAATCCCTTTTCAAAACTTAGGAGTTCAACCATCCTTAGGATTACTACTTTTGTTCTTCTTGAATCACAAAATATGAATTAAAAAGTAATTTGTAAATTCCTTTCAAAAGAAACATTTTTATTATTAAATCCTTTTGTTTTGAAAATTAATATCAATAATAAATGAAATCTTTGCAAATAGAATAACATAAGAACTAAAAAGGATTGGATAAAGGCTCAAACTGTATTAATAGAATGGTAGTCCGTGAATGGTGAGACTCCATGAATGATTACAAAGTTTGGAAAATGGTAAATATATGGAAAAGATACATTGAAATACAATGACCACTATTCTCCCTAACAACTTTGAACTCCTGAGCAGATACTTCAGTTGAAGTGTGATGACGATCAGAGAAGATTGTTGCTTTAGTGATCAAGTCTTGTTTGATGCAGTTACTTGCCAAGAAATCCCTAACTTTTACCTAGGCTGCCCTCGTGGGTTTTCAACCTAACCGGAAAATTTATTATGTTTGTGTCTCTTAATTTTTCTTAGACCGTCCTTTCGGGTTTTCAGCCTACAGAGACACTCATTTTTTCCTAAACCCCCCTTTTGGGTTTTCGACTTAGCAAGCTGTTCTTTTATTTCTTCAGGCGAAGTATTTCTTAACTGCGTCACCATTCACGGGACGTGGGAACTCCTCGGCATCCATAGTTTCAAGAATCAATGCACCGCCAGAGAAGGCTTTCTTGACAACATATGGGCCTTCATAATTAGGAGTCCACTTTCCTATAGAACTAGCATTAAAAGACATGATCTTTCTGAGCACGAGGTCGCCTTCTCTGGATTCATGAGGCTTGACCTTCTTATCAAAAGCTTTCTTCATTCTCTTCTGATACAACTGACCATGACACAAAACCGTCATTCTCTTATCTTCAATCAAATTCAATTGGTCAAACTTGTTCTGGACCCACTCAACCTATGACAAATTGGTTTCCATTATTACACGCAAAGAGTGAATGTCGACCTCGGTAGGGAGCGTTGATTCCATACCATACACAAGGGAGAACGAGGTTTCCCTTGTTGAAGTGAGAGCGGATGTACGATACCCATGTAGGGAAAAAGGAAGCATCTCATGCCAATCCTTATAGGTAAGAACCATCTTCTGGATGATCTTTTCAATGTTTTTGTTAGAAGCTTCAACAACCCCATTCATCTTAGGCCTGTAAGGAGATGAGTTGTGATGGATGATCTTGAATTCTTCACAATGTTTTGTCATCACTTTGTTATTCATATTCGAGCCATTTTCAGTGATAATCCTACTTGTCACACCATACTGACATATAATATTGTTCTTGATAAAGCATACTACCACTTGCTTGGTAACATTGGCATAGGAAGCTGCTTCCACCCACTTGGTGAAGTAGTCCATTGCCACCAAGATGAAACAATGTCCATTTGAAGCCTTGGGTTTAATCATTCCAATCATATCAATACCCCACATAGAAAAAGGCCACGGGGAAGAAATAAAATTGAGAAGAGTCGGAGGCACGTGAATCTTGTCAGCATAAATTTGACACTTATGACACTTTTTCGTGAATTTGTAACAGTCAGATTCCATTGTCAGCCAATAGTAACCTGCCCTAAGCATTTTCTTTTCCATTGAATGTCTATTGGCATGGATACCAAAGGAACCTTCATGAATCTCATGCATCAACATGTATGCTTCGTATCTATCCACGCATCTGAGCAAGATTGCGTCATAATTTCTTTTGTATAGCACATCTTCGTTGAGGAAAAAGATACATGCCAACCTTCTCAATGTATTTCTATCTTTGTTTGATACACCAACTGGGTATTCTGGAGTCTGGAGAAAGTGCTTGATATCATAATACCAAGGTTTTTCATCTGACATTCCCTCCGTCGTAAACACATGAGCTGGCCTATCCAGATGTCAAAATGTGATTCGAGGTACATCGTTCCAAGCATTTACTTGGTACATAGAAGCCAAAGTGGCTAGAGCATCTTCCATTTGATTCTCATCTCTGGGAATATGGTGGAATTCAACTTTATTAAAGAACGGTAATAATCTTCAAGCATAATCTTTGTAGGAAATCAAGCTAACATGAAGAGTATCCCATTCTCCTTTAATCTGATTTATTACCAAAGATGAATCACCCTATACGCCTAGAACTTTGATTATGAGATCTATAGCCTCTTCAAGACCCATGATACAAGCTTCATACTCTTCCATATTATTGGTACAATCAAACGCCAACCTTGTAGTTAAAGGGATATGGGACCCATGGGGAGTGATAATCATGGCACCAATTCCTTTTCCATAAGTATTTACAGCCCCATCAAACACCATACCCCATCGGGATTCAGGATCTGGACCTTCCTCAGACAAAGGTTCTTCGTAATATTTTATTTTCAAATACATTACATCCTCATCAGGGAAATCATATTTAACAGACTGATAATATTTAACTGGTTGGTGAGCAAGATAATCTGCCAACACATTGCTTTTTATAACTTTCTATTTACGGTATTCAATGTCATATTCAGAAAAAAGCATCTGCCAATGGGAAATTCTTCTTGTAAGAGGAGGCTTTTCAAAAATATACTTATCAGATCCATTTTAGAAATCAACCAAGTGGTATGATTCAACATATATTACCGCAATCACTTTGCCGCCCAGGCCAAAGCACAACATGTTTTTTCCAGCATAAAATACCATTACTTGCAGTCAGTAAACTTCTTATTGAGATAATAAATGGCATATTATTTTCTTCCCATTTTATCTTATTGTCCCAAAATACAACCTATAGAATTATCTAACACAGTCAGATACATAATCAATGGTCTTCTTTCAACAGGAGGGAGCAAGATAGGAGGTTCAAGTAGATACTCTTTGTGATGCGGTGGGAGAACTGACTTGAGGTTTTGTGTTTGTGTTTGCAAATGTCACGGTTAGCAAGAGTCGCCACCGACTTTTCTTTCATCCAAAAGGAAAGGTAAAAAAGCATAGGAAAGACCTTTTGAGATGTTTTCTTGAGTTCGGGGGGTAGATTATGAAAAGGGAAGGTGCTAGCACCCTTTTCATCCATGGTTTTCCAAGGGCTCTTAGTTACTTGTTTATATCACTTGCTTTGTTTTATTTGAAATGGTGTTTGGTGTGATTTTGAAAGTATTTTTGTAAAAGAGGCCATTCGTTTAGGCAATCTTTGTAATGATTCTCGTTCGTAAGAATGTATACAAAGATGTTTGTCTTTTGAAAATGTTTTCAATGTTTTGTAAGATGTTTTGAAATGTGTGTGTGTGTGTTTGTTTTTTAAAATAGCAAGGATTGTTTGAAATTGAGCAAGTAACTTAGAAGCTATCTACCTACTCAAATGTCTTTCTTGTGCATTTTTATTCCTTTAACATTGTTAACTTACCATTGATTTGGTAAGCAACCCTATCTTTGGATGTAAACGGGACGGGCGCGGGTCATCGTTATACCATGATAGCATGGTTTCCAAGTATCTTAGCATTTTCGAGGGACCAAGATCATTTTGTTTAGGAAACTTTTGAATAGCGTCATCGAGGGACTATGATCTTATATTTGTTTTGTTTTGGCAAGATACTTCGCATGCGTAACATGGCTATTTTTTAGGCAACCAAGTGGAGAAAACCCTAAAGATGCTTGTGTGCAAGTGTGTTATTTACATGCATTTTGTCTTTGTTTAGGATTGTCTATTTTGTTGTTTTTTTATCTTGCCATACATTTCCTATTTTACTAGCAAGCATACAGAAATAATAAAAATGCAAAAAAGATAAAACCCTACAATATTACAACCATATTGAATGTCATGAAATTATAAAGGCAAAAGTAAAATAAAGGTAAGAAAAAGAAGGTATTTCGACTCAGGAAGGAACCCTTCAATTCTGCGTATTTTGGTTTCCTTCGATTTGCCTTTTTGTCTCCTTCGATGGAGGGTGGGAGTCAGTGGAGTGATGTCCTTCGATTTTCCTTTGTCTTCTTCGACTGGGGGTTGGAGTAAGTAAGGTTCTGGCTTTTCCACAGGCTCCTTGCTGACTCATTGTAAGCATCTTAGGCCCTCAGGTTGTGGTTCGAAAGGCCTATGCAGCTAGCCAATCAAAGGATATAACAAACCTGTCTTAAGCTCTTAAAATGCAACATCCAAATATAACTGCAGTCCAGGGGTTAGCATAAAAAACAAAACAATGGGTCTCAAAGTCCAAAGTATAATTTATTAAGGTTGAGTTTTCAGCATATGGGCAGTCAGAATCAAATGTTAAAACATGGTCTAGAAATATCTACATTTTTCTTTATTAGTATGTGCACGTGATGTTTAAATGAAAGAGTTCCAAGTTTGGAGAGAACTTACCTCTTGAAGTGCTCAGTCAAAAGAGCTGTAGATGACCTTTTTTGATGGTGGAGGAAGCCTCGCTGAGATCTTCCTGAAGCTAGTTCTGTTACTGTTTGGTTTGGGCAGTCACTAAATCGAAAGAGAGTATATGATGGTGATGCGTGAATCAAAGGTTGCTGCAGTCTAGGGGAGTGAATCGAAAGGTATACTACTGAGGCTCTTTTTTTATGAAAAATCTTAGAGTTTTGAAGGTTTGAAAATGTTGGAGAGCTTGAGAATATGGGAGAGTTTTAGTGCTTGAGGATTTTTATGATTTTTCTCTCTAGCCAAAATCTGGACCCTTTCTTTATCAATGGTTCCTCTATTTATAGAGAAAAGGTTTGGAAGTTTAAATAAAGACGTGGCTTGTCTGAAACGTGAATATTAAGTTATGTCAGATTTTCAAAGATCTCAAGGTGAAGTACTGAAGTTGTTGGTTAAAAGGGGCTGACTTCCCTGACTTATGGTGAAGTACAAACATGATTTTAGAAAAGCATGGGCTTTGGGATAGGATTTGGTCTTAACAAGTTCACTTTCATGCAAAAAACTTCTGGACAAAGGCTTAATCACTTAGACAATAGCTTAATCCAAAATGTAAGTAATTAATTATGGAGTGAGATACAAACATTAAGGCTTGTAAAGTAAGATTACGTAGCAGGGTCCACAGATTTGATCAGTTGTCCTTTCAACATCCTATTTTCCACTTGTATCGAAGAGTTCTAGAAAAGTACTAAAGGAGACTGCGTCGAAGGATTCAGAGTTGGGTTTGAAAGATGCTGATTCGAAGGGAACCAAAAATCCAGTCGAAGCTTTTGTGTGAAGGTGGCTCATGTCCAACCGAAAGTTTGCATGTCCGGGGTTACATATGGTCAAACGAAAGAGTGTATGTAGGAGAACAAAATGTTCATATTCGAAAGAGGCAAATAGGTAACAAAAAGTGCAAATTGAAGGATGTTAAAAGAGAGCCTCCTGCCTTGGAAATGAAATAGATTACAAGAGGCTTTTTCCTTTATGAATCCAAACCAAAATGTGCCAGAGGCCCATGCCCAGTCGAAGGACGCAAGCCAAGCTTGTGTCGAAAGAGACCAAAAGGCCAATCAAAAGAGCTAAAACGAAGAGCACTTGTATTTCTCCAAATTTTGTCAAAATGATATTTTTATCCATTTTCTCCCTTTTTGACAGTTTCCTTTTAATTTCGGTACTGGAAAATTCCAAAGTACTTGTACAAGCTTGAACCTTAAGAAACCTTGTGAGAAAAGCCTTAAGAATTGAGAGGGTAAATTTTGGGGTACAACAGTTGCCCCTGTTCAATCTTCTTACACCTGAAGAGTTAGATTGGTGAATCTGCCATTTGTGACTTGAAGGTGAAAGATGATTGGACACTAGAGTGCCCAGAAATTTGCACTCGACGATGTGTAGTTGAAGGAATGGGCTTAAATATGCCATTTAGATAAGTGATAATGTCTTGTTGGAGATGGTCTTGTAGATGCCATCCAAGAATGTTTGTTGAATTGTAATTTGTAAGTCAAAGGAATAAGTATCAGAATGATGTCTGTGTTTGGCACGTATCTGAACTGTATCTGATAGCTGAAATCTGAATGAGTATCAGAATGGAATCCGTGTCTGGATCGTATCTGAACTATATCTGATATTTGAAATCTGAATGAGTATCAGAATGGCATTCATATCTGGAGCGTATCTGAACTGTATCTGATAGTTGAAATCTGAATGAGTATCAGAATGACATCCGTATCTGGAGCGTATCTGAACTGTATCTGATATGTGAAATCTGAATGAGTATCAGAATGGCATCCGTATTTGGAGCATATCTGAACTGTATCTGATAGTTGAAATATGAATGAGTATCAGAATGGCATCCGTATCTGGAGCGTATCTGAACTGTATATGAAAGCTGAATCTGAATGAGTAATAAAATGGCTTTCGTGTCTGGAGCGTATTTGTAATGTATCTGATAGTTGAAGTCTGAATGAGTATCAGAATGGAATCTGTATCTGGAGCGTATATGTATTGTATCTAATAGTTGAAACCTGAATGAGTATCAGAATGGCATCCGTATCTGGAGCGTATCTGAACTGTATCTGAAAGATGAATATGAATGAGTAATAGAATGGCTTCCGTGTCTGGAGCGTATCTGAACTGTATCTGAAAGCTGAATCTAAATGAGTAATAGAATGGCTTCCGTGTCTGGAGCGTATCTGAACTGTATCTGAAAGCTGAATCTGAATGAGTAATAGAATGGCTTCCGTGTCTGGAGCGTATATGTACTGTATCTGATAGTTAAAATCAAAATGAGTATCAGAATGACATCCGTATCTGGAGTGTATCTGAACTGTATCATGAATGCATATTGTTAAACGGTAGCTGTTAATCTTATCCTGAAAAGGGTAAAATGTTAGCTGAAACACAAAGTTATGATGTGTGAAATGCATGGTGCAATATATGTGATTTATCAATGTTTATGATATGTGGATGTAATGTATGCACATGTAAGCTGATTTGCTGTATTGCTGAGGAAAATAAATCCTTGATTGTTGCTGAGGATATGTGGATTCTTCATGTCTTGAAGTTAGAGTATTGACAAAAATTCTATTGCGAGAAATGCCATATACTGCTTGAGTAATCTGCTTGGGGAATCCAGAGAATTTTGATGACTTCTACTGGGGATTTAGCAAAAACTTTATGGGGAAGAAAACTTATTACTATTTTGGAAAAAGTTCAGGAGTTTCGGTCGTCGGCCACTCTACTGGGGAGTTATCCTAGGTTGGGGAGAAACAAAAGTTAACTGTTATCTGGTTGCTTTTCAGACTTCAAGACAACTTGCTGGGGAATTTGGAGAAACTGAATGTTTTCCGCTGGGGATTGATAGTTGGAAGTTTCAGCTCCACTGGGGATCTTAATGATGTACTGTAAGGTTTGCTCATGGAATAGCCTAAATATGTTTTCCAGTTCTTTCAACCTGTCAGTAATTGTTCTTTTCCATTTTGTAAACAGTAATTATGTTCAACTGCATATGTTCATTAATGAATCATTGGACGTTTTTGCAAATAAAAACACAAGAAAAAGGCAAATAGTTTTCTGTACTTTGAAAGAGGTATCTTTGTATTTAATTTGAATAAGTATTTTGTACAAAAGAGACAGACATCCTAGTAAGAGGATGGTGTCATAAAAGTAAGAAAAATTTATACAAAGAAAGATAGCTATGTGTAATAATCCCATGGGGTTCCCATTCTGCTATAGCCTTCGTATCTCCGAGTATCTTGTCCATTCGTTGCTTCGTCCGAAGATGATTGAATTGATTAGAAGCTCAGAGTTTGTCAGTGAAGAGATTGTCCTCAAAGTGATCCGACGAGACATAGTCATACGCTTTAATTCCCTAACTTTTTCCCGGACCGCCCTTTCGGGTTTTCAGTCCACCGGGAAACCCTTTTTGCCCAAGTCGCCCTTTCGGGTTTTCAACTTGCTGGCTGTACAGATTTTTTTTATTTTATCCCTAATTTTTGCCCGAACCTTTTTGGTTCGCCGGGATGCCCTTATTTTGCCTAGGTGTGTCAACCTAGCAGGTCTCTTAGGCGTAGTATCTTTTGACTATGTCTGCATTCGCAGGGTGTGGCAGGTCGTCGCCGTCCATGGTGGTTAAGATCATTGCCCCACCAGAAAAGATGTTTTTGATTACAAATGGTCCTTCATAGGTAGGAGTCCATTTTCCCCTGGGATCACTTTGTGGCAAGATGATGCGCTTGATCACTAGATCTCCAACTTGATATACCTGGCGTCTGACTTTCTTGTTGAAAGCCTTGATCATCCGTTTTTGATACATCTGACCATGGTAAACAACAATAAGCCTCTTTTCATCAATTAAGTTCAGTTGATCAAGTTGGGTCTGGATCCAATCGTCTTCACTCAAAACTGCATCTTTCATGATTCTCAAAGAGGGAATCTGAACCTCAATAGGTAAAACAACCTCGATGCCATAAACCAAAGAATATGGTGTTGCCCCAGTTGATGTGCGAGCCTTGGTACGGTATCCGTGGAGAGCAAACGGTAGCATCTCATGCCAATCCTTGTAGGTGACTGCCATTTTTTGTATGATCTTTTTAATATTTTTGTTAGTAGCTTCGACTGCACCATTCATCTTTGGCCGATAAGGGGATGAATTGTGATGTTGAATCTTGAACTGCTCGCACAAGGAGGTGATCATAGTATTATTAAGGTTTGTACCGTTATCAGTGATGATCCTTTCTGGGATACCGTGCCGGAAAATAAGATTCTGCTTGATGAAGCGGGCAACAACATTCTTAGTAACGGACGCGAAGGAAGCTGCTTCGACCCACTTGGTGAAATAGTCAATAGCCACAAGAATGAAGCGGTGTCCGTTGGAGGCTGTATGCTTGATCTCCCCAATCATATCGATTCCCCACATAGCGAAGGGCCAAGGAGCTGTTAAGACATTTAGAGGAACCGGAGGCACGTGCACCCTGTCTGCATAGATTTGACACTTATGACAGGTTCGAGAGTGTTGATAGCAGTCTTCTTCCATGGTAGACCAGTAATATCCTTCCTGTAGGATTTTCTTCGCCATCGTACGCCCACTAGAGTGAGTGCCAAAGGAACCTTCATGCAATTCAGCCATAATCTTTTCAGCTTCAATCTTATCCACACAACAGAGTAGAATAGAATCATGATTACATTTGTATAGGATGCCATTACTTAGGAAGAACTTAGCGGAGAATCTCCTTAGGAACTTTTTATCATTGATTGAAGCTCCTTCTGGATATTCTTGAGTCTCGAGATACCTTTTGACTTCATGAAACCACAGCTGGTCCACTACTTCTTCAGTATTAATCTCGTGACAGTGTCCTGGTTTGTCCATTCGTTCAATGGTGATCTGGGGAGCCTCATTACCCCAATTAAGTTTAAACATAGATGACATTGTAGCTAGAGCATCTGCTAGTTGATTTTCTTCTCACGGGAAGTGCTCGAAGGTAATCTGCTCGAAATGTGGTAGCATTGTCAAAATATGTTCTTTGTAAGGGATAAGGTTTGGATGCTTAGTGTCCCATTCTCCTTTGATCTGACTTATGACCAAAGCTGAATCTCCAAACACAACTAAGGATTTGATTCCCAAGTCTATGGCAGCCTTGAGACCAAAGATGCATGCTTCGTATTCTGCCATGTTGTTCGTACAGTTGAAGCAAAGTCTGGCAGTAAAAGGAGTGTGGCATCCTTTCGGAGATATGAGTACAGCGCCAATACCGTTACCAAGTGCATTGGATGCCCCATCAAAGAACAGGGTCCATCAGGATCCTTGTCCAGGTCCGTCATATGGCGTGATTTCTTCACTATTGTCCAATGTCATGATGTCTTCGTTAGGGAATTCAAACTTCATGGACTGATAATCCTCTACAGCTTGATGGGCCAGATGATCAGCTAGCACACTGCCCTTTATAGCTTTTTGGGTAGTGTACTGTATGTCATATTCTGTTAAGATCATCTGCCATCTAGCTATTCTTCCAGACAGAGCAGGCTTCTCAAAGATGTACTTTATCGGATCCATCTTAGATATCAGCAAAGTGGTATAAGTCAACATATACTGTCTTAGCCGGCGAGCAGACCATACCAAAGCGCAGCAAGTTTTCTCGAGCAGTGAATATCTGGTTTCACAGTCGGTAAACTTTTTGCTAAGGTAATAAATAGCGTGCTCTTTTCGGCCATACTCGTCATGCTGCCCCAGTACGCACCCCATAAAGTTCTCTAAAATGGTCAGATACATGATTAGAGGTCTTCCCTCGACTGGTGGCATCAAGACAGGAGGCTTTAGTAAATACTCCTTGATTTTATCGAAAGCAATCTGACAATCATCATTCCATCTGACTACTTGATCTTTTTTCAACATCTTGAATATTGGCTCACAAGTAGATGTCAGGTGAGAAATGAATCTGGAAATATAGTTTAGGCGTCCCAAGAATCCTCTGACTTCCTTCTCAGTGCGAGGAGAAGGCATTTCTTGTATTGCTTTAACCTTGGCAGGATCAACCTCGATGCCTTTGTTGCTGAGAATGAAACCTAAGAGTTTACCGGACCGGACTCCGAATGTGCACTTGTTTGGGTTTAACCTTAGTTTATACTCCTTCAATCTGACAAATAGCTTTTGCAAGTGATCAAGGTGTTCTTCTTCAGTCTGTGATCAGGCTATCATGTCATCTACGTAGACCTCTATCTCATGATGTATCATATCATGAAACAAAGCTACCATGGCGCGTTGATAGGTTGCCCCGGCATTCTTCAGTCCGAATGGCACCACTTTGTAGCAGAACGTACCACATTGTGTGACAAATGTAGTTTTCTCCATGTCCTCAGGTGCCATTTTGATATGGTTATAGCCCGAGAATCCGTCCATGAAAGAAAATACTTTGTGCTGGGCTGTATTGTCAACCAGGATGTCGATGTGTGGAAGTGGAAAATCATCTTTAGGGCTAGCCCTGTTTAAATCTCTATAATCCACGCACATTCTCACTTTGCCATCCTTTTTAGGCACGGGAACAATGTTGGCCACCCATTAAGGATAAGAAGTAACAACTAGAAATCCAGCATTGAACTGTTTCATAACTTCTGCTTTGATCTTCTCTGACATGTCAGGTCTCATGCGGCAGAATTTCTGTTTCACTGGTGGACAGTCTTCTCTTGTGGGTAGACGATGTACCACGATGTCTGTATTGAGTCCCGACATGTCTTCATATGACCAAGCAAAGATCTCAGCATAATCATGCAATAGCTGAATTAGGCGCTCCTTGAAACTCGGCTCTAGATTGGCACCCACTTTGATTTCCTTTTTATCTTCCTCGGTACCCAAGTTGATTGTATCCAACAACTCCTCAAGAGGCTGAATAACTCTTTCCTTTTGTTGTAATAGTCTGGCCAATTCCGCTGGCACCTCACAATCTTCCTCACCTTCGTATTCGGCTTTGTAGATGTGTTTTCAGAGTCACTGAAGGCTAAAGCAGTATCGTTACCCATGGGATCCAGAATGGAAGGGTACCTGCATTTGTGAGTGTGGGTGTGTGTAAGGGTATAGCCATCTTTAAACAATAAAATGTAAAAGAAAGACAATGAGCACAAAAGTTTATATGTGAAAAAGCGTCCATGATTCATTGAATGTCATATGTAGATGAAATAAAAACCCTTACAAATGTACCATTGTGCCTCAGGTAAGACACAAGGTTTTTAAGGTGCAAATTGTTCGTGAATTATTACAAGTCCAACAGAAATGTAAAAGATAAATTACTGAGAGATGAAAGTTATTGGGATGAAGTCTCTGGCTTCCCAGTTGCGAATTCCTCCACTGACAGTAGGAAATATCCAATCTTCTAAGCTGCCATCCTCTTCATTGTCTTCTACTGCATTGACGCTTTGGTTGCTAATCTTCACAGGTGGTCCCCCAACACGGGCACGGTGCACGACCTTCTGACCATTCGAAGTAAACCCCAAGCCAAACTTGTTTGATTTGTAGGGAAAGTCTGGAAGCTTCCCCCAGATGGTGCATCCTCCCTCTTCCACTACTGCCTTTGCATCCTTTAGAGATGACATCCGAGGTGGAGGTCTTGTGATCTTAGGAATCGAGGATACCGCCTTGGTCGCCGCTACTTCTGGAGAGACTTCTTCAAAATGTTGAATAGGGGTTTCAATGAACTCGCCATCTAACTCCACATATCAGAAAGAATTCAGATGACTAACCATATACACCTCCTCCCATGGACAATTATGATCTTTCCTTGGACCGGGTATTTTAGCATCTGATGCAAGGTGGAGGTGACAACACCGACATTGTGGATCCAGGGGCGTCCCAATAGACAGGGATAAGAAGGACGGATGTCCATCACATAGAAGGTTGAGTTGAAAACCTGAGTTCCCACCTTTATTGGGATGTCCACCTCCCCGTGGACCATCCTCTTCGAACCATCAAATGCTCTCACCACAGTGTTGTTGGGTTTTAAAGTCAGCCCCTCGTAATCCAATCTATCAAGGGCTTTTTTCGGCAAGACGTTCAAAGATGGTCCCGTATCAACCAAGACATGGGCTAGGGTTGTTCCTCCACACTCCACTGAGACATGTAATGCCTCGTTGTGTTTTCTCCCTCTGGGTGTCAAATCAGCATCGGAGAAACCCATGCCATTATCAGCTGTCAAACTGGCCACACAGTCCTGGAACTGGTCAGCAGACGTCTCTTGCGGCACATGAGCTGTCTTAAGAAATTTTACCAGTGCTTTGGCATGTGCTTCGGAGCACAGCAACAGGGCTAGAATAGAGATCTTGGAAGGGGTTTTCCCAAACTGTTCAACCACATCATAATCACTCTTTTTTATTATCCTAAGGATTTCTTCCATCTCCTTCTTGGATGTTTCAGGAATAGCTAGTGATTGATCCTTCATCCGGACAAGCTCCTCTTGAACGTTTTTTCCTTTATTCTCAGCAGTGGAAGTAGGGATAGGAATTGGATTGTCTTTGTCGGTAAGTATGCTTGCAGGTATAACCACTGGTGCAGAGGTAATATTCGGAACGACCACGGGTCCAAAGACTGTCGTTGGAGGGGCAATCTCTGGAGAGAAGCTTCTACCACTGTGGGTAATCTTGCTAGTTCCGACAATATTGCTAATGTCGGGATTGTCCTCTTCGGAACTTTCTTCTTCGGTAGTCAGTTCATCCTGTTTAATACCATGGTAGTATATTTCTCCACCGTAATTCCATGGTACTGTTTTATCTGATTTATAAGGGGCCGGTCCGGGCATTGTAATCTTAAGTGGAGTAGTCTTCATAGCAGGTGTAATCCTAACGGGTCTTTTAGGGGCCCTTGAAGGATTGGCATAAATGGTTATAATTGAAACTTCTTTAACTGGAATGGGTGAAACAGGAGCATTCTCAAATAGAATTTCTTGGTTATCCATCAGTCGTTGGATACCTTTTTTCAACAGAGGGCAGTCAAATGATGAGGACAGGCAAACATCGCAGTCTTTGTCACAACCTGGGAATATACCAGCTTTCATTAAATTCAACTTAATAATCGAGAGCGGAGTCAATAGTTTATCCACGGTAGCAACAAATAAATCTTCTTCAATAGCGTTGGCATTGTGACCATGCCTAGGAATTGGGGCGGAAATAACATTTGGTTTCTCAGGAACTTCAAACTCAACTTCCTTCGCATTTATCAAGTCCTGAATTTTGTTCTTCAGAGCCCAAGAGTTGTTGGTGTCATGCCCTGGACTTTCAGAATGGTATGCGCACCTGGCATTCGGATGGTAATGTGGAGACGTAGTATTGGGATTCTTTGGGGCCTCTTTTAAAGTGGCCATATTCAACTTCAGAATATGTGGTAGAACTTGGGCTAGATTCATGATAATCTTGGTGAATTGCCGAACTGGCCTTTCTACCCTTTGCTGATTATTTCTCGGCTGGTCTGATGCAGGCTTCGGAATCATAACGGCCCCCACCATTGTTCGGCGCTCAGTTCTTCCCTGATTTCTCTATGAATAAACAACAAATACTTCCTTTCTTCCCGTGAAGGGCTTTTTCATAGCTGTTAAGGCCGACGCATCCTTCTGAATTTTCCCACTTCTTATACCAGCTTCCACCCTTTCGCCGGTTAAAATCAATTCAGTAAACCCTACAGAAGAACTCCCAATCAGATGATTGAAGAAAGGACCTGATAGAGTTCCCAAGAACATGTCCACCAACTCCCTCTAAGATAGAGGGGGTTGCACCCTTCCGGCTAGGTATCTCCACTTTTGCGCGTAATCTTTAAAGACCTCATTGGAAACCACGGCCATACTCTGAAGCTGAGTACGGGTAGGCGCCAATTTGGCGTTGTACTGATATTGTTTATAGAAAGCTGCTGCCAGGTCTTCCCAATTGTGGATGTCGACCCTTTCTAATTGGTAGAACCAATCAAGTTGCGTTCACGATAAACTGTCTTGTAAAAAGTGGACCCACAATTCTTTGTCGGCAGAGTGTGGTTGAATCTTCCTGACATATGATCTGAGGTGCATTTTAGGGCAAGACACCCCATCATACTTGGCAAATAGTGGCACTTTAAACTTTGGCGGGATTACAATTCCTGACACCAGCCCTAACTCTTCAAAATCTAGCCCCGGTACTCTCTGGATTTCCTAGCGCTTAATCACTCTTCAAGGTGTTTGTACTTGTCATCAACCGGAGGGTATTGTTGTTCAGAGTAGTCCTCCTCTTCCTCTTCTTCTTCAGAATCTGATGGTACTGCCGTTTCTTTTCCTTTTCTTTCCCCTTCATCAGATGTTGTTGGAAAATCTAAGGTCCTTCTAGCTTGTCCCTGAAACCTTCTGCCCATGATTACCACACCAGCTGGCTTCTTCTTCTTCTTTTTCTCTTTCTCTTTTTATAGTAGAGTCTTCAGCTCCTCTTTCCCCTTGGCTAAGGTCATGAGCAACTGTTGAAATTGTGTATTCTGAGCTTGCAGATCTTTGACCGTTTGTTCGAGATCCATCATACTGAAATAAATAGTAGAGAGATGAGGAAACTTGTTGCAAAGACCTGTTTATGCTTATGATGAATGATATGTATTCATGCAATGTTTTCAAGGATTTAGAAATTCAAATTAGTTTTAAACAAAAAAGAAACATACGTCATATTAATAAGATAGAATTTGAGTACATCAATGCCCCTTAGGCAAAATGATACAAAATTCTAAGATCAAAAGACATTGCGCATCCTCTTTGGTGCAATGTAGGTATTGAGAGTCTGCTCTTCATGAAGTAGCCGAGTGAGTTCCAAAACCTTCTTCTCGCTTGCGTAGAAATGGGCTTCGAAAGTATCGTGCTCTCCTTTGAGCTGTATCCAATCCCTTTGTAGATCTTCGAGTGATGTCGGCATGTCAGGATGTAGGATAGTGTATGGAACTTCTCCTTCCTTAACAGGCTCAATAATCACTGGGAGAATGGAGGGATAAGGCATCATAAGACTTTGAGCGCGGGTTCGTACCCATTTGAGGTAAGGCTCAAGAGGGATGGAATTGTTTTGTCCCAAAGTCTTGCTATCCACCTTGTTTGGCATCCTCCAAGCTCGGATGAATCTCTGGTGAAGACCTTGATCGTCGTTGTCATAGTCGAAAACCAATCCTTGAATCAATATATCATGTGGGCCATCCCTTCGGGCATAACCAAACTGTCTTAGAGCTAAACATGGGTTGTAGGTGATGCCTCCCCTAATGCCAAGTAGAGGGACATTAGGGAATTCCCCACAACGGTCAACAATGATAACATTCTCCTTGGATCGAGAACACCAATGAATATCTAAATGTTTAAGTGTCATCAACCTTTGTGACCACCTCAAACCTTTCTCATTCATCAAGAATGATTGGGGAAGATGAGAAACAAACAATCTTGCCAAGAGAGGAGTGCAACACATAAGAACACCACTTTTCCTCATTGTATGAGTGTGAAAAGAGTGTGGGATATCCCCAAGCAATGTAGGCACTGGGTTGCGAGACATGAAGATTTTGACAGCGCTCACATCTATGAGTTGGTCAGGATTAGGGAACAAGACCATCCCATATATGAGAAGAGCTACAATCTCCTCAAAAGCTTGCAAGTCTATGGAATTCCAACAGCTTTAGGCCTTCTCAAACATAAACTTTGCCAAGAAGCCTTTGACACCACTTCTAGTTTCCCAATGAGTTGTGACATCAGATGAGTGCAAGTGCAGGGCTTGACCAATCTCTTCTAGCTTTGGATCTCTTTCCATACTGTTGAAAGGTAGTTGATTGAGAATATGAATCCTCAGAAGTTGAGAGAATTCTTCCAAAGTGGGCACAAGTTGATAGTCAGGAAATATGAAGCAGTGATGCAAAGGGTCAAAGAACTGGAAGAGAACCTTCATCATATCCTCCTCTGTGTTGAAAGTGACCAAGTTAAGTAGACGACCATGTCTCTCGGTGAATGGAGAGTTCTCAGGGATCCTTGAAGTTAGCTCCTTGAGTTGTGGAGGAATTATTACAAGGTTGATTTGGATAGTTTTCCTGTGAAGTGAATCCATAACCTACAAAACAAGAACAAAGATGAATCTCCAAAATCCTTGAAATGGTTAGTGAATGCATATGATGTTCATGATGTCCATGATGTTATGCACAAGTATATATGTACAAGCAAATCAAGCAAGTTCTTAGTTTAGGCTTGCATGGGGTTTCATAGGTAAGTACCCTCTTAAAGTTTAGTTGGCTCAACCTGTTCTAAAAATAGTAACCGGGTTCTAAGGAGCTCAATATCACTGGATTATTTCCTTGGTCGTTGTTTCAGCTCAAGCCTCTTTAATGGCGACCTAAATATCCCAAGAAACCAACCCTTAATGAGTGTAGTATCGAGTATCTACCAACTTTGGACTGCACCCAAGCCGGTCATCTCATACATCCTAAAAAGGCCAAGTTGGTCAAGTAAAGGTTCTAGAAGTTCATTAGTGCTTCATGACATCACTCAGCGGCCCCGTATTCTCTTTGATTGACTCAAAGGCTACCGGTACCACCAAATATGTCATACTAATATAGCTATTGCTTAGACAATATCAGTATACCCCGCACAGTTTCCACAACGTATTGCTATTTACCTATAATGTTTCCCAAATCCGGGTAGAGGATTTAAACCCAAACAAAGAACCATAATTGTAAAGCAAACAAGTCAAACAATTGCAAGCAAATAAATGTGATCTAAACCCTAAGGTAACCCCACTTTTAGAATTTTCCCCAGCAGAGTCGCCAGTTTTGTGATGCGGTGGGAGAACTGACTTGAGGTTTTGCGTTTGTGTTTGCAAATGTCACGGTTAGCAAGAGTCGCCACCGAATTTTCTTTTATCCAAAAGGAAAGGTAAAAAAGCACAAGAAAGACCTTTTGATATGTTTTCTTGAGTTCGGGGGGTAGATTATGGAAAGCGAAGGTGCTAGCACCCTTTTCATCCATAGTTTTCCATGGGCTCTTAGTTACTTGTTTAGATCACTTGCTTTGTTTTATTTGAAATTGTGTTTGGTGTGATTTTGAAAGTATTTTGTAAAAGAGGCCATTCGTTTAGGCAATCTTTGTAATGATTCTCGTTCGTAAGAATTTATACAAAGATGTTTGTATTTTGAAAATGTTTTCAATGTTTTGTAAGATGTTTTGAAATGTGTGTGTGTTTGCTTTTTAAAATAGCAAGGATTGTTTGAAATTGAGCAAGTAACTTAGAAGCTATCTACCTACTCAAATGTCTTTCTTGTGCATTTTTATTCCTTTGACATTGTTAACTTACCATTGATTTGGTAAGCAACCCTATCTTTGGATGTAAACGGGACGGGCGCGGGTCATCGTTATACCATGATAGCATGGTTTCCAAGTATCTTAGCATTTTCGAGGGACCAAGATCATTTTGTTTAGGAAACTTTTGAATAGCGTCATCGAGGGACTATGATCTTATATTTGTTTTGTTTTGCCAAGATACTTCGCATGCGTAACATGGCTATTTTTTTAGGCAACCAAGTGGAGAAAACCCTAAAGATGCTTGTGTGCAAGTGTGTTATTTACATGCGTTTTGTCTTTGTTTAGGATTGTCTATTTTGTTGTTTTTTATCTTGCCATACATTTCCTATTTTACTAGCAAGCATACAGAAATAATAAAAATGCAAAAAAGATAAAACCCTACACTATTACAACCATATTGAATGGCATGAAATTATAAAGGCAAAAGTAAAATAAAGGTAAGAAAAAGAAGGTCTTTCGACTCAAGCAAGAACCCTTCGATTCTGTGTATTTTGGTTTCCTTTGATTTTCCTTTCTGTCTCCTTCGACGGAGGGTGGGAGTCAGTAGAGTCATGTCCTTCGATTTTCCTTTGTCTCCTTCGACTAGGGTTGGAGTCAGTAAGGTTCTGGCTTTTCCACAAGCTCCTTGCTGACTTAATGTAAGCATCTTAGGTCCTCAGATTGTCGTTCGAAAGGCCTATGCAGCTATCCAATTGAAGGGTATAACAAACCTGTCTTAAGCTCTTAAAATGCAACATCCAAACATAACTACAGTCCAGGGGTTAGCATAAAAAACAAAACAATGGGTCTCAAAGTCCAAGGTATAATTTATTAAGGTTGAGTTTTCAGCATATGGGCAGTCAGAATCGAATGATAAAACACGGTCTAGAAATATCTACATTTTTATTTATTGGTATGTGCACGTGATGTTTAAATGAAAGAGTTTCAAGTTTGGAGAGAACTTACCTCTTGAAGTGCTCAGTCGAAAGAGATGTAGATGACCTTTTTTGATGGTGGAGGAAGCCTCGCTGGGATCTTCCTGAAGCTAGTTCTGTTACTGTTTGGTTTGGGCAGTCACTGAATCGAAAGAGATTATATGATGGTGATGCGTGAATCGAAGGTTGCTGCAGTCTAGGGGGAGTGAATCGAAAGGTATACTACTGAGGCTTTTTTATAATGAAAAATCTTAGAGTTTTGAAGGTTTGAAAATGTTGGAGAGCTTGAGAATATGAGAGAGTTTTAGTGCTTGAGAATTTTTATGATTTTTCTCTCTAGCCAAAATCTGGACCCTTTCTTTGTCAATGGTTCCTCTATTTATAGAGAAAAGGTTTGGAAGTTTAGACAAAGACGTGGCTTGGCCGAAACGTGCATATTAAGCTATGTCAGATTTTCAAAGATCCCAAGGTGAAGTACTGAAGTTGTTGGATAAAAGGGGCTGACTTCCCTGACTTATGGTGAAGTACAAACATGATTTTAGCAAAGCATGGGCTTTGGGACAGGATTTGTACTTAACAATTTCACTTTCATGCAAAAAACTTCTGGACAAAGGCTTAATCACCTGGACAATAGCTTAATCCAAAATGTAAGCAATTAATTATGGAGTGAGATACAAGCATTAAGGTTTGTAAAGTAAGATTACGTAACAGGGTCCACAAATTTGATCAATTGTCCTTTCAACATCCTATTTTCCACTTGTATCGAAGAGTTCTAGAAATGTACTAAAGGAGACTGCATCGAAGGATTCAGAGTTGGGTTTGAAAGATGCTGATTCGAAGGGAACCAAAAATGCAGTCGAAGATTTTGTGTGAAGGTGGCTCATTTCCAACCGAAAGTTTCCATGCCTGGGGTTACATGTGGTCAAACGAAAGAGTGTATGTAGGAGAACAAAATGTTCATATTCGAAAGAGGCAAATAGGTAACAAAAAGTGCAAATCGAAGGATGTTAAAAGAGAGCCTTTTGCCTTGAAAATGAAATAGATTACAAGAGGGTTTTTCCTTTGTGAATCCAAACCAAAATGTGCCAGAGGCCCATGCCCAATCGAAGGATGCAAGCCAAGCTTGTGTCGAAAGAGACCAAAAGTCCTATCGAAGGAGCTGAAACGAAGAGCACTTGTATTTCTCCAAATTTTGTCAAAATGATATTTTTATCTGTTTTCTCCCTTTTTGACAGTTTCCTTTTAATTTTGGTACTGGAAAATTCCAAAGTACTTGTGCAAGCTTGAACCTTGAGAAATCTTGTGAGAAAAGCCTTGAGAATTGAGAGAGTAAATTTTGGGGTACAACACTCTTTAATACTTTCAAATTCCCTTTGGCAATCGTCCGTCCAAACACAACCTTGGTCTTTCTTTAACAGCTTGAAGATCGGTTCACATGTTGCAGTCATGTGGAAAATGAACCTCGAAATGTAATTTAAACGTCCAGGGAAGCCTCTAACTTGCTTTTCAGTTCTCAGTATTTCTTGAATTAATTTAACTTTATCAGTAACAATTTAAATTCCTTTTTGGATGACAATGAAACCTAGCAATTTTCCAGAACAAACACCAAAAGTACACTTATTTGGATTCAAGGGGAGACAATACTTCCTCAAGCACTGAAGCAATTTCAATAAATCTTCTATATGCCCTTCCTCAGTCTGAGATTTGGAAATCATATCATCAACATATACCTCAATTTCCTTATGCATCAGATCATGGAATAGGGTTGTCATAGCCCTCTGGTACGTTGCACTAGCGTTCTTCAACCCGAAGAGAATCACTCTGTAACATAATGTCCCCTAGAGTGTGATAAACATTGTTTTTCCATGTCCTCAGGAGCCATTCTGATTTGATTGTATCCGGAAAATCCATCCATGAACGAAAATACTTTGAATTTTGTTGTACTATCAACCAACATATCAATATGCGGTAATGGAAAGTCATCTTTTGGACTTGCTTTGTTTAAATCTCTATTGTCGACGCACATGCGGACCTTTCCGTCTTTCTTTGGTACTAGAACAATATTGGAAATCCACTGAGGGTAAACTGATGTCACAAGAAAACCGACATCAATCTGCCTTAAAACTTATTTTATAATTTTAATTGCCATATCAGGGTGAGTTGTTCACAACTTCTTCTTGATTGGTGGACATTCTGGCTTTAACGACAAGTAATGTTCCAAAATATCAATATCCAAACCAGGTATGTCTTGTTAAGACAAAGAAAATATATAGACATACTCTTTCAATAATTCAATCAACCTTCTCTTCACATCGGGATGTAGCAATGCTCCAATCTTGACTTCCTTTGGATCTTCCTATGAACCCAAATTAATCATCTCCAACGGCTTTTTATACGGCTGAATGGTACTTTCCTTATGCTCAAGCAACCGTATAACCTCTTCTGGGATTTCATCATATTATTTTTCTTCAGCCAGATACACAGGTTATTCAAATTTGGGAGAGGGTGCAGGGTCATTGTACTCAACATATTTTTTAATTAATCTCCACATGTGATTTATGATTGATTTTAGAAACTGACACATGTAACAAGTGATTAGGCAGATTTATTTACAGTTTTAGTTTATTTTGAAAGGATTTTTCTGATTACCATTTTCCAAGAAAAGCAGAGAACAAAGACATAATTTGGGGAATCAAAAACAACTTTTATTAATGATTTAAAAAAATCAAAACAACAAGATATACCCATACAACATCAATACTTTCACCTTGGGCAGAATGAAATATTTTTGAAAAGACTAATAAAAAAAATTACTTTCAAATGTGAATGCAAGAAGGAACATCAAAGTGACCCAATTCTGGACTCTGACTCCATGTGTCACGAAGTTCGGCACCTCTTGCTCGGATTCATCTTCGAGAATAGCATTGATCATTCGAGTAGTTGGATGAATATAGCCTACACTGCGAAAGATGTCTTGATACATACTTCAGGAAGACTTTGGCTTCACGATTTCCTTCTTCATGGAGAAACCCAAACCAGTGCCATTCCTATTCACAGGAGGATCGATAACCTGCCCCCACACTTTGCTAGGGCCCTTTTGCACTACTTGTTGTGCAACCTTAAATGAGGCGATGGAACTCTCATTCTTCCTTATATTATCGATGGACAAATCTTGGAACTAAGTTCCAACAACGGCTTTGTCAACTTCTACAATGCTAAAAGACGATAAATGAGATATCAGTAGAGCTTGCTCACCGTTCATGATGACCACCTTCCCTTCACAAACAAACTTAAGATTCTGCTACAAGGTTGAAGTGACAACTCCTGCTTCATGGATCAACGGTCGTCCCAATAAACCATCGTAGGTGGGGAAAATATCGGTAATATGGAATAAGTGCGGACCCATGTGAATAGGAAAATATACTTCTCCAATGACAAACTTCCTCGAACCATCAAATGCTTTCACTATAAGGCCACTTGGGCACATGGGAGCTCCCTGGTACTTAAGCTTCATGAGTGTACTTATTGGTATGACATTCAAAGCAGACCCATTGTCAATCAACATATTGGATAAAGAGTCATTCTTACAATTCATGGAAATATGGAGAGCCAGGTTATGGTTTCTTCCTTATCGGGCAACTCGTTATCACAAAAGCTCAGATTATTACAAGATGTAATATTCCCCAAAACACTGCTGATCTGATCCAGAAACATGTCAATTTCAACAAAAGCATGATCTAACACCGTCATTAGATATTCCCGATTAGCAGAAGAGTTCATTAGCAAGGCTAGAATGGAAATCTTAGATGGAGTTTGCAACAACTGATCCACAATCTTGTAATCACTCATCTTGATGATTCTCAACAAGTCATCCACATCCTTCTCCAAAGCAGCGGCACTAGATCCTCCCATCACTTTCTTAGGACCAATATTATCAACAACCTTTTTATCATAATTAACATTCCCTCGAAAGGAAGGGGAAAAGACACGACCACTATGGGTTACCCGACTAGCTTCAGCAATATTCTCGATATGGGACAAAGGTTGGATTGGAATTTCCACACCATCTTCCAGGATAGTTGCATTGTACTTATAAGGCACAACTTTGACTGATTTATATGGGACAGGGCCAGGCAGACAAATAACCATAGGAGCAACAACATGATTGCTATGGTATTCAATCTCTATAGAAGCGGGAACACCAAAACAAGACATAATAACATTCACCCCTTCTTCATAATATTTAGGCATCACAAGATCATTATCAAAGAACATATCTTCATCAGAAGAAAAGGATTCATCAACAGAAACATATTCATCATCAGACATGTGGCCTAAACTGAGTAATCTTCAATCATATTGACTCCATTGTAATCATCTCTATTACCTGTGACTTTTATAGTACCATTATCTAACAACAATTGAACGCCTCTTCTTACGATGGGACAACCACGAGAATCCCTACATCAGATCTGACAGGACCCATAATGATGTTCTCCTTGGCCATCCATGTGACAGAACATAGCATGTAGTTGTACCAGATCATCATTCATGTAATTCACATAAAAAATCTGGAATTCACTAGGACACCCATAAACCATATTCACATCCTCTTCATACTCAGCCTTTGGTATGATTATGTGGATAAGACCTTCATCCATCATTTCTTGAAGATCAACTCTCAACTTATCATATCCATAAATATCTGTACAATAAATACTACAACCAACATGGTCATGTGTATAATAGCTGAACTCACAGAGATCAACATGCATCTTTACTAAATCCCCTCTTATCAAGTTGATATCAAAAATCCATAAGTCCCCAGGACAATCAGCAACCATATTTATGACATTTCCATCTCCATGTTTAGGTAGTGGATTATTTTTCACATTAGAACCCATATCTTTAAAATATAGGAGGCCAGATCTCACCATCTTCTTCACTTCAAACTTCAAGGGATAACAGTTTTCGATGTTGTGTCCCGAGGCTCCTTGATGGAAAGCACAAGTCTGATTCTCCTTATAATACCATGGTAAAGGTGAGGGTATAACAGGGGGAGGCCTAGTCTGCACCAATTTCTTTTGAATTAAAGCCGAAACAATTTTGTATAACTCATTAGAATATGGCAAAAAGCTTCTCTCTTCTTACCTTGCCCTTGATTACCTTGAGGTGCTCTCTAATGGGCAATAGCAGTCAGAGTTGCATTGACGATTGGAGTCACAGAAGAAACTTTTTGTTGGTACTGATGATGTCTTCTTGGTGGTCTATATTTTCTTTCCTCAATGACAACTCTTGTTTCACTTTCTTTCTTTCTAGAAAACCCATATGATGATTTCTTTGTTCCTTCCTCTTTTGTCAAGTTTTTCTAGACGAACACCCATGCTTACCATCTCAGTGAAATCACTTGGTGCACTGGAAACCATCCTTTCATAATAAAATGATCCAAGGGTTTTCAGAAAGACCTTGGTAATTTCTTGCTCTCCCATCGGAGGTACCACCTGGGCAGCAATCTCGCGACAATGTTGTGCATATTCTTTGAACGACTCCTTATCTTTCTGAGCCATTGCTCTCAACTGATCACGGTCAGGTGTCATAAGCATATTGTACTTATATTGCTTGATAAAAGATTCACCCAAATCATTGAAGGTGCATATATTGCTACTGTCCAAACCCATATACAATTTTAAAACAACGCCAGTTAAACTATCCCGGAAGAAATGAATAAGCAAGCACTGTTCATCTGTGTGGGTGGACATCTTTCTAATATACATCACCAGGTAGTCACATGGACATGACTTGCCCTTGTAACTTTAAAATTATGGCACTTTAAACTTTGTTGGCACTTTTATATTAGGAACTAAGCATAGATCACTGAAGTTCTATCCAAATAATTCCTTTCCTTGAAGATCCTTCATTTCTTTCTGCATTTCCACAAATTGGTCTTGAAAGACATCCAATCAGTCATAGAAGACCAAACTTTCAATTGGTGGAGGAGCAGAATGATAAACTTAATCATTAACAACAAACATAGAATTCATTGTAGGAGGTGCAACATGATGAATCTCATTATTAGCAACAGGAGTAACATGCACCACATGAGGTGCAGAAGCAGCAGTAGTTTAAGCAAAAGGAGAACTTGAGCAGCAGGATTGTAGCCTTATGGCATGAAGTTCTCTGGAATTCCCCACGAGTAACCCTAAGGCATAAGGTATTGAGCACCAATAACTAGAGTAATAGAGATGGGAACTGACAAAACCTCGGAAACAACAGCCGTCTGTTGTGGCTGAGTAACATGAGGAGATGGAGGAGGAGGTGGTGGTTGATTATGAGAAACCACCAACAATTCCACCAAAGCAGTCAAATTGGCCATTCCACCAAGGCATCCAGATTCGAGAAACTCATGATTCTCTTGTTCAAGGTTCTCCATTTTCTTCCTGGAATTAGCCCGAGTATTGTATCGATGAGACATCTAAATGACTGGACGGAGTAGAGAAACATAGTAAGATACCTGGGTATGAACAAAAATGCAAAAATATGTGCACAATGATGCATGATATGCAATGCATATGATTTATCCATCATTGTTATCATTATTTCAAGGAACTCAAAGAATTATAGACAATTACAAATATTAAAGTATTAACACATTTTGAGATACTGGAAATTTTATTATAACAACTTTGGAATGGATTACAACTTTTAGTACAAGTTTCAATAATTCTAAGTACAAGAGAATAAAAATGGAATATAAAATACCAAGGGGACAAAGCTGATGAAGATCTCTCCACACACTGACGCTTTCCCATGAGTCTTGTAATCTGAGCTTTCAACTGCTTGTTCTCTTTTGCATACCTGTCGGTGACTTCTTTCTAACCACCAGAGTCGGGAAGTGAGCAACTAGGTCCTGAATGAGCTCTAGAGGAAAATAAATCCTCCTTCTTTTTCATCCTCTCCACAACACGACTCTCAAGAATATCGATCAAGTCATCTTTCTCTTTCAATCCTGTTTGGTAGGACACCTCGAAAGTTTGACCTTTATTCTTCCATGCTTCGTTCTCTTGTTGCATCCTAACCAGGGCAAGCTGAAGTTCTTCTACATCATCTAAAAGAGGAGGAGTAGTCCTGATAAACATATCAGGTATAAGTTCTTCACGAGAATATGGCATCTTCGATTGAATTTCCCTTTATTGTACCCAACGAATATGAGGCTTCAAAGAAATAGCTCTTCTTGGTCCCAAATCTTTTCTGCTTTTCCTATGAATATGGCACCAAGCCTTTTCAATATCTTCCTTAGTTTCCTTATGATCCTCTCCTTCTTTGAGAAAGAAACCACTAAATTGAATACTATTTGGCTTATCTCTTATCGGATATCCAAGTTGACGATGCATAAGAACGGGATTGTAGTTAATTTTCTGTTTTGTACCAAGAAGAGGTACATTAGGGAAACTACCACAACTATCAATAATCTCCATATCATAATAAGCCTGATGATACCAAACAATGTCAGAATGAGTGAGAGACATAATCTTCACGGCCCAATGAGGTTCCTTCTTGATATCCCAAAAAGCATCACACCGAGGTAAGTGAGAAATAAACCACTGATATAACAAAGGCATGCAACAAATGATCATCCCTCCATGATAGAAATCCCAAAGATGGATGGAATAATAAGTATATCTTTATAGTGTAGGGACTAGATTCCCATTCAAAAAGATCCTAATGGCGTTGACATCCATAAATTTGTCGATGATTAGAAAATAAGAACAACCCATAGGCAAGCAAAGAAAAGATAGCCTCAAAGGCAATTGTACTCTTCATCCTAGCAAAGTAGAGAGCTTTCTCCAATAAAAACTGAGTGGTTAAACCTCTGATTCCTCATTTGGTTGTCATGTTAGCCTCAATCTCAGATTTCCCTAAATATATCATGGGAGCAATCTCATGAGACTTAGGTTCCCCCTCCAAGCCAGTGAAAGGAACACGATCAATAATAGGTAAACTCAGTAAGTAAGAATACTCCTCCAATATGGGCATCAATTGATAATCAGGAAAAGTAAAACACCGGCATAATGGATCATAGAACTAGACCAAAGTGGAAAGAATACCCTCCTTCATCTTGAGTTTCATAAGAGACACGATGGATCCATACTTCCTCCAAAAATCTGTAGAGCTCTCTATCTCAAGAATCAAAGTCATCAATTCATCTATCTTAGGATCCTTGAAATTGTACTTCCGAGTCTTTGTTTTTCCAGAATCCATGGTCAAAAATTACCAGAGATATTTTCAAAAAGTCAACTTTAAGTCCCTTGTAACAAATGTTATAAAGGATGCTCACGGGTGCATGAATGCATGATGCAATAATCACACACAAGATCACAAACATTGGGGGGGGGGGTTCATAGGTTCGACGTCACGAGCATGAAGTCAAAGGTACTACCCACACGGTATAGACTAATAGTTTGTCACCTGGAAAACAAGGTTCTAAAAGGTTCCCAGAGTCTACATCCTTCCTTCGGATATTTCCAATATCCCGATTAACTCAATAATTAGTAATATTTTCAGGAAAAACTTGTCTGAGTGTATCATCGCGTGACAATCATTTTCGGATTACTCTGTCATAATTTCCGCACTAAACCTAAAAGGCCAAGATGGGTCAAGGGTTCTACAGTACTCAGCTTCAGCAGGCTCCCAAGTTAAAAGCAGCACATCTTTCTTATTACTCGGTAAACGATACTACAGTCAAAGAGGCCTCCACTGAGTGGGGGATCTCATGTCTCCTTTTTTGGGATTACTCCCTCAAAGTTAATATGACTATACCTCCCGTCCTATCTTAAGCTTGCATAAGTCTGGGTAGAGGACTTATGAGAAATCACCAAGCACCATGAAAACCAAGAAAAACCAGACAAACATATATACAACATATAATATACAACAAATAACAACACATACACAAATATAAACAAAGATAGGCTCAACCCACTTAGATATGAACGAGTATTTGGTTGACCTGTCCCCAGTGAAGTCGCCATTTTTTCTGTAGCAGTAGAAATGTTGAGACTAAGCCATTAGATTGACTTGACTCTTACAGATCAAATAAAAACCATCACTGCGCTTTATTGTTTCCATAGGAATGAGAAAAGAGCGAATAACCCAAAAAAAGAGGGGGAGAGAATCTAGGTACGGGGTTTGGTTATGTAAAGGGTAGTTATTAGCACCCTAAATATCTATGATACTCTGCAGGATCCTCTTTGAAAATTTGTGTATTTTGGATATAAGTGTTGTATATCAAAATAGATGGTGAAGATGAGAAAAAGAAACATTTTACAATTTTTGCACACCCCGCAATTGTGAACCTTTAGTGCCTACGTACCACCTTATGTGCAATAAGGGATCAGGGTACTCATAGTTCTCCTTTAAAAAATTTAAAACAAGTGTGTTGGTTAATTTTAAGAGAAGAGACAGCATCGTCATATCCGAGTGGAAAACATAATTACTACCCACGATTATAAGAAAGGAGAATTTGCATCATCTCAAAGTGAAGGATATGACTTAGATTTTAAAATCAACAAAGCTTTACTTAACACCCAAGAGGAAACTATCTCATTTTACTATATATCATAGAAGTATAGTAGCTCGCATCACTACAAGGATTGACAAGAGTCTAACCTTTTGAGAAAAGTTTTAAAGGTAAAAAGCCAAAGTGGCAAAATGGTTTGAATGAGGTTGATTGAATTTTAGTCTTCTCATAAATAATATCAAAGTATGATTAAATTGGTTAAAGTTGGATTAAGAAAATATTTTTTAAAATGCATTGACCTAAGTCCAAGTTTACTATGAAAGTGGTTCAAGTTTGAAAACAAGAAGAGTTTTGAAAAGGAGAGAGAAGATTGAAATTAAATAAGATGGGAGTAGATGAAGGGACTACCCTAAAGCATAAGGTAAATGCTAGGGAAAAGAACCGTCTAACCAACAAGAAGCCAACACTTGACATAAAGAGTTAATGTAAAGGATAACCAAATAGTCCAAGTAACATTAAAGTTTTTATTATTCAAGTTGGTTATTAAGTGTCTTAAAAAGGAAAATGAAAAACTCAAGTGAGCAAAAAACAAAAATGACATAAAGATAAAAGCTCAAATGAGCAAAGATAAATATGCATCAAATGTAAATGCTAAAGTAAATGGTGTGTAAATATAAAGGCATAAAATAAAAGCATAAAGTAAAAGTACAAAGTAAAAGCACAAAGTAAAAGTCAATTATTAGGTGAATTAGAAGTTAGAGGTTAGTTGAATGACCATCTTGAAACTTGCATTTGAAAACACATTAGAAGATTGATAAGATCAAAGCTTCTCAACAACAAGTCTAATTTGCTTTTTGTCAAGTATATCATCCATTTTCAAGTTCTCGAAGCGACAATGTATGATCAACGATGTTTAAATGATTCTCTTAGACTAAAGTTTATGAAGGTTCATTAGAGGATTGATAAGACTAAAGCCTCCTAACAATGAACCTCAAGGTTATTGGATCAAAGGTTCCAAATTACACATACTTAGGCTTGCAAACATAGGTTTGGGCCACAAATGATCATTTCTCAAATCGAGACAAATTTAGCTTAATGTTAAGCAATCGTAAGTGGACAAATGTAGAAGTTGCACCTATTTTGAGGATGGTCAATAACAATTTATGTACCATACGTTTAGAGAAATGATATGTAAATTATTCTCCAACAACATGTAGCACAAGTAAAAAAGGGATAAGATGAAGAGGGAGGGGATGCATCAGATAAAATTAGGGTTTCAAATATCATCAACATCATTCATCCATTTTAGTGGATTTTGTTTTTCAACCTATCAACACCCAAGATCCAATGAGGTTGAGGAATTTGTCTCAAAATAACAACCAAGTCAGGACCAAATAAATAATAAAATAATATTTAATAAAACAACATTTAAATGATTAATAAAAAGGAAATAATTGGTAAAATACACAAAGTATAATAAAATACCAAGTAAAAATTCCAAAAAAAGTCAGAAGTCAAACATGAATTAATAAGTGTGGACAAATTTGCTTGGAATTTTTTTAAGTCAGAAACTATTTTTAAAATTTAAAGAAACATGAAAAACAAACCTAAAGTTATAAAAAATAGTAAAATCAGATATAAAAATAAAATGAGGTCACCAATATTTGTCAAGAGGTCATTGGATCCTTCCATAATTTTTCCAGAATTAAAAATCACCAAAAAATATTTTTAAACAATTAAAACAAATCAAAATAAGAGAAAAATTATAAAAAATATTAAATCATGGAATAAAATTATAAAAAAAACAAGAACCAGAAAGATAATATTTGAAAATATATTCGTAAATTTTTTCATAATTTTTGAGTCAGAAATGATTTCTTTATGAATTTTTGAAGTTTAAAACAATTAAATATAAAAATCAGAAATAAAAAATAAACACAAAAAAATGTGGACCATATGATTATTGTCAAAACCCGTTAGTAAGTTAATCTAACGGATTAGACGCGTTGTGCATATCATGGTCTTCCGGAAATAACACAAGTGATCAATTATTAAATGGATTGGAAAAAAATACGTCGCAATTTGTCATTGGCTGAAGACAGACACGTAGGTCGTCTTCAACCTCCGTCCACGCGATTTGCAGGTTCATGAAATGGAAAAATTGGAGCTCGATACCACTGTCATTCGCTTCGTATCTTCAAGGCGATTCCAATGGTACCCTCGCGAAAAATTTATATAAATTGTAGCTCAGCCGATTTGAAGAAAACCAGAAGAAAAAAGTTAAATAAGGATTTGAAAATTCATGATCAAAACTCACTTCCAGTTAAAAACAAATGAGGTGATGAGTATAAGAGTGATGAGAGCTTCATTGTAGTAACAAATTTTGAGAGAATTGATGAAGGAATCTACCTGTTGAAGTTCAAATTCAGAGCTATGAAACTTGACTTGGCTAGCATGATGTAGGACACTTCAGGGCTTGGTTCTTCTTCAGTTAACTTCAGTGAAGTTCAAGGATAAAGAATTAGCAAATAAAATGGATTGACAAAGGTTGTTGAACCAAACTCGAAGTTACAAAATTATGAGTTATAAAGCGAGTTTGGCATGGGGATTTTGGCTATCCAAGCTTGTTCAAACAAGTGGGATATCACCCTCTATTTATAAGGAAGCAAATGGGATGCTCAAGCATGTTGAATGATGAGATTTTGAGAGAATTCGTGTGAAGTTGCAATTATGAAAAATGTGACTCATATTTTCTCAAAACTCAACCAAAACTTGCATTTCAATTTGCTAATCACTTATGGAAGATTGGTAAACATGATTAGAAGTAAAAACGCGCAACAATTTGGTGATTAGAGGCCCCATTAACCAATTTGCAATCTGACTATTTTGATAAAATCAGTTTCAAGGTGGCAATTTTAAATCCATGGTTCACACAACTCAAGGGGCTTCATGATCTCAATATTTTTGCAATGGAAATATTTCATCACAAACTTCATAATGTGACAAAAAAGGTAGCATTTAAATGCTTGAGTAAAAAGTTATGATCAATTGAAATCATGAAAAACACACTGATCAATTCAAAAGTGACTTTTAATCTCTTTCCTTCAAACATGGCCTTCCACTCAAAATTATGTTTTTTTTAATGAAGATGGCATGAGGTAGACTTCTTAAAGAGCATTGTGAAACTTGAATCATCCAAAACTCCAAAAATTGAAAGAGTTGTGGCCTTTGTGAAATTGATGGAAATCCATAAAGTGACCTATAATCTTTTGAACTCCCAAGGAATCTTCTAACCATTTTCAAGATTTGCACATAAAAGAAGAGTTGAAGTTCACAGACTTAAGATCATTGTGGAAAAATAATGGACTTAATGAGATAAAAATTGACCAAATTATGATCATTTGAAGTCAAACCCTGAAATTCAATGACCTTTCAAGGAGGCTTGTAATCTTTCTAATCATTAATGATCTTCCATTCAAAATTAGCCTTGGATTTCTGAAGAGATCTTGTTAAGGACCCTTTAAGGAGAATCATGTCTTTGGAGTCACTCAAAAGTCTCAAAAAATGAGTAAGATATGGTCCTTGGAAGTCAACAAACCCTAGCTTAAAGAGTCCCAAAAATGACTTGACATCCCTTTCAAATTTTGATGATTTTTCTTGCACAATTGGATCTTGTCACATGGAAAGTGGTTGTTTTTTATTATAATAAAAATCCATATCAAACAAAACTAACTCAAAATTTTTAAATTGAGGGAGTTATGCTCTTTTTATTACTGGATCAAACATTTGCTCAACTAGGTCAAACTTGTTGAACCAAGCTTTGAATATTTTGTTCTTTCTTGACAAAACAGAGCATGATGAATCATAATAGGTCTTGAAATGATATTGTATTGAGGCTCACTCAAAAAATGGAGCTTAAGTCTCAATGAAGCTTGTTGAAGAAGGCATGGAAATAAACACATGAACATATCTCTTTGATGAAATTCAACATAAACCTTGAGGAAATTTTGACCTAAATAAGGTGAGGGAATTCTTTGAATCACAAATGTTTGACACCATGGACATAGCCTTATAACTTGAGATCTTGCAATCCATTGAAGAGTCATTTGATTCAGAACCAACCCTTAACCCTAGGTTAGATGGTGAGATGATTGCAATTGTATCACCCCCTACCGTATGAACATTTAAAGAAAAATATATACATATTTTGATGTTATTTAAAAGAACATATGTACAAGATACAAAATTTAAGGTGCTTGGTGATTCCTCAAAATCAAAGTTAAAGATGGGATAAAGTATGGAGAACCAACCCTAATATGTGATATTGGTGTATTGATGATATGATATGATAGAGAGATCTTAGGGGAAAATATTGGTGTATAATAGTAGGTACTGAGTTGCAAAACTCAAACGAACTCAATAATAAAAACCTTTTGTTTTTTCCTTTAATAGTTCATTCATGCATTCCTTTAGCAAGTAAGTTTTTAGATATACACACTCTTTGATTAGAACAACAAGAGTGTATCCCGTTGAGTAAAACAAGCGTGAGGGGTGCTAATACCTTCCCCTTGCGTAATCGACTTCCATACCCTTCTCTTGGTTGCAAGACCATGTTTTTTCCATTCTTAGAGGTTATCTTGATATTTTCCTTTCCCTCTTTAGGATAAATAAAGTTCAGAGATGACTTCATTGTTTTTGTATTTTTCACGGTGCGACAAATATCATCAACATAAACTTTGATTTCCTTGTGCATCATGTCATGGAATAGGATATTCATAACGCTCTGGTACATAGCACCAACGTTCTTCAGGAAAAATGGCATCACTCTATAATAGGATGTTCCCTAGGGGGTGATAAACATTGTTTTTTCAAAGTTCTCAGGTGCCATCTTATTCTGATTATAACTGGAAAATCCATCCATAAAGGAGAAAACATTTAAATTTTGATGTGTTGTCTACCAACATATCAATACGTGGTAAAGGAAAATCATCTTTTGTACTGGCCTTGCTCAGGTACTTGTAGTCAACATACATTTAGACTTTTCCATCTTTCTTGAGTATTGACACAATATTAGCAATCCATTGGGGATAGATAGATGTAACAAGGAAACCAACATCAATATTCTTCAAAACTTCCTCTTTGATCTTGATATCCATATCAAGGTGAGTTATTCTCAACTTCTTCATAGGAGGACATTCTAGCTTCCACAATAATATGTGCTCCACAATATCAATATCCAAACCTGGCATGTTCGGGTAAGACCAAGCAAATACATCCACATACTCTCTAAGCAACTCTATCAACCTGATCTTGACATTCTAATATAGCAGTGTCCCAATCTTGATCTCTTTCTTGTTCTCTTCCGAACCCAAGTTGATCAATTCTAATGGCTCTTTGTATGGTTGAATGGTCTTCTCCTCGTGCTTAAGAAACTGAGTGACTTCTACTAGGATTTCAACCAATTCATCCTCATCAGCTTTATACACAGGAAATTCAAAGTTGGGATATGATGAAAAGTCATTATTTTCAATGGGTTTATTAATTAATCTGCATATATGATTGATGCTTGATTTTAGAAAATAGACAAATTTGACAGTGATATGCAGACATTGAAGTTATTTTTATGGTTTTTTAGATTACCATTTTCTAGAAAAAGAAAGTAAAAAAACACATATATGAATAACAAAACAACTTTTATTAATGATTTTAATAAGTGAAACAAATGGTTAGCCCGAACAATTCACTTTCACCATGGGCAGAGTGAAAGGATTTAAAAAAAACAAATTACTTTGAAACGTGAACGACACTAGGAATATCAACACTAGTCAATTTTTGACTTGTCCTTCTGTGCGTCACAAAGCTTGGCCTTTTCGGCTCTGAATCATCTTCAAGAACAACATCAACCTCGGGATGAACTAGATGAATGAAGCCTCCAATATGGATTACCTCTTCAATTGGGCGAAAAAAGCCTTTTGCTTCACAACTTTATTAAACCTGGGTGAAAACCCTAGACCGCTATGATTTTTATTCTCTGGGAGCGGAATAACTTATCCATAACTGTAGCGGTAGAAATGTTTAAGACTACGCCATTGGACTGACTAGACTTATACAAATCAAAATAAAAATCGCCACCGCGCTTTATTGTTTCCAAAGGAATGGGAAAAGAGAGAATAACCCAAAAAGAGGGGGAAAGGTTCAAGGTAAGGGGGTTGGTTATACAAATGGAAGGTATTAGCACACTAAACATCTACGGTACTCCGCAGGAACTTCTTTGAAAAAATCTGTATATTTTGGCTATAAAATGTTGTATGTAAAGTAGATGGTGGAGGTGAGAGAAGAAATATTTTTTATGATTTTTGCACCCGACACGTTTGCGAACCTTTAGTGCCTACGTACCACCTTTCGTGCAATAGGAGATCAGGGTACACGTAGTTCACCTTTAAAAATTTTAAAACACAAGTGTGTTGATTGATTTTATGAGATAAGACATCATCGTCATTGTCCGTGTGGAAAACATACTTACTAACCACAATTATGAGAAATGAGAATTTGTATCATCTCAAAGTGGAGGATATGACTTGGATTTTAAAATCAACAATGCCTCACTCAACACCCAAGTGGAAGATATCTCACTTCACTACATATTGTAAAAGTATAGTTGTTTGCATCATTACAAGGATTGACAAGAGTCTAATCTTTTGATAAAAAGTTTAAAGTAAAAGTCAAAGTGGCAAAATGGTTTGAAATGAGATTGATTGACTTTTAGTCTTCTCACAAAAAATGTCAAGGTATTATTAAGTTGATTGAAGTTTATTTATGAAAAATGTTTTAAAAATGCATGGACATAAGTCCAAGTTTATTATGAAAGTGGTTCAAGTTTAAAAACAAGAAGAGTTTTCAAAAGAAGGGAGAAGATTTTTGAAATTAAAGAAGATGGGAGGAGAAGAAGAGACTATCCTAAAGCATAAGGTAAAAGCTAGGGATAAGAACCATCTAACCAACAAGAAGCCAATAATTGACATTATGAGTCAAGATAGAATTCCCATTCCTTGAATTAAAACCAAACAAGCAAAGGTACTAGACCTCTTGAGAGAACCAAACTTCAAGTGTATTAATTCTTCCCAAAAAATTGGCAGAGTAACGGTTGTATACGGGTGAATTCCAGATTACAAACAAAGTACGTAATCACAATAACCTGCACATAAAATAAACAAACAACCCAATGTCTTGAGGTAAACCTCAAGAACTCCATACAAAATATTAATTAAGGTTACAAGGTCTCCAACATAGGCCAAGGTTTCTAATCCTAAGTCCAAGAAGTCCAATACTCCATAATGCCAAGGATAGTAACCAAATAGTCCAAATATCATTAAAGCTTTTTATGGTTCATGTTGATTATTAGGTATCTTCAAAAAGAAAAGAAAAGCTCAAGTGAGCAAAATAAAAATGACAAGAAAGTAAAAGCTCAAGTGAGCAAAGATGAAAAAAAGAATGAAATGTAAATGCTAAAGTAAATGGTGCCAAAAATAAAAGAACATAAAATAAAGACACAAAATAAAGTCAATTATCAGTAATTAGTGGTTAGTTGGATGACCATCTTGAAACTTGCATTGGGAACTCATTAGAGGATTGGTAGAACCAAAGCCTCCACACAATAAGTTTCATTTTCTTTTTGTCAAGTATATCATCCATTTGGAATCCTCAAAAGTATCATTTAATGATCAACAATGTTTAACTGATCCGCGTTGACCAAAAGTATTGTAGAACCACTAGAGGATTGGTAGAACCAAAGCATCCACACAATGAATCTCAAGGTTATTGGATCAAAGAGATCAAATCAACATACTTGGGCTTGCAAACATAGGTTTGGGCCACGAAGGATCATTTATTCGAATCAGGACAAAATTTAGCACTTTGTTAAGCAATCGTAAGTGGACTTATATAGAAGTCGCACCTATTTTGAGGCCGATCAATAGCAATCTATGCACCATTTGTTTTGAGACATGATATAGAGATCATGCTCCAATAACACTTCGTACAATAAGAAAGGGATTTTTTAAAGTCACAAAACTATTTTTAAAAATTAAAAGAACTGAGTAAAATAACCCAAAATTGATAAAAAATAACAAAGTCAAAAATAAAAAATAAATGAGGTAACTAATATTTGTCACAATATCATTGGATCATTTCATATTTTTTTCAGAATTAAAAAATGCATAAAAGTATTTTTAAACATTTAAAACAATTCAAATAAAGTGAAAATTTATAAAAAAATATCAAAACACAAAATAAAATTGTGAAAAAATAAGAATCAGAAAGAGAAAAATCAAAAAAAAATTTCATAATTTTTTCAGATTTTTTGGACTTAAAATGAATTTTCTATGATTTTTTGAAATTTAAAACAAATAAATATAAAAATCAGAAAAGAAAATAAAAACCAAAAAGATGTGGACCAATGGATGAGAGTCAAAACGCGTTAGTAATCAAATCAAAGGGATCTGGAGCGTTGTGCATATCATGGTCATTGCTGAATATAGCATAAGATCAAATATAAATCAGAAATTCAAAAAATACAAATGGCGTTGTTTCATTGGTTGAAGGATGAAACATTGGTCATCTTCAACCTCCAGCCAGTCCAAAACCAGATTGCCTAATCTGTAAAATTAGAGCACGAGACCTATGCCATTCGCTTCGTCTCTTCAAGATGAAGACAACCACACCTTCACGATAAATTTATATAAATTGTAGCTCAAGCAATTTGGAAGAGAAGTTTTGAAAAGGGATTTGAAATTTCATGGTCAAAACGTGTTTCCAGATAAAAGCAAGTCTTGCGACTAGAACCTGGCAATGAGAGCTTCACAATGATATCAAAATTTTGATGAATTGATGGAGAAATCTACCTATTGAAGTTGAGTTGCAGAGCTCTGAAACTGGACTTCTATGGATCAATATATGTCACGATTCTTGAAGGTAATTGTATGGTTAGCTCCAGGGAAGATCAAAGAAGGTGAATTGATATAAAAATTGGATTGAAAAAGTCTTGAACACTGATTTTAAAGTTGCAGAAAAATGAGTTATGGAGCAAGTTTGGCAGAGCGATTCTGGATGTTCAAGCTTGAGGAAATGAATGATGGATGACCCTCTATTTATAGGGAATCAAATGGAATGTTCAAGCGTGTGAAATGATGAAGTTTGGAGGGAAATCGTGTGAAGTTGCAAACAAGAAAAGTGTGACTTTTATTTTGATCAAAACTCATCCAAAACATGCGTTTTGATATGATTATCACTTCTGGAAGATTACTAAACATGTTTAGAATCAAAAACACGCAGAAACAATGTGTTTAGAAGCTAAATTAAGGATTTCAAATTTTGACTTTTGAAGAAACTTCAGTTTCAAGTTACCAAGTTCAAATCAATTGAATTCTCAGCTCAAGGGGTCTTAGGTCCTGATTCTTGATGCTTTATAAAGATGAGGTTACAAGCTTTGCAATGGGAAAAGAATGGAATCAAATGGATGTTTGAGCTGGAAGTTGCAATGAGTTAAAGTTGGGAAAAAGAAGTTGACTTTCCACACTTAGAAATATTTCAAGTTTTTCTTCAAAAGTGACCTATAATGTTTTGCATCCAAACATGGTCTTCCACTTGGAATTTTCTCTTTACCAAAATAGATGGCATGAAATAGACCTCTTGAATGACATTTTGAAACTTGAACCATTAAAAATCTCCAAAAATTGAGAGAGTTATGAATTGTTGAAGTTGGCAAAAAATCATAAAATGACCAATAATCTTTTATATCCTTAGGTCATCTTCCATCCATTTTCTCACTTTGCAAATAAAATAAGGAATAATGTTCACATCCTCAAGATCATTTTGGAAAAAAGGTGGGCTCAATGTGATAAAAAGTGACCAAGTTATAATCATTTGAAGTCACACATTGAAAATTGGGGGTTCATCTAGAGGACTTGTAATCATTCTTCATCATCAAGCTTCTTCCATAATAAAACTCCTTGAAACTTTTGAAGTGATTTGTTAATAACCATTTGAAGAGAAGAATGTATTTGTAATCACTCAAAAATACCAAAAGATGAGCAAGATATACTTCTTTGAAGTTCAAAACCCTAGCTCCTAGATCAAGAAAATGCTTTGAGGAACTATGGCAATTTTGAACAACCTTCTTGTACCAACACTTTTGATTTGTAAATATATGTTATTGAGGATGACAACGAGAGCTCATAGCCATAAAAACAACTTCCATATCTTGAGAATTGAGAGAAATATTCACTTGTGACCAATGGAAACAAAGCCTTGTCCAAACATGACAACTTCTTCAATTAACCCCTTGTACCTTTGAATCAATCTTGATAACTTTGAAATGTGGTGAACCAAGATAAACCTTGCCATTCCATTTCTTCCAAAATAACTTCAATGGTTAGGTTTGAACTTCTCAAGCATTATTGACTAGGGCATGGAAATAAACTCATGAACCCATGGATCAACTTGCTAAGCCACATTGCCTTTACCTACATTATTAACAAGTAAGACAAACCAACATTGCATTTTATTAATTAAAAGGAAAGTCAAAACAAAACATGCATTATCACAAAAGAAAAACAAGTCAAGGTGCTTGGTGATTCCTCAAAGAGCAAAGCTAGATATTGGGAGGAGAACCAAAAGCCCTAATGTGACCTTTTTGTGATTGAATCAATATGATATGATGAAGGGATCTTAGGGGCAAAAATTTGGGTACAACAGCTGCCCTTATTTAAGTTTCTTCTATTCGAAGATACGAAGGTTAAAAATATTCGTGTCGACGCGATCGAAGATACTTAAATATAAAACAAACCCTATTTTTGTCCCTAAGATGCCATGCAATGCTTATGAGTATGAATGCATACGAACAACTTCAAAGGGACGCAAAACACCATTTGGGATGTAGAAAAGGAAATAAGGATAAAAAGGGAAATCCAACCAGGAAAATAAATCACTGGTGAATCAAGAAGACCCGACTCAAAGAGGATGGTAAAAGGTAAAAGGATACACCAACTTTTATCGAAGGCAAAACTACCAACGTTCACTGAAGGTAGAGAGACAAACATCGATGTTCACTGATGATGAACTACCAACCTTCACTGAAGGTAGAGAGACAAACATCAACGTTCATTGACGATGAACTACCAACTTTCACTGATGGTAGAAAGGTACGAAATATCATAGCACCAATGTTCACTGACGGTGAACTACCAACGTTCACTGAGGGTAGAAAAAAGATAACAATCACAAACGTTCACTGATGGTGAACTACCAACTTTCACTGAAGGTAGAGAGAAAATATATCATAGCATCGTCGTTCACTGATGATGAACTACCAACGTTCACTGAGGGTAGAAAAAAGATAACAATCACCAACTTTCATTGATGGTGATCTACCAACTTTCACTTAAGGTAGAAGGAAAATATCATAGCACCGCCGTTCACTGATGATGAACTACCAACGTTCACTGAGGGTAGAAAAAAGATAACAATCACAAACTTTCACTGATGGTGATCTAACAACTTTCACTGAAGGTATAAGGAAAGAAATATCATAGCACCGACGTTCACTGACGGTGAACTACCAACGTTCACTGAGGGTAGCAAAAAGATAACAATCACCAACTTTCATTGATGGTGATCTACCAACTTTCACTGAAGGTAGAGATAAAATATATCATAGCATCACCGTTCACTGGTGATGAACTACCAACGTTCACCGAGGGTAGAAAAAAGATAACAATCACCAACTTTCACTGATGGTGATCTACCTACTTTCACTGAAGGTAGAAGGAAAATATCATAGCAGCATCGTTCACTGACGATGAACTACCAAGTCACTGAAGGTAGCAAAAAGATAACAAGTTTTCCCAAAATTCTGGCGTTTCTCCTAGAACAGATCTCAACTTCTTCTTTAACCAAGGCATTCGGCCTGGAAAGGGTAATATAAGCTGTCTCAAATAAAGATACTACCACTTGAAAAGATTTCACAATGAACTGTCTCTGCGATATTGAAAGACTTGCCATCAACTAGAGTAACTTGACAACAAACTGCAAACTATCCACTCATAGAGAAGATAGCAAAAAAGTAACGTCGACTTTTATGGGTAAGTACAAGTTGCTCAAATAAAGAGACTTGCTACTTGCTTTTATGGAGGATTGTAAAAATGACTTTCTCGGGAGAACAATATGGCTTCCTGGGGAAAGAAATATGACTTCCTGGGGAAAGAAATATGACTTCCTGGGGAGATGTCAATATATTTCTACTGAGGAGATAAAGTCTTCTCGTGCAAAATAAATGCACATTCTTAAACCAAGGCTCGAAGCCTGCAAATATCATAAGTAATAATATTGATGAGGATCAAAGATTCAAACCAGAAATAAACTGGAGTGAAACAGTCAACCAAATTACATCCTTTGAGAAATAAACTCAAGAGGGAAATCCAAATCATCCAGACAAAGAGCTGTACAGGAAGGCTAAAGAAAAAATCTTCCACGAGGGATAACTCAGTGGGGGAAACTGAAAGAATATACACTTTCTGCTTAAGGACGACACTCTATTGGATAGAGGACAACACAATTTTGCGAAACAGGTTAATATGCCAACAAAATATTAACGAATGTGAATGAGCAATGATTTGATAAATTTAACTATGCATGATATATGTATGAATGTATCAGTATTATCATGTATATGCGGATAAAACAGACATATAATCACAGGGGTTAACCAGGTAAAACCAACTCAGGCACAAACAACACTCGTCTAAATCACATCCAAGATGAACATTCCATAAGAAAAATAAGCACCAACTGAGGAAGCAAAATCCCACTTCGTGGCTTAACTTCACTGGAGAGGAACATAATCTGGAAGTAATCAAAACATAATGACAAAACAGTAAAGATACAGGGATACAACATCATTCTCCAGGCTTCACCGGGGAATAACACTCAAACTTCAATGGGAAAACAAATGCTTTCACGGTCCTCACTTCTACTAGGGATTGCAATACTGATTTCAAATAAGGAAGACGAACACCATATCGGCATAACATCAACTAAGGATTTCGAGCTGACTTCAATGGAGAAATATCATACAAACTTCACTAGGGGAGATGGTGCCTCATCATCAAGATATCATCGGGGGGACCTCGTGTTGACTTCATTGGGGAGATACCAACACCACATCGAAGAGAGGAAACCGAGATACGTTCTTCACTGAGGAAAATAGAGATACGATCTTCAATATTGAGAGTAAGTATTGCACCAACTTCTCTGGGGAAAAGTATTAAATTTCACGGGGATAATAACTTGGAGTGTTAAGAAGTCAAACATTATAGCAAGAAATCAATCTTATGGGGATTTTAAATCAAACCCAGCCCTGGCGGGAGAAAACCCAAAAAGTTGATAACCATTTTAACACTTCTTAAATAAAACACTGCCCTTGCCTGATTATCAGGCAATCAAACAAACGACAAGTATTGTCGAGAGGGAGATGCTTCGTAAATGAGTCAAAACTCAGCATGCACAAGGAGAAAAGAGTTCTATAAAATAGCAAGGCCTTCACTGGGGAACCTTGGATTAAACCTTGATATCATGCAAACTTATTCCAACAAAAGATTCCCTGGGATAGCCTTCCTGGGGAATCAAGAAATCAACATTATAGAAAAAGGTCAAACTCCTGGGGATTTTAAATCAAACCCAGCACTTGGCGGGTGAAAACCCAAAGGGTTAACAACTGTCTCAACACTTTTTAGAAAATATATTGCCCTGGTCTAGCTGTCTGGGAAATAAATACCAACAATAATTCCAATACTACAGAAAGAGAGACATTTTATAAATAGTTCCATCTCAGCCAACCAAGGGAACAAGACCTTTCATCATATGAGGGAAGACTTCACTAGAGAATCGGGGATAGAGGCCTCAGACCATGCAAACCCAAAAATCAAAAGAATGAACCAAGACTTGACTGGGGATACTGGGATCACAAACCCAATACTGCACCTCATGCCACTTGGCATCGTCTTCAAAAATAAAAAATCACACGCATACTAGCGAAAACAACCTAAGAAAGCCTTCCCGGGGAAACAAAACTTCCCAAAATTACTGGAGTTCGTCCATTCCTGGGATCACCACTTTTGTTTTCATCTTGAATAACAAAATCTAAATTAAAAGTAAGTTGTAAATTATTTTTGAAAAATAATTTTTTTATTTAATCATTTTGCTTTGAAAATTATTATCAATAATAAATGGAGTCTTTGTAAGTTGAGTAAAATAGGAAATATAAAGAATTGGGTAAAAGCTCAAATTTTATTGATAGAATCGTAGTCTACGAATGAAGAGACTGCACGTATAATTACAAAGTTCGGAAAATGGTAATATATAATGGAAAAGATACATTGAAATACAATGACCATTATTCCCTCTAACAACTTTGAAATTCAGAGCAGTAGCTTCCGTTGAAGTATGGTGAGGATCCAAGAAGATTGTTGCTTCAATGATCAAGTCTTGTCTAATGCAGTTACTTGCCAAGAAAGTCCCTAACGTTTTCCTAAGTTGCCCTTGCGGGTTTTCAACTTAGCGGTAAATTTTATTCTGTTTATGTCTCTAATTTTTGTCCACACTGCCCTTTCGGGTTTTCGGACTACTGAGACGCTCCTTTTTTCCTAAGCCGCCCTTTTCAACTTAGCGAGCTGTTCTTTTATTTCTTTAGGCAAAGTATTTCTTGACTGCATCAGCATTCATGGGACGTGGGAACTCCTCGCCATCCATAATTTCAAGAATTAATGCACCGCAAGAGAAGGTTTTCTCGACAACATATGTGCCTTCAAAATTGGGAGTCCACTTACCCCTATAATCAACGTTAAAAGACATGATCTTCATGAGCACGAGGTCTCCTTCTCTGAACTCACGAGGTTTGACCTTCTTATCAAAAGCTTTCTTCATTCTCTTCTGATATAACTGCCTATGACACAAAGCCATCATTCTCTTCTATTCGATCAAATTCAATTGGTCAAACCTGTTCTAGACCCATTCAGCCTCTGGAAACTTGGTTTCCATTATCACATGCAAATACGGAATCTCAACCTCGATTGGGAGCACAACTTCCATTCCATACACAAGGGAGAACGGGGTTGCTCCTTCTGAAGTGCGGACAAATGTATGATATCCATGTAAACAAAAAGGGAGCATTTCTTGCCAATATTTATAAGTAACAACCATCTTCTGGATGATCTTCTTGATATTCTTATTAGCAGCTTCAATAGCCCCATTCATCTTCGGCCTGTACGGGGATGAATTGTGATGGACAATCTTGAATTCTTCGCAAAGTTCTGTCATCATCTTGTTGTTCAGATTCAAGCCATTCTCGGTGATAATTCTGCTCGACACATCATACTGACATATGAGATTATTCTTAATGAAGCACACTACCACCTGCTTGGTAACATTAGCATATGAAGCAGCCTCCACCAATTTGGTGAAGTAATCAATTGCTACCAAGATAAAACGGTGTCCATTCGAAGCCTTGGGTTCTATCATCCCAATCATGTCGATACGCCACATAGAGAAAGGCCACGAGGGAAAAATAACATTTAGAAGTGTCGGAGGCACATGAATCTTGTCCGCATAAATCTGGCATTTATGGCACTTCTTTGCAAATTTGTAACAATCAGATTCCATTGTCAGCCAATAGTAACCTGCCGTTACAATTTTTTTAGCCATCGAATGTCCATTGGCATGAGCGCCAAATGAACCTTCATGAATCTCATGCATCAACATATCTTCTTCGTGTCTATCCACACATCTGAGCAAGACCATGTCATAATTTCTCTTGTACAACACATTTTCAATGAGGAAGAAGATGTCAACCAATCTTCTCAATGTCTTTTTATCTTTACTCGAAGCGCCAATCGGGTATTCCTAAGTCTGGAGAAAATGTTTGACATCGTAATACCAAGGTTTCTCATCTTCTACCTCTTCTGTTGTCAACACATGAGCAGACCTATCCAATCGCCAAACTATAGTTCGAGGTATATCATTCTAAGTATTCACTTGATACATAGAAGCCAAAATTTCCAGAGCATCCGCCATTTAATTTTCGTCTCTGGGGATGTGATGTAATTCAACTTTATTAAAGAAGGGTAACAATCTTCTAGCATAATCTTTGTAAGGGATCAAGTTGGGGTGAAAAGTATCCCACTCTCCTTTAATCTGATTTATTACCAAAGCTGAATCGCCATACACATCTAAAGTTTTAATTCTGAGATCAATAGCTTCCTCGAGAACCATGATGCAAGCCTCATATTCTTCCATATTATTAGTACAATCAAATGTCAACCTTGCATTAAAAGGAATGTGTGATCCACGTGGAGTTACAATCACAACACCAATTCCTTTACAATAAGCATTCACAGCTCCATCAAATATCATACTCCAGTGAGATTCAGGATCAGGACCTTCCTCAGGCAATGGTTCATCACAATCTTTCACTTTCAGAAACATCACATCCTCATCGGGGAAATCATACTTCACAAACTGATGATCATCAACTGGTTGGTGAGCAAGATAATCTGCCAACACGCTGCTTTTAATAGCTTTTTGAGTGCGTATTCAATGTCATATTCCGATAACAGCATTTTCCAGTGGGCAATTCTCCCAGTAAGAACAGGCTTTTCAAAAATGTACTTGATTGGATCCATTTTGGAGATCAACCAAGTAGTGTGATTTAACATATACTGCCGCAAACGTTTTTCTGCCCAGGCTAGAGCACAACATGTCTTTTCCAGCATGGAATACCGCGAATCACAATAAGTAAATTTTTTACTGAAACAATAAATGGCATACTCTTTCTTCCCTGTTTCATCTTATTGTCCCAGAATACAACCCGTGGAACTATCTAACACTGTCAGATACATAATCAATGGTATCCCTTCAATATGAGGGAGCAAGATAGGAGGTTCAAGCAGATATTTTATAATACTTTTAAATTCCCTTTGGCAGTCATCTTTCTACACACAACCTTGAACTTCCTTTATCAACTTAAATATCGGTTCACACGTTGTAGTCATGTGGGAAATGAATCTGGAAATATAATTCAAATGCCCGAGGAACCCTCTGACTTGCTTTTTAGTTCTTGGGGCTGGAATTTCTTGAATTGCTTTGACTTTATCAGGGTCATCTTCAATCCCTTTCCGGCTAACAATGAAAACCAACAATTTCCCTGATCGAACACCGAAGGTAAATTTATTTGGATTTAAGCGGAGATGATACTTCCTCAAATGCTGAAACAACTTCAACAAATCTTCTACATGCCTTTCTTCAGTCTGGGATTTATCAATCATATCATCAACATATACCTCAATTTCCTTGTGCATCAGATCATGGAATAGGGTTGTCATAGCCCTCTGGCACGTTGCACCAACGTTCTTCAACCCGAAGGGCATCACTCTGTAACAGAATGTTCCCCAGGGTGTGATAAACATTGTATTCTCCATGTCCTCAGGAGACATCCTTATTTGATTATAAACGGAAAATCCATCCGTGAACGAGAAAACTTTGAATTTTGCTGTCCTATCCACTAACATATCAATGTGTGGCAATGGAAAATCATCTTTTCGACTAGCTTTATTTAGATCTCTGTAATCTACGCAAATGCGAACTTTTCTGTCTTTCTTCGGTACTGGGACAATATTGGAAATCCACTGAGGGTACAGTGATGTCACAAGAAAACCGACATTAATTTGCTTTAGAACTTCCTTTTTGATCTTTACTGCCATATCAGGGTGAGTTCTTCGCAACTTCTATTTGATTAGCGGACACTCTGGCTTTAATGGCAAACGGTGCTCCAGTATATTTGTATCTAGACCAGGCATATCTTGGTAAGACCAAGAAAAAATATCCACATAATATTTCAACATCTCAATCAACCTGCTCTTCACATCAGGATGCATCAATGCTCCAATCTTGACTTCCTTCGAATCTTCTTCTGAACCCAAATTAATTACTTCCAATGGCTCTTTATATGGTTGAATGGCATTTTCCTCACGCTCAAGCAACCGCGAGACCTCTTCTAGAATCTCATCATAGTCTTCTTCTTCGGCTCCATACACAGGACATTCAAATTTGGGAGAGGGTGCAGGGTCATTGTATTCAACAGGTTTTTTAATTAATCTGCACATATGATTTATGATTGCTTTTAGAAACTGACACATATAACAAGTGATCATGCAGATTGCATTTCAGTTATTATTTATTTTGAAAGGTTTTTTCTGATTACCATTTTTAAAGAAAAAAGCAAAAAATAAAAACACAATTTGGGAAACAAAGACAAATTTTATTATTGATTTTAAAAATCAAAGCACACAGATAAGCCCATACAATATCAATACTTTCACCTTGGGCATAGTGAAAGCTTTTCAAAAATATTAACAAAACAAATTACTTTGAAACATGTATGCCAGAGGGAACATCAATGGTGATCCAACTCTGAACCCTAACTCTATGCGTCATATAATTTGGCATTTCTGTCTCTGCTTCATCTTCCACAATGGCATTAATCCCGGAAACAGTTAGATAAAGATAACCCCCGCTACAAAAGATGTCTGATACTTGCTTGCAGTAGACTTCGGCTTCATACTCTTACTTTTATCATTCTTCACAGAGAACTCCAAGCCAGCTCTAGTCTTGTTCACAGGTAGATCAACAATCTATCCCAATACTTCGCTATGGCCATTATGCATAACCTGTTGTGCATTCTTAAACCAAACCATAGAGTTCTATTTTCCTCTTATATTATCAATGGATAAAGCATGGAACTGGGTTCCAACAACAGCTTCATCCGCCTCCACGATGCTGAAAGAGGACAAATGAGATATCAATAATGGTCGTTCTCCATTTATAATTACCACTTTTCCTTCACGTACAAACTTCAGCTTCTGGTGTAAATTCGAAGTGACAGGCCCTGCCTCATGTATCCACGGTCGTCCCAACAAGCAGCTATAAGTGGGTACAATATCCATGACCTGGAAAGTAATCTGAAACAAATGTGGGCCTATATGAATAGGCAAGTTCACTTCACTAATAAAAGATTTCCTTGATCCATCAAACGCTTTCATAATAATGCCACTTGGGCGCATGGGCGTTCCTTGATATTTCAACTTCATAAGTGTGCTCCTTGGTATAACGTTCAATGCGGATCCATTATCAATCATCACATTGGATAATGAATCATTCTTACAGTTCATAGAGATGTGGAGGGTCAGGTTGTGATTCTTTCCTTCATTGGGAAGTTCATCGTTGCAGAAACTCAAGTTATTACATACTGTAATGTTCCTTACTACACTCCTAAATTGGTCTATAGGCATGTCACTTTCCATGAAAGTTTGGTCTAATACCCTGATCAAAGATTCTCTGTGAGCGGAGGAGTTCATCAATAAAGCCAAGATATATATTTTTGAAGGAGTTTGCAGTAGCTAATCTATAATTCTATAATCGCTCATCTTGATTATCTTCAAAATATCATCCACCTATTTTTCTAGTGTGGCCCCACTATATTCACCCACTGCCTTCTTGGGTTCAACATTCTCAACAATTTTCTTTCCAGTACTAACATCTCCACGAACAACTGGCGCAAATACATGACCATTGCGGGTCACTATGCTAGTCTCAGCAATATTTCTAACATTAGGCATTGGCTGGATGGGAACGTTCATACCATCCTCTAAGATTGTAGCATTATATTTGTAGGGTACTGCCTTGTCTGACTTGTAGGGGACAAGACCCGACAAACTAATCACCAATGGAGTAAGAGTTGGCTTGCTATGATATTCAACTTCAAAAGGGGTAGGCGCTTTAAAACAAGGCACAATAACATTTACTCCCTCTTCAACACATTCAGTCATTATAAAGTCATCTTTGGAAAACAAATCTTCATCTGAGTTGAAGAACTCATCCGCAAAGGCATACTCATCATCTGACTCTTCTTCATATAAATAAACCTCAATCACATCAACATCATGGTAATCATCCATTTGGCATCTAACCTTGATAGTTCCATTATCCAACAACAACTGAACACCTTTCTTTACAATTGTACATCCCCGGGAGTCCCGACTGAAAATTCGGCAAGATCCATACTGATGTTCTACCTGACCAACCATGTCGCAGAAAGTAGCATGCAATTGTACAAGATCCTCATTAACATATTCCACATCAAAGATTTTGAACTCTCTAGGACATCTAGAAACCATGTTTACTTCCTCTTTGTACTCTGGCCTAGGCCTGATTATGTGGATGAGGCCCTCATCCATCATCTCCTGCAAATCAACCTTTATCTTGTCACAACCCTGTATATCCGTACTGCAAATAGCACAATCAACATGGTCATGCGTATAGTAGATAAATTCACAGAGGTCTACATGCATTTTTAACAAATTTCCTCTAACCAAATTAATATAAAAAATCTGGAAGTCGCATGGACAACCGACCACCAGGTTCACAGCATTTTCTCCCCCATGCTTTGGTAGAGGATTATCTTTCACGTTATGGCCAACATCCTTGAAATATAAGATAACAGACTTCACCAATTTTTGTACTTCAGTTTTCAAAGGATAGCAGTTCTCAACATTGTTCCCTGGTGCTTCGTGATGAAAAGCACATGTTTGGTCTGCCTTGTAATACCAATGCAATGGTGATGGTTTAGCGGGAGGTGGTCTGGTCTGAACCAACTTCTTCTGAATTAACATCGGGAGTAATTCTGTATAGCTCATAGGGATAGGATCATAACTCTCCCTTCTCTGATTATACCCTTGATTCCCTTGATGGGATGGTCTCTGATAAGCAACAGTGGTTGGAGCTACACCAACAACTGGAGTAACTGAGGCGACTTGCTAATGACGCTAATAATTTCTTCTAGGAGGATTAACCCTCCTTTATTGCATGACAGTGTTTGTATCTCCTTCCTTATTTTTGGCAAACCCATAGGATGGCTTCTTCGTATTTATGGAACTTTCAATTTTTGTTAAACGTCCCTCTCTTACAGCCTCTTCTAAGCAGATACCCATGCCCACCATTTCAGTAAAGTCACTTGGCATACTCACTACCATCCTCTCATAGTAGAAAGCACCCATGGTCTTCAAGAAAATCTTATTCATCTCCTTCTCTTCCATGGGAAGAATCACTTGGGCGGATACCTCACGCAATCTCTGTGAATATTCTTTGAACGATTCCCTGTCCTTCTGGACCATGGCCCTGAGTTGATCACGGTTAGGCTCCATGTCCACGTTGTATTTGTATTGTCGGATAAATGCTTCTCCCAAGTCATTGAAAGTATGGATATTGACACTGTCCAAACTCATATACCACTACAGCGCAGCACCGGTCAAACTATCCTGAAAAAAGTGAATCAGCAGACGCTGATCATCAGTATGGGTAGACATTCTTCTTACATACATCACAAGATGAGAACGAGGACAAGTGTTGCCCTTGTACTTCTCAAATTCTGGGACTTTAAACTTTGCAGGTATATTGATATTCAGGACCAAGCATAAATCATTCACATTCTGCCCAAACAATTCTTTCCCCTAAGGGTCTTTATCTCCCTCTGCATCTTGTCAAACTGGTCTTAAAAATCATCCATTCTATCATAGAGACCCAAGCTTTCACTTGGTGGTGGAAAAGGATGACACATATCATCATTAACAAATGGAACCATATTAACCGAAGGAGGTGCAGTAGGAGCAGTATGCACCATAGGAGGTGCAGGAGTAATAATAGTATGAAAAACTAGAGTATCTTTAGAACCAACATTGAAACCTTCAGGTGCACAGTTTTCTGGCATTCCCCATGGATAACCTTGAGGCATGTGATTCTGAACAACAGCTGGAGTAGCAGACACAGGAACAATCAGAGCTTTAGTAGTAACCTTTGTTGGTTGAGGTTAAACACTCGGTGGATGATTCTGAGCAGCCACCAGAGATTCCATCAGAGCAGTAAGATTGTCCATGATGGCCTTCAAAGCAGAAACTTCCTCGCGCAGCTCGCGATTCTCTTGTTCTAAGTTGTCCACCTTCCTTCTGAAATTAGCTCGAGTGTTGTAGTGGTGATACAACTTGCTGAACGAAGTAAAGAAGCTTGGTAAGACACCTGGATATGCATAATAAATGCAAGAAATATGTGCAATATGATGCATGATATGCAGTGCATATGATTTATATTATTAATATTTCAAGGGTCTTAAAGATTTATAGATACATTGCAAATATCAAGGTAATAGAACATTTGAAATACTAAATTTTTTTATTATAATAACTTCAAAATAAATTACAAGTTTCAACAATCCCAAGTAGAAGATGAAAATAAAGTCAAAAACCCTAAGAAGTAAAACTGATGGAGATCACTCTATACGCTGGCGCTTCCCTGTAAGCCTGGCAATCTGAGCCTTCAACCTCTGGTTTTCTTTCGCATATCTGGTGGAAACCTCCTTCCAATCACTTGAATCATGAAGTGAGCAACTAGCATATGACTGAGGCTTAGGATAAATCAAATCCCCTTGCTTCTCAATGGTCTCTACTGCCTGACTCTCAAGAATCTCAATCAAGTCGTCTTTCTCCTTCAAGTCTGCTCTATAGGAAATCTCTAAAGTTTGGCACTTATTCTTCCAAGCATCCTTTTCCTGGTGCATCCTGACCAAAGAAAGTTGTAGCTCTTCTATATCATCCATTAAGGGAGGACTGGTCTTCACAAACAAATCAGGCATAGGTGTTTCCCGGGAATACGACATCTTCAACTGAATAACTCTCGTTTGGACCTACTGAAGATAAGGCTCCAAAGAAACAGCCCCCTAGGTCCCATGTCTTTCCTACTCTTCCTATGAATGTGACGCCATGCCTTCGCAATCTGCTCCCTAGCTATCTTATGGTCTTCTCCCTCCTTCATAAAGAAACTACTCAAATGAATACTATTTAGTTTATCCCTCATCGGATAACTAAGTTGTCGTCGTGCAAGAACAGGGTTGTAGTTAATTCCTCCCTTTGTACCAAGAAGAGGTACATTGGGGAAACTACCACAACTATCGACAATCTCTATATCTTGGTAAGTCCGATGATACCAATCAATATCAAGTGAGTAAGTGCCATGATCTTAGGAGCCCAACGAGGTTCCTTCCTAACATCCCAAAACGCATCAGACTGAGGCATATGAGAAATAAACCACCGGTACAACAGAGGCGTGCAAGAGATAATCATCCCCCCATGATAAGAATTTCGAAGATGAATAGAGTAATAAGCATCACCCAACAATGTAGGAACTGGGTTTCCAATCATGAAGATCCTGATAGCATTAACGTCAACAAACTTGTCCATATTAGGAAATAAAAACAACCCGTAACCAAGTAGAGAAAAAATGGCCTCAAAAGCGACTGTACTCTTCATCCTGGAAAACTAACGAGATTTCTCCAATAAGAACTGAGCTGGTAATCCTCTAATCCTTCCTTTAGTGGTCATACGGGCTTCAACTTCAAACTTACCCAAATAGATCAAAGTGGAAATCTCGTGTGGTTTTGGTTCACCCTCCAAACCAGTAAAAGGAACACGATAAGTAATCAGTAAATCTAACAGATAAGAATACTCCTCTAGTGTAGGCATCAACTGATAGTCGGGGAAAGTAAAGCAATGATACATCGGATCATAGAACTTGACCAAGGTCGAGAGAATACCCTCCTTCATCCTAAGCTTCATGAGAGGAATGATGGATCCACACTTCTTCCGAAAATCTGCAGAACACTTAATCTCGGGAATTAGACTGATCAACTCATCTATCTTGAGATCTTTGAAACTATATTTTTCAGTCTTTCTTTTTCCAGAATCCATGGTCAAAAGGTACCTGAGATATTCGCAAATGGTCAACTTTTAAGTCCCTTGAAATAAAATTTCTTCAAAAGATGCTTATGGGTGCATGAATGCATGATGCAACAATCACACATAAGATCATAAACATAGGGTTCATAGGTTAAACGTCATGAGCATGAGATCGAAGGTACTACCCATAAGGTATGGTCTAAAAGTTATCACCTGCCGAACAAGGTTCTAGAGGTTCCAAGAGTCTACACCCTTCCTTCGGATATTACCAACTTCCCAATTAACTCGATAATTAGTAATATTCTCAAGAAAAAATCGTCCGAGCGTAGTATTGCGTGACAACTATTTCTGGATTACTTTGTCATAGCTTATGCACTACACCTAAAAGGCCAATGTTCATTGAGGGTAGCAAAAATATAACAATCATCGATGTTCACTGTTGATGACCTACCAACTTTCACTGAAGGTAGGAAGAAAATATAAGTTTCCCCAAAAATCTGGCATTTCACCTAGAAAGGGTCTCAACTTCTTCTTTAACCGAGGCACTCTGCCTGGAAAGGATGCAATATAAACTGTCTCAAATAAAGAGACCTGCTACTTGTTATCATGGAGGATTGTAAAAGGAAATGACTTTCTGGGGAGAACAGTATGGCTTCCTGTGGAAAGAGATATGACTTCCTGGGGGAATGCCACTATATGCCAGCTGAGGAGGTAAAGTCTTATTGTGAAAAATAAATGCACAAACATAAACTCGAAGCTTTCAGAAATCCAAAGTAAATAATATTGTTGTGGAAACAAAGATTCAAACTAGAAATAAACTGGAATGAAACAGTCAACCAAAATACATCCTTTGAGAAATAAACTCAAGGGGGAAAACCAAATCCATCCAAACAAGGAGCTGTACAGGAAGGCTAAAGCAAAAAATCTTCCACGAGGGATAACTCAGTGAGGAAATTTAAAGAATATACACTTTCTGCTTAAGGCCAACACTCTATTGAAGAGAGGACAACGTAACTCTGCAAAACAAGGTGATATGTCAACAAAAATATTAACAAATGTTAATGAACATTAATTTTCCAATTTTAGCTATGCATGATGTATGTATGAATGTATGAGTGTTATCGTGCATATGCTGACAAAACAGATATACCACATTGGGAGTAACCAGGCAAAACCACCTCGGGCACAAACAACACTCGGCTAAATCACATGCAAGATGATCATCCCAAGAAAAAGTAAATGCCAACTGAGGAAACAAAACCTACTGCCTGTTTTAGCTTTACTGGGGAGAAACATAATCCGGAAGTAAACAAAACAAGGTGACAGAATAGTATAAATACAGGGATCGAACATCCTTCTCCAGGCTTCACCGGGGAAACAGATATTTTCAAAAGTAAAACTTCTGTTGGGGATTGCAACACCAATCTCAAGTAAAGCAGACGGACACCAAATTATCAAAAACATTCACTGGGGAATTCAAGCCCACTTTATTGGGGAGGTTAGCACCACATCCTCAAAAGGAAAACCACAAAACATTCTTCACTAGAGAAACTGGGGACCTGCGTTCTTCAAGAGTGATTATGGTATCAACTTCTCTGGAAAAAGAACTTCCATTAGACCGGACAAAAACTTCACTGGAGAAATCTCGGATTGAAACTTCACATCATGAAAACTCAGAAAAGAGGAGAAATGAATCCAAACTTGACCGAGGATATCAGAGTCACGAATCCAATACGGCAAATCATCCTGAGTAAACCTTCCCGAGGGGAAAAAAACTTCTTAAATACAACTAGAGTTTGTCCATTCCTGGGATCACCATTTTTGTTGTTGTTGTTGTTGTTTCGCATCACAAATTCTAAAGTAAAAGCAAATTGTAAATTCTTTTTGAAAAATCGATTTTGTTATTTAATCTTTTTGCTTTGAAAGTTATTATCAATAATAAATGGAGTCTTTGCAAGCTAAATAAAATAAGAAACACAAAGAATTGGGTAGCAGCTCAAACTTTATTAATAGAATGGTAGTATGCCAATGGCGAGACTCCATAGATGATTACAAAGCTCAGAAAATGGTAATATATAATGGAAAAGATACATTGAGATACAATGACCACTATCCCCTCTAACAATTTTTGAAATCCTGAGCAGCGGCTTCCATTGAAGTATGATGAGGATTCGAGAAGATTGTTGCTTTAATGATCAGATCTTGCATGATGCAGTTACTTGCCAAGAAGGTCCCTAACTTTTGCCTAAGCTGCCCTTGCGGGTTTTCAACTTAGTGGGAAATTTATTCTGTTTATGTCTCTAACTTTTGCCTAGATCGCCCTTTCGGGTTTTCAGCCTACCGAGACGCTCTTTTTTGCCTAAGCCTCCCTTTAAGGTTTTCAACTTAGCGATCTGTTCTTTTATTTCTTTAGGAGAAGTATTTCTTGACTGCATCAACATTCATGGGACGTGGGAAATCCTCGCCATCCATGGTTTCAAGAATTAATGCACCTCCAGAGAAGGCTTTCTTGACAACATATGGGACTTCAAAATTTGGGGTCCACTTTCCCCTAGAACCAGTGTTGAAACACATGATCTTCCTGAGTACGAGGTAGCCTTCTCTGAATTCACGAGGTTTGACCTTTTTATCAAAAGCTTTCTTCATTATTTTCTGATATAACTGTCCATGACACAAAGCTGTCATCCTCTTCTCTTAGATTAGATTCAATTGGTCAAATCGGTTTTGGACCCATTCAGCCTCTGTCAAATTGGTTTCCATTATCATATGCAAAGAGGCAATCTCAACCTCGACTGGGAGTACAACTTCCATTCCATACACCAGGGAGAACGAGGTTGCTCTTATTGAAGTGCTGAAAAATGTTCGATAACCATGCAAAGTAAAAGAGAGCATTTCATGCCAATCCTTATAAGTAACGCCCATTTTCTGGATAATATTCTTGATATTCTAATTAGCGGCTTCAACAAACCCATTCATCTTTGGCCTGTATGGAGATGAATTATGATAGACAATCTTGAATTCTTCACACATTTCTGTCATCATTTTATTGTTCAGATTCGAGCCATTGTCGATGATAATTTTGCTTGGCACACCATACCGACATATAAGATTATTCTTAATGAAGCGCACAACCACCTGCTTAGTGACATTAGCATATGAAGCAGCCTCCACTTACTTGGTAAAGTAATAAATTGCTACAAGGATAAAATGGTGTCCATTCGAAGCTTTGGGTTCAATCATCCCAAACATGTCAATTCCCCACACGAAGAAAGGCCACGGGGAGGAAATCACATTGAGAAGTGTCAGAGGCACATGGCCCTTATATGCATAACTCTTGAGTTTTTGACACTTCTTTGCAAATTTATAACAATCAGATTCCATTGTTAGCCAATAGTAACCCACCCTTAGCATCTTTTTAGCCATCGAATGTCCATTGGCATGAGTTCCAAATGAACCTTCATGAACCTCATGCATCAACATGTCCGCTTCGTGTCTATCCACGCATCTGAGCAAGACCATGTCATAATTTCTTTTATACAACACATTTTCACTGAGGAAGAAACTCCCATCCAATCTTCTCAATGTCTTTCTATCCTTCTTCGATGCATCAATCGGGTATTCCTGAGTCTGAAGAAAATGCTTGATGTCATAATACCAAGGTTTTTCATCTACTACCTCTTCTGTTGTAAATATATGAGCGGGCCTATCCAGTCGTTGAACCATAATTCGAGGTATATCATTCCAAGTATTTACTTGATACATAGAAGCCAGAGTTGTCAGAGCATCTGCCATTTGATTTTCATCTCTAGGAATGTGATGGAATTCGACTTTATTGAAGAAGGGTAATAATCTTCTAGCATAGTCTTTGTAAGGGATCAATCCGGGGTGACGAGTATCCCACTCTCCTTTAATATGATTTATTACCAAAGCTGAATCGTCATACACATCAAGAATCTTAATTCTGAGATCAATAGCTTCCTCTAGACCCATGATGCAAGCCTCATATTCTGCCATATTATTAGTGCAATCAAATGTCAACCTTGCAGTAAAAGGAATGTGCGATCCATGTGGAGTGACAATCACAACACCAATTTCTTTACCATAAGCATTCAAGGCTCCATCAAATATCATACTCCAACGAGATTCAGGGTCAGGACCTTCCACGGGCAATGGTTCATCACAATCTTTCACTTTCAGGAACATCACATCCTCATCGGGGAATTCATACTCCACAGACTGATGATCCTCCACTGGTTGGTGAGAAAATTAATCTGCCAACACACTGCTTTTGATATCTTTTTGAGTGCGGTATTCGATATCATATCCAGATAGCAACATCTACCAACGGGAAATTCTCCCAGTAAGAGCAGGCTTTTCAAAAATGTACTTGATTGGATCCATTTTAGAGATCAACCAAGTAGTGTGATTCAACATATACTGCTGCAAACGTTTTACCGCCCGGGCTAGAGCACAACATGTATTTTCTAGCATGGAATACCGCGACTCACAATCAGTAAATTTTTTACTTAGATAATAAATGGCATACTCCTTCTTCCCTGTTTCATCCTGTTGTCCCAGAATACAACCCATGGAATTGTCTAACACTGTCAGATACATAATCAATGGATTTCCTTCGACAGGAGGGAGCAAGATAGGATGTTTAAGCAGATACTCTTTAATAATTTCAAATTCCCTTTTGCAGTCGTCTATCCACACACAACCTTTATCTTTCTTCAACAACTTAAAGATCGGTTCACATGTTGCAGTCATATGGAAAATGAATATGGAAATATAATTCAAACGCCCGAGGAACCCTCTGATTTGCTTTTTAGTTCTTGGCGCTGGAATCTCTTGAATTGCTTTGAATTTATTAGGGTCAACTTCAATTCCTTTCGGTCTAACAATGAAACCCAACAATTTTCCTGGTCAAACACCGAAGGTGCATTTATTTGGATTCAAGCGGAGACGATACTTCCTCAAACGATGAAACAACTTCAACAAATCTTCTACATGCCTTTCTTTAGTATGGGATTTAGAAATCATATCATCAATATATACCTCGATTTCCTTGTGCATCAGATCATGGAATAGGGTTGTCATACCCCTCTGGTACGTTGCACCAACATTCTTCAACCTGAAGGGCATCAGTCTATAACATAATGTTCCCCAGGGTGTGATAAACGTTGTTTTTTCCATGTCCTCCAGAAGAATTCTTATTTGATTATAACCGGAAAATCCATCCATGAACGAGAAAACTTTGAATTTTGTTGTGCTATCCACTAACTTATCAATGTGTGGCAATGGAAAATCATCTTTTGGACTAGCTTTATTTAGATCTCTGTAATCTACGCACATGCGGAATTTTCCGTCCTTTTTTTGTACTGTGACAATATTGGCTATCCATTGAGGATACACTGACGTCACAAGAAAACGAGCATTAATCTTCTTTAGAACCTCCTTTTTGATCTTTACTGCCATATCTGGGTGCGTTCTTCTCAACTTTTGTTTGATTGACGGACACTCTGGTTTCAACGGTAAACGGTGCTCCATAATATCTGTATCTAGACCAGGCATATCAGGATGTAGCGATGCTCCAATCTTGAATTCTTTCGGATCTTCTTCTGAACCCAAATTGATCACTTACAATGGCTCTTTATATGGCTGAATGGTATTTTCCTCATGCTCAAGAAACCGTGAGACCTCTTCTAGAATTTCATCATAATCTTCTTCTCCGGCCCCATACACAGGACATTCAAAGTTGGGAGAGGGTGCAGGGTCATTGCATTCAACGAGTTTTTTAATTAATATGCACATATGATTTATGATTGCTTTTAGAAACTGACATATATAACAAGTGATCATGCAGATTGAATTTCAGTTATTATTTATTTTGAAGTTTTTTTCTTCTGATTACCATTTTCCAAGAAAAAGCAGAAAATAAAGACACAATTTGGGAAACAAAGACAACTTTTATTATTGATTTTAAAAGTCACAACAAACAGATAAGCCCTACAACATTAATACTTACACCTTGGGTAGAGTTAAATCTTTTCAAAAATATTAACAAAACAAATTACTTTGAAACATGTATGCAAGAGGGAACATCAATGGTGATCCAGTTCTGAACCCTAACTCCTTGTGTCACATAATTCGGCATTTCCTGCTCTGCTTCGTCTTCCACAATGGCATTAATCTCGGAAACAGTTAAATGAAGATAACCCATGCTACGGAAGATGTCTTGATACTTGCCTGCAATAGATTTCGGCTTCATGCTCTTACCTTTGTCATTCTTCAAAGAGAACCCCAAGCCGGCTCTGTTCTTGTTTACAGGTGGATCCATAATTTGTCCCCATACCTCGCTATGAACCTTTCGCACAACTTATTATGAATCCTTAAGCGAAACCATGGAATTCTCATTTCCTCTTATGTTGTCAATGGATAAGGCTTGGAACTGGGTTCCAATAGCAGCTTCATCTGCCTCCACAATGCTGAAAGAGGACAAATGAGATATCAATAATGCATGTTCCCCATTTATGATTACTACTTTCCCTTCACGTACAAATTTCAGTTTCTGGTGTAAAGTTGAAGTGACAGCCCCTTCCTCATGAATCCACGGTCGTCCCAACAAACAGCTATAAGCGGGAACAATGTCCATGACCTGGAAAGTTATCTGAAACAAATATGGTCCTATATGAATAGGAAAGTCCACTTCACCAATAACAGATTTCCTTGATCCATCAAATGCTTTCACAATGATGCCACTCGGGCGCATAGGCGTTCCTTGACATTTCAACTTCATAAGAGTTCTCCTCGGTATAACGTTCAAAGCAGATCCATTATCAATCAGCACATTGGATAGTGAATCATTCTTGTAATTCATAGAGATGTGGAGGGAGAGGTTGTGATTCCTTCCTTCATCTGGTAATTCATCATCGCAAAAACTCAAGTTATTACATAATGTAATCTTCCCTACTATGCTACTGAACTGGTCTACAGGAATGTCACTCTCCACAAAAGCTTGGTCCAATACTCTCATCAAGGTTTCTCTGTGAGCAGAGGAGTTCATCAATAAAGCCAAGATATATATTTTTGAAGGAGTCTGCAGTAGCTGATCTATAATTCTGTAGTCACTCATCTTAATTATCTTCAAAATATCATCCACTTCTTTCTCTAACGTAGCCCCACTAGTCTAACACATATCCTTCTTGGATTCAACATTCTCAGCAATTCTCTTTCCAGCATTAACATCTCCTCGAACAACTGGTGCAAACACATGACCGCTGCGGGTCACCCTTCTATTTTCAGCAATATTTCCAACATCACGCATTAGCTGGATGGGAACTTCCACTTCATCCTCTAAGATTGTAGGGTTGTATTTGTAGGGCATAACCTTGTCTGACTTGTAAGGGATAGGACCCGACAAACTAATCACCAATAGGGTAACAACTGGCTTGCTATAATATTCAACTTCAAGATAGGAGGGTGCCCCAAAACAGGGTACAATGACGTTTACCCCTTCTTCAACATAATCAGTCATTATTGAGTCATTTCTGGAAAACAAAACCTCATCAGAGGAGAAATACTCATTTGCAGAGGAATACTCTTCGTTTGACTCTTCTTCAGTCAAGAAAACCTTAATTAAATCAACTTCATGGTAATCATCCCATTGTCCAACAACAAATGAACACCTTTCTTCACGATTGAACATCCTCGGGAGTCCCGACAGCAAATTCAGCAAGACCCATATTGGTGTTCTACCTGACTAGGCATATGGCAGAAAGTAGCATGCATTTGCACAAGGTCCTCATTCATATACTCTACATCAAAAATTTTGAATTCTCCCGGACATCCAGAAACCATATTCACCTCCTCTTCATACTCTGCCCTAGGCCTGATTATGTGGATGAGGCCCTCATCCATCATCTCTTGTAAATCAGCCTTTATCTTATCGTAACCCTGTATGTTTGTACTGCAAATAGCACAACCGGAATGGTCATGCATATAGTAGCTAAATTCAAATAGGTCTGCATGAATTTTCACCAAATCTCCTCTAACCAGATTGATATAAAAAATCTGGAAGTCGCCTGGACAACCGTTCACCATATTCAATACATTTACTCCTCCATGCTTGGGCAAAGGATTGTCTTTCACATTAGGGCCCACATCCTTGAAAGATAGAATACCAGACTTCACCAATTTCTGCACTTCAGTCTTCAAAGAATAACAACTCTCAACATTATACCCTGGTACTCCCTGATGAAAATCACATGTTTGGTTTTCCTTGTAATACCAAGGAAATGGTGATGGTACATCGGAAGGTGGTCGGGTCTGAACCAACTTCTTCTGAATCAATGTCGGTAGTAACTCTATAGCTCATAGGAATAGGGTCATAACTCTCCCTTCTCTGATTATACCCTTGATTCACTTGCTGGGACGGTCTCTGATAAGCAACAATATTTGGAGTTGCACCTACAACTGGAGTAACTGAGGCGACTTGCTGATGACGCTGATAATTCCTTCTACGGGTATTAACCCTTCTCTCTTTCATAACAACATTTGCATTCGCTTCCTTCTTCTTGGTAAACCCATAAGATGTCTTCTTCACACCTCTAGTTCCTTAACTTCTCGTTAAACGACCCTCTCTTATAGACTCTTCTAAGCGGATACCCATGCCTACCATTTCAGTAAAGTCACTTGGTGCACTTTCTACCATCCTCTCGTAGTAGAAAGCACCCAGAGTTTTCAAGAAAATCTTAGTCATCTCCTTCTCTTCCATGGGAGGAATCACTTGGGTGGCTACCTCACGCCATCTATGTGCATATTCTTTGAACGATTCCCTGTCTTTCTGAACCATGGCCCTGAGTTGATCATGGTCAGACGCCATGTCCATGTTGTACTTATATTGTTTGATGAACGCTTCTCCCAAATCATTGAAAGTATGGATGTTAACACTGTCCAAACTCATATACCACTTCAGCGCAGCACTGGTCAAACTATCCTAAAAAAAGTGAATCAGTAGACGCTGATCATCAGTATGGGTAGACATTCTCCTTACATACATCACCAAATGAGCACGAGGGAAAGTGTTTCCCTTGTACTTCTTGAACTCCAGGACCTTAAACTTCGCAGGTATCTTAACATTTGGGACCAAGCATAATTCATTCACATTCTTCCCAAATAGCTCTTTTCCCCTGAGGGCCTTCATCTCTCTCTGCATCTTGTCGAATTGCTCTTGAAAATCACCCATTCTGTCATAAACACCCAAGTATTCAATTGGTGGAGGGAAAGGACGACAAACATCATCGTAAACAAACAGAACCATATTCACCAAAGGAGGTGCAACAAGAGCAGCATGCACCACAAGAGGTGCCGGTGTAACAATAGTCTGAATAATTGGAGTATCTTGAGGACCAAGATTGAAAATTTCAAGCGCAAAATTCTCTGGAATTCCCCAAGGGTAACCTTGAGGCATGCAATTTTGAACAACAGATGGAATAGCAGATACCAGAATAGTCAGAGCTTCAGCAGTAACCCTTGTTGGCTAAGTTTGAACACTCGGTGGATGATTCTGAGCAGCCACCAGAGTTTCCTTTAGAGCAGTAAGATTGGCCATGCTGGCCTTCAAAGATGAAACCTCCTCGCGCAGCTCGCGGTTCTCTTCTTCTAAGTTGTCCATCTTCTTTCTGAAATTAGCCTGAGTGTTGTAGTGGCGACTCAACTTGCTGAACAAAGTAAAGAAGCTTGGTAAGACACTTGGATATGCATAACAAAGGCAAGAAATATGTGCAATATGATGCATGATGTGCAATGCACATGATTTTTTTGTTATTTAATATTTCAAGGGGTTTAAAATTTATGGACATATTGCAAATATCAAAGTAATAACGCATTTGAAATACTGAAATTTTTTATTATAACTCCAAAATGGATTACAAGTTTCAATGATCCCAAGTGCAAGATTAAAATAAAATCTAAAACCCTGAGAAGTAAAGCTGATGGAGATCACTCTATACGCTGGCGCTTCCCTGTGAGCCTGGCAATCCGAACGTTCAACCTCTGGTTTTCTTCTGCATGTCTGGTGGCAACCTCCTCTAATCACCTGAATCACGGAGTGAGCAAATGGCATCTGACTGAGGCTTAGGAGAAAATAAATCCCCTTGCCTCTCCATGGTCTCTACAGCCCGACTCTCAAGGATCTCAATCAAGTCAGCTTTCTCCTTCAAATCTGCTCTATAGGAAATCTCTAGAGTTTGACACTTATTCTTCCAAGCATCCTTTTCCTGTTTCATCCTGACTAAAGCAAGTTGTAGCTCTTCTAGATCATTAAATAATGGAGGAGTGGTCTTCACAAACAAATCAGGAATAGGTGTTTCCTGGGAATACGTCATCTTTAACTAAACAACTCTCATTTGGACCCACTGAAGATATGGCTCCAACGAAACAGCACCCCTAGGTCCCAAGTCTTTCCTACTCTTCTTATGAATGTGAAGCCAGGCCTTCACAATCTGCTCCCTAGCTTCCCTATGGTCTTCTCCCTCCTTCAAAAAGAAACTACTCAAATGAATACTATTTGGTTTATCCCTAATCGGATAATCGAGCTGTCGTCATGCAAGAACATGGTTATAGTTAATTCCTCCCTTTGTACCAAGAAGAGGTACATTGGGGAAACTACCACACATGTCAATAATCTCTATATCCTGGTAAGCTCGATGGTACCAATCAATATCCAAGTGAGTAAGTGCCATGATATTAGGAGCCCAACAAGGTTCCTTCTTGACATCCCAAAAAGCATCAGACTGAGGCATATGAGAGATAAACCACCGGTATAACAGAGGCGTGCAACAGATAATCATCCCCCCATGGTAAGAATTACGAAGATGAATGGAGTAATATGTATCACCTAACAAGGTAGGAACTGGGTTTCCAATCATGAATATCCTGATAGCATTAATGTCAACAAACTTGTTCACATTAGGAAATAAGAACAACCCGTAAGCAAGTAGAGCAAAGATGGCCTCAAAAGCGAATGTACTCTTCATCCTGGCAATGGAACGAGCTTTCTCCAATAAGAACTGAGCTGGTAATCCTCTAATCCCTCCTTTGGTAGTCATATGGGCTTCCACCTCAAACCTCCCCAAATGAATCAAGGAAGCAACCTCATGTGGTTTTGGCTCACCCTCCAAACCAGTAAAAGGAACACAATCGGTAACAGGTAAATCCAACAGATAAGAATACTCCTCTAGTGTAGACTTTAACTGATAGTCAGGAAAAGTAAAGCAATGATACATCAGATCATAGAACTGGACCAAGGTTGAGAGAATACCCTCCTTCATCTTTAGCTTCATGAGAGGAATGATGGATCCATACTTCTTTCAAAAATCTGCAGAACACTCAATCTCGGGAATTAACTTGATCAACTTATCTATCTTGGGATCCTTGAAACTGTACTTCCCGGTCTTTCTCTTTCCAGAATCCATGGTCAAAAAGTACCTGAGATATTCACAAATGGTCAACTTTTAAATCCCTTGATATAAGATTTCTTTAAAATTTGCTTATGAGTGCATGGATGCATGATGCGACAATCACATAAAATACCACACATATAGGGTTCATAAATTTAACGTCACGAGCATGGGGTCGAAGGTACTACCCATAAGGTATTGGTCTAAAAGTTAACACCTGTCGAACAAGGTTCTAGAGATTCCCATATTCTACATCCTTCCTTTGGATATTACCAACTTCCCGATTAACTCGATAATTAGTAATATTCTCAAGAAAAACTCGTATGAGCGTAGTATCGCGTGACAACTATTTCCAGATTACTCCGTCATAGCTTCCACACTACACCTAAAAGGCCAAGATGGGTTAGGTATTCTACGGTCATCAAGTTCAGCAGGCTCCCAGGTCGAAAGCAGTACGTCTTTCCGATTACTCGGTAAGCGACACTACAGTCAAAGGGGCATCCACAAAGTGGGGGATCTCATGCCTCCTATTTTGTAATTACTCCCTCAAAGTTAACATGACTATATCGCCCATCCTATCTTAAAGTTTGCCCAAGTCCGGGTATAATACTTATAAGTAATCACCAAGCACCCTGAAAACCAGGAAAATCTAGATAAACATATATTCAACATATAAAACATAAACAACAATAGCACATATACAGATATAAACAAAGATAGGCTCAACCCACATAGGGATGGACCAGCAAGTGGTCAATCTTTCCTTAGTGAAGTCACCATTTTTTCTGTAGCGGTAGAAATGTTTAAGACTAAGTCATGGGATTGACTAGACTTGTACAAATCAAAATAAAATTGCCACCGCGCTTTATTGTTTCCAAAGTAATGGGAATAGAGAGAATAACCCAAAAATAGGGGGGAAAGATTCAAGGTAAGGGGGTTGGTTATGTAAAGGGAAGGTATTAGCACCCTAAACATCTACGGTACTCTGCAAGAACTTTTTGTAAAATCTGTATATTTTGGCTATGAAATGTTGTGTAAAAGATGGATGGTAGAGGTGAGAAAAGAAATATATTTTTATGGTTTTTGCACCCGCCGCGGTTGCGAACCTTTAGTACCTACGTACCAAATTTTTGTGCAATAGGGGATCAGGGTACACGTAGTTCCTCTTTAAAAAATTTTAAAACACAAGTGTGTTGGTTAATTTTATGAGATAAGAAATCACTGTCATTGTCCGTGTGGAAAACATACTTAATACCCACAATCATGAGAAAGGAGAATTTGCATCATCTCCGAATAGGACAGTTTTACATACCTACTGACTTTATAATAATGGACATAAAGGAAGATTCAAACATTCCCATCATATTAGGAAGGCCATTTTTAGCCACTGTAGGAGCCATTATTGACGTTAAGAAAGGAAAGCTTACCTTCGAGGTAGGAGAAGAAAAAGTAGAATTTATTCTTTCCCAATTCTTCAAAGCCCCTGCTATAGATGACTCATGCTGTTTCCTAGATATTATTGATGAATGTGTCAAAGAACTAGAAAGCCAAGAAGACACCTATTCTGGGATGTTTAAAATTCCGACACCAACTATGTTCAAGGACAATGACTGGAAACAAGAATATCGCGATGCCAACCTAAGCGAATGTTTCGCCTTAACACCCGATCATACCCCAACTGATAAGAAAACTGGTATAGAACTTAAAATGTTACCTAAAGATCTAAGGTATGAATTTTTAGATAAAGAACTCGAACGACCAGTTATAGTCAATGCCAATTTAGGGAGGATCGAAACCGAAAAACTTCTTAATGTGTTAAGGAAGTATCCAACCGCGTTAGGATAGAATATATCAGATCTAAAAGGAATAAGCCCTTCTTTCTGTATGCACCGCATTATGCTAGAGGAGGACTGCAAGACTTCTAGAGAACATCAAAGACGAATAAATCCTATCCTAAGCGAAGTCGTAAAGAAAGAAGTGCAGAAACTACTAGAGGCAGGCATCATATACCCAATATCAGATAGCAACTGGGTCAGTCCAGTTCACGTAGTACCTAAGAAAGAAGGTTTTACGGTTATAACAAACACAAAAGGCGAATCGGTGGCACAACGTACCCAAACAGGATGGAGAATGTGTATTGATTACAGAAAACTAAACAAAGCTACGCGCAAGGACCATTTCCCATTACCATTCATAGATTAAATGCTCGAGCGCTTAGCCAAACATTCCCATTTTTGCTATCTTGACGGATACTCAGGATTCTTCCAAATTCCCATTCATCCTGATGATCAAGATAAAACTATGTTCACATTCCCCTATGGTACCTTTACATACCGAATAATTCCATTTGGACTATGTAACCCACCTGCAACTTTCCAACGTTGCATGATGGCGATTTTCGTAGACTTTTTAGACGGAATTATAGAAGTATTCATGGACGATTTTTCTATCTGCGGAGAAAGTTTTGACGGATGTTTATCAAATCTTGAGCTAGTACTGAAACATTGTGTCAATGTCAACCTAGTGCTCAACTGGGAAAAATGTCACTTCATGGTGAGACAAGGAATTGTTTTGGGCCACATTGTATCAAACAGAGGGATTGAAGTCGATAAAGCAAAAATCGAAATTATCAAAAACCTTCAACCACCCAGAACAGTTATTGAAATGAGAAGTTTTCTAGGACACGCTGGTTTTTACTGACGTTTTATAAAAGATTTCTCTAAAATCACTAAGCCACTAACTGAATTATTGATGAAAGAAGCCGAGTTAATTTTCGATGATAAATGCTTAAACGCATTTGAGATGCTTAAAGAAGCCTTAATTTCAACACCTATAATGCAACCTCCTGATTGGAACCTACCATTTGAAATAATGTGCGATGCGAGCGATTATGTTGTAGGCGCAGTCCTAGGACAACACAAGGATAAAAAGCTTCACGCTATTTACTATGCAAGCAGAACACTTGATCCCGCACATATGAATTACGCCACTACGGAGAAGGAACTCTTAGATGTTGTATTCGCATTGGACAAATTTAGTTCCTACTTAGTAGGCGCCAAAATCGTTATTTACACGGATCATGCTGCGATCCGATACTTGCTAAGTAAGAAAGACGTTAAACCACGACTACTCAGATGGATCTTACTCCTACAAGAGTTTGACTTGGAAATAAAAGACAAAAGGGGGACTGAAAACGTGGTAGCAGACCATTTGTCAAGATTGGATGGAATCCAAACCAAGAGTGTTCCCATAAACGAATGATGTCCCGTAATTGCTTTGAAAATCAAAGGTATGTTATGCATGTGCGCGTGATAAAACTTGTCCGATCTTTCTAAATTATTATTTGCTTGAGGACAAGCAAAGGTTTAAGCATGGGGGAATTTGATAATGAGAAATTGTATCGTATAATTACTACGTTTTTAGTCCATTTTCATACTACATTAATCCATTTAACTCCCGATTGTTCCGAGTTTTTAAGTCTTTTCACAGGTACAATGTGTTTCAAGTCAATTTAGTGAAAAAGATCATAAGAAGAAAGTTAACAGGAAAATCAGAAGAAAAGGAACAAATCTGCAAAATTCTGCAGATTTTGATGCTGTGACGGTCGTCATGGGAGTGTAACGACCGTAACGTGCATAGTTCATGAAGAGTGCTCGTCACACAGCATTGACGAACGTAACACGCTATTTAAGCATCTTACGACCGTCACCTTAGCCTTACGACCGTCACACGCTTAAAACTAACATTATGGAGAACGTGGAGACGTGGGCAACGTAATGGAAGGATTTTCCAACTCCTACAATTTCTCAACTTCACCAACGCCCAGTCCTGGTATTTCTCCACAAAAGCAGTACAAGTCCATGTTCCTATTATTTCTTAACTGCCAATTTCTCTTCTATAAATAGGAAAGATTTCAATGAAGGAGGGACAAAGTTTTTTTACAGAATTTCTTGCGGAAGCCCTGTCAAATTTATGAACCATCAGTTGGCATTTTTATGTTATTGTTTTATTTCCCTTTTACCATTAAATAGCTATTTCCAACATTAGGAAATTTCTATTGTAGTTAGAATTTATTTTTAGCCTCATAATTCGTTTCAAGTTCCAATTCCGAAGGTTCTAATCTTGCCGACTTGTGGAAGAGGGAGCTTGAGGAATAATATTATTATTCAGGTTTTTAATCGCATTTAATTTAACTTTAATATAATTTGTTTATGTTAACTTACTGTTATTTATTTATCATGAATGTTTTATTTGTTTCCCGATTATATTTCCTGTCTGTCTGTTTCAAGTACCATGACTAGCTAAATTTCTAGAGTCGGGATGTGATAATAGTAACTAAATGAATTAAATTGTTCCTAAGCTAAAATCCAAATTAACTTAATTTCTGGCTGTGAATTTTTATAATTAAAATCAATCTTTTTGTTACGAGAGTCATTGGTAAAGTATCCCACGTTTGAGGGACATGACTGTTTTTATCTTTGGGTAACAAGTGAGGTTAGTCCTAGAGGTGCAAGTGTGCAAGTGTTTTGATTTCATGCATTTTTTTCTTTGAATTAGGGTTTTCTACTTATTGATTTTATGTCTTGCCATACAAACCCTAATTACTAGCAATTATATTGAAAACGGTAAATTTGTGGAAATGTAAAGTTCTACTCTATTACATCATTTGGGGATGGGGGTACAATTTACAAACGGGGAAAGAAAATAAACCCTAGCTTATTATTACAACCATATTGAATATTACAAAAATAAAATATACAAGAATATGAAAATAATGTACAAGGAAAGGAAATTGTTTTGTTTGAGTTTTTGCATAAAAGGTTTACTATTAACCTAATCAAGCTAATAAAAAGAAATAAAATAATTAATTAGTCTAAGTTGATTTAATGAAACTAAACCTAAGTTAATTTGAGGAAAGAAATCAAATTGATTAAGAAAACAATTTTTAGTTTTTTTATTAAAAGGTTTTGACTTAATTAAACTAATATAAAGAAAGAAATTAATTAATTAAAATTCCTAAATTCTAGGTTAATTCAATTGAAAAAGAAGATTAAAATAAAAACTAAGTCTATATTGAATTAATTTTTAAAAAAAATTGTTAAAGAAATGTTTTTGGTCTTTTGTTCTAAAAGAAATAAAATAAAAATATATTAAAGAGCCAAATAATAAATATATCATATTTTGGTTTTTTTTATTAATAAAAATAATAATAATAATAATAATAATAATAATAATAATAATAATAATAATAATAATAATAATAATAATAATAATAAAAATAAACAAAATATAGAAAAAGAAAATAAAATAAAAAATTAAAGTCAGGAGGGTGTAAAAGTGAAAAGGATGGTTTGAGTGAAGAAAACAATTATTTGGTTTAATTTTAGGACCAAATGTATTTTTGTTTAGTCAGGAAATAAAATATAAAAAAACAGAAATATGGGCCTGTGCTGAAAAGTAAAATGAGGGGTGTTATGAAGCAAAAATTATCTAGGCCCAAAACAAAGGTCCATCGCCTATTTAGATCTGGTGTGGCTGACTTTTGATGATATATCATGGTCTGGCACATGTGGAGCGTTGGTTTTGATCATGTAATAATCAAGTGGTGATGAGAAGAGGACTACCATGCACTCCTTGGGCCTTTATGCACTGAATTTAAAACAACTAAATGTGAAACAAATAAAAGGGTACCATTGGGGCTCGAACCCAGGTCCCTATAATTCCAAGTCTTACGCACGCGCTCTCTACCACTAGGGTGGTTATACATCCGGTGTTATAAACAAAACCATAAATATATATTTGAAACACATTCCTGAAGATGACTTCATCTTCTTCCTCGCGCCAGAAAATTTATCACCATTTTTAAAATCTGTAACTTTCTCATCTCTCAACCAAAATGAAAAATGTAAACATGAAAATTGCTGGAAATTTAACCACGATTTCAACCATGTAAATAACTTAAGCTAACACTCAAAGATGAACACGAATTTTAAATGGTACCAAACTTGACCTAATTTTTGCAAAGATTTCAAACCTAAAATTCTCATTACTCAAGCAATATAAATGAATTCTAAAGACATGGTCAGTTTCAAGGCTATGATGTCTACATTTTATCTTAGAAAATGGAAGGCCAACAATGCCTATATGAAGATTTCTAAAGTTAGAAAACTTACCTCAAAAATGGAATTCGTGTTTTGCAAATAAGCTTGATTCAAGGTGCTGCAATAATCAGGTTAGCTTCCTTGAGTCCCCAGGAAGCTAATGCAATGCTTAACTTGAGTTGAGAGTGGCTGAAATGATAGAAGATTGAAATGCCCTATTTTTGGTTATGGGAGATGAAGAAGATGATGTTACAGAACTGTAACAGGTGTTTAGTTGAGTTGTACTTGATGTATAGAAGCTTTGTAGATGGTTTAGAGAGGAAACACACGAGTTGATTTTGTGTTTCAAGTTTCTTGGTCAGAAATGACATCAATGGATGTTTGTGCATAATTTTGAGTTTTAGGGAGTTTTGGTATGCTTAAGGGCTTGTTAATTTGTGTCCTTAGTTGCATAAGAGTGTCTTAATTTATAGGAAAAGGTTTGGAGACTTGGAGTGATCAGAATCACAAGATCACAAGTTATGGAATTTTGACTTGTTTTTGAAGCAAGCTTAACAAGTAGGATTTCAAGGCAAAGTAAAACGCTTGTAGGGTGGTTGAATCACTTTAAAAATGCATCTTATGAGTTGCTAGGTTGAGTGTGTTTAGAAGGAGCCATTGAGAGGCTCAATAAGGGTTGACATTGTATAAAGCTTTGCTTTACAAGAATGGAATGGTAACTTTCTCCCTAAAATGGCAAATTGCTTTGGACAATGCTTAGATCAATTAGACAATTGATCAATCAGATGTGTAAACATTAAATTAAGGAGTGATTTGCGAGTTATAAGCCTACAAAGCAAGATCATGCAGCATGGCTTATGGATTTAGTCATGTGTTCATCATAAAATTGCCTTGTAATTCAAGTTTGAAACCCTGACTTCATCTCTTCAATTCTCCTAGCTCAAGAATGATCTTATTGATTTCTTGGCCATTTTGAAAAGCTTGGAACATCCTATACAACTTTCATGTTTTCCATTTTTGCAAAATCAAATTGGAACTATGTGAAAATTGGCCAAGAAGTTAGGTCAAAATCCTGACCAAACTAGGTCAAAATTTCACTAAGTGTTTAAGAAAAAGTGCATGACTTCATGGATTTATAATTCAAAATCCAAGAATTTATAGGACTTGGTCAGTAAAGAAAAGTTGTAGATCTCATCAAGATCTACAACTTTCATGTTGAAATTTTTCTTTGAATCATCTTGTATCTTGGTGAGAAAATGTCATGAAGTTGTGAAATTATCATGTTTAAAACACTTAGAAAAATTTCTAAGTCTTGAAAAGTTTGACTTTTCCAATTGAATTTTGACTTTCTTGATTTCTTGAGGATCAAGCTTCAAATTTTTGAATGTCTTGATGAATTGTGATCTTTGAAACTCAATTTTGATCAAAAACTCAAAGTTTGACTTTTGGTGTATCAGTTGACTTTTCATCAATTGACTGAATTTCAACTATCAAGCAATTGATCTTGAGAAATGTTTTGAGCCTTGAAATTAGGTCAATAACGTTGTATTTGAATCCTTGAGATTGTTCTTAAATCCATTAGATCATGCATTAGGTCAAAAGTCCCTGATCAGTCAAATACAGTAAAAACCCTAATTTTGACAATTTTGCCCTTTTGGTAAATTGAGTGCTTTTCTTGAGAGATTGTGATCAATACTTGATAAAATGATGAATAGGACTCTAAGATGTTGATTTTGGCCAAAAATAATGAACTTTGACTATAGATTGACCATAGTTGACTTTTTACCCAATACAACTGATTTTCAGTCATTTGAGCAATTGATTGAGCAAAATTGTGATTCAAGACTCGAAACTTGACATGAGTATTCTTGGATGTCTATAAATATCCATGAATGTAATTTTAGGCATTATAAGTCCAATTATAATTGTGGAAACCAAATCCCTAATTTGAAGCATCAGTGTTTAGGAGGTTGTTTGACCTAGTCAATACTTGTGCAAGCTTAGACCATTGAAGATCTTTGTGAGAAATGTCTTGAGAAAAGAGAGGGGAAATTTTGGGGTAAAAAACACGGCGTGTCCATTTGTATGTGCTCCGAATGTACCTTCATGGATTACTCTCATAAGTATATATGCTTCCTATTTCTCCACACACCTGAGTAACATCATGTCATAATTTATTTTGTACAATACACATTACTCAGAAAGAATTTTGAGGGTATTTTCCTCAGAGTTCGTTTGTCAATGATAGTGGCATTTTCTGGATATTCTTGTTTCTCAAGGCACCTCTTGATGTCATAGAACCACGACTTGTCATCCGGTCCCTCTTCAATAGCAAAGTAATGCACTGGTTCTTCAAAACTCCTTATCATAATGTGTGATTCATGGTTTGGCCAAGTTACATTGAACATGGCTGATAAAGTTGCCATGGTGTCTGCCATCTGATTTTCTTCTCGTGGGATATGACTGAAGGTAATCTCAGTGAATACTGTAGCTAGTTTTAAAACATGACCCTGATATGGAATCAATTTGGGATGTTTAGTGTCCCATTCACTGTTGACTTGGTATATAACTAGCGTGGAGTCTCCAAATACTTTTAGATGTTTGATTCTTAGATCGATAGAATCTTCTAGATCAAGGATGCAAGCTTCGTATTTAGCGATATTGTTGGTGTAGTCAAAACATAACTTTGTAGTATAAGGCTTGTGAAAATTCTTCGGAGAAGTAAAAAATGCCCCAATGCAGTGCCCTAGTGCATTTGTAGCCCCATCAAACATGAGTGTCCAACGTGCCCCTGGTTTAGGTCCTTCGTCGGGTCCTGGTATTTCGTAGTCACCTATAATCATGACATCTTTGTTTGGAAAATCGAACTTCACTGTTTGATATTCTGGTAATGGCTGGTGAGCTATATGGCCAACTACTACAATATCCTTGATGGCCTTTTGAGTAACGTATTGGATGTTGTATTCTGATGTTAACATCTGCCATTGGGAAATCCTTCCTGTAAGAGCTAGTTTTTTGAACACATACTTTAAAGGATTCATTCTCACTATTAACCACGTGGTGTGAGTTAACATGTATTGCCTCAACCTTTTAGTATCCCAAGCCAATTCACAACAAGTCTTATCTAGAAGTGAGTACATGGTTTTGAAGTTGGTGAATTTCTTGCTGAGGTAGTAGATTGCATGCTCCTTTCTACCCATTTTGTCATGTTGTCCCAATACACATACCATTGATCCTTCAAGCACTGTCAGGTACATAATGAACGTTCTTCTGGGAACTGGTGGCATCAATATTAATGGCTCTTGTAAATATTTCTTTATTGTCTCGAAGGCTTCTTGGCAATCATTATCCCATACCATCGTCTTCTCTTCTCGGAGTAATTTGAATATGGGTTCATAAGTAGCAGTTAGGTGCAATGTGAACCTTCAAAATGTAATTCAATTGTCCTAAGAAACCACAAACCTATTTTTCTATCCTCGGAGCTGGAATTTCTTGTATGGATTTTTCCTTGTCAGGGTCTACCTCAATACCATGCTGACCTACAATAAAACCCGACAACTTGCCTGACCTAACACCAAATGTACCCTTGTTTGGATTCAACCTTAGTTTGAACTTTCACAGACGCTTAAATAGATTTTGTAAATGTATGATGTGATCCTCCTCCGTTTGAGATTTTGAAATCATATCATCTACGTACACCTCAACCTCTTTATGAATCATATCATGGAATATTATGACCATAGCCCATTGATAAGTTCCCCCGTGTTCTTTAGACCAAACATCATTACCTCATAACAGAAAGTGACCCACAGAATCAGGAAGGTAGTCTTTTACATATCTTTGGGTGCCATTTTGAATAGATTATAGCCTGAGAAACTGTCCATGAACAAGAATACTGAAGCTTGAGTTGTATTGTCCACCAAAACATCTATGTGAGTAATGGGAAATCATCTTTGGGACTTGATTTGTTCAGATCAAGATAATCTACACACATGTGTACTTTGTTGTCCTTCTTTGGTACTGGTACGATGTTAGTTATCCAAGGTGGATAATCTACCACTTTCAATAACCCTGTATCAAATTTCTTAAGGACCTCTTCTTGAATTTTTCTTGACATGACTGGACGGGTTCTTCTGAGCTTCCGTCTAACTGGGGAACAACCTTCCTTAAGAGGTAGTCTATGGACCACAATGTATGTATCCAATCCTGGCATGTCTTTGTAAGACCAGGCAAATATATCCATATACTCATGTAACAACTTGGTTAGTCTTTCTTTGACGCTTTCCTCCAACGTTGCCCCTATCTTGATCTCTTTCGAATCTTCCTTTGTGCCAAGGTTAATGGTCTCAATTGATTCTTGGTATGGTTGCACATTGTCAGCTTTCATCTCTATCTCCCTTGCTAATTTTTCAGAGTGTTTAGGATCTTTATCATATTCCTCTTCCGCTTGGTTGATGGGTGCATCAAAATTATATCGGATAGTAGCACTAACATTATCAGTGATTTTAGGCATGGATCTGCTTATTTATCATGTTTTGGTGCAGTTTTAGTATGTGAATTTGGAAATTGCATATGAAGGAAAGTATTTCCATTTTAAATGTAAGAGATAAATGCAAGCGAAAGACATGGATCTTAATTGAATGTGAAATATAACTTTTATTAATTATGAATACTATCTGAAACAAATTGAGGGACCCTTATAAGCAACCCCTATTCCCCAGGCTTGACATAGGTTCTTTGAAAAAAAAGATAAATTACTTTGGAAAAAAAAGATCTCCAGAATCTCCACAGTTGTCCAATTCTTGAGTTCTTCTTCTGGGGCGTATTCATGGATGAAATTGGACGCCTTCTTGATATTACTCTTGTTAGATATCACTCCCACTTGTCCGTCGTGCTCTACTCCATTGTTGACGAAGGTCATATGGATTGGAGGGAACTGTGCTTTTCCCTTCAGGGTAGCCTTTGATAATTCGTAGCCCAAACCAAAACTATTCTTCTTCTCAGGTATTTTAGGGAGTCTATCCCAACCTTTTGAGGTAGTACTTTCCATATTTATTTGCAAATATCTCCACAAAGTCACAGTAGGTTTCTTGATTTTTTCCACCGGTAGGATCACCATTAAGGAAACCTCTAAGACTTGAAATGGTGTTACTATACAGTCTTTATCAGCACTAATATACCTGTAGGATTCTATGTGACTTAAAAATATGTCCTATTCACCATTTATTATAACAAATCTTCTTTCCACAAAGAACTTCAATTTCTGGTGTAAAGTTGAAGTGACTGCCCCTGCTTCATGAATCCATGGTCGTCCAAGTAGACATGTATACGCTGGTTCTATATCCATGACTTGAAAAGTGATATAAAACATATGTGGGCTGATCTTGACATGAAGGTCCACTTCTCCAAATTCTAAACTTTGAGAACTGTCAAAATCTTTAACCATCATAGAACTGGGCCTTATCACAACCATCTAGTGTTAACTTCATCAAGCTAGATTTTGGTAACACATTAAGGGCATAACCAGTATCAGTGGGTACCCTGGATAGACTTGTGGTACTTATCTGAATAGAGATGTTCAACTCCTTGTTGTGAGCTCTACCTTGTGGAGGCTCCTCACTATCATTAAAACCCAGATATGACCCAGATGTCAGATTTACTACAACATTGTCAAATTGGTTTACAGTAATCTCCTCTACAACATGAGCATAACTCAAAACCTTTATTAGATATTCTCGTTGTGATTCTAAATTAATGAGCAACGAGATTATATAAATTATGGCTGGGGTTTGGTGAATTTGATCCACCACCCTATAATCACTCCTCTTGATTATTTTTAAAAATTCTTTCGCCTCTTGATCGGTAAAGTTCTTGCTCGGAGGCTCTTGTTCTTGAATTGCCTCCAACACTAATTTTCCTTTATCTTTCTCTAAAGTATCATTCTTATTTTTCACCACAACATCATTCTTCTTTTGTGATTCAGGGCCAAAGATTCGACCACTGCGAGTCATGCTCCCTGTCCCTGCTATATTTGAGATTATAGGTCCTTGACTTGTAGATGGCTCACATTCCTTCTTTAAAAAATCGACGTATACAGTAGAACCATAACTCAATGGTACTGCTTTATCACTTTCGTAAGAGTTAGGAGATGCCCCCTAATTACCATCGTAGTCTTTAGAACAACTGGTATCCTCAGTTTGTTTTGGTGTCAATTCTGGTGCTTCTGTTGATTCTCCCCCTGGAATCACAAGAGTCTTCTTATTAAGGTTTGGCCCTAGGTAAGGAATTACCAATGACTTCTATGGAATTCCCTCGATTGCAGCTACATATTCTCCTTTAGGGTATGGTCCAAATTGGACTACCCCATGATCCACTAATTTTTGCAATGTCTTTTCAAAAGATTCATTATGTTCCAAGAGGAACCCATATTCCAACAGATATTCCTTCAAAACATTTATTGGGGCTTTCACTCGTCTAACTGCCCCAAAGTCGGTGACTACTTCAATTGAGTTTATTGCTGGTCCACCATGCGGAGGCATGGGGTTTTACTTGATATTCGATTTATCAAAAGTGATACCCTGAGAATCCAACAAATCTTGAACCTTATGTTTGAAGGCCCAACATTTTTCTATAGTGTGCCCGCGAGAATTAGTGTGATACTCACATCTGGAATTGGAATCTTACCTTGGTGGGGGTGTCTCGATTGGAGGAGCTAGAGGTCTTATCTCTACCAAAGACTCCTTGACCAAGTGTTGCAATAATTGACTGTATGACATAGGGAGCGGGTCAAAATTTCTTGGTGGCCTTTCAAATTTGTTCTGTTGTTGTTCTTGTGGAATTACTAGTGGTTGTTGTGCCCTTGGATGTGAGGCTACAACATTCTTCCTTTCATCCTTTCTTTTATTAACCCTATTCAAAGCTCAGATGATTTTGTTGTGCAATTCTTGGTCGTTCTTGCCCATGTCATGAATGATTAATTGTCGGAGTTGTTCATCTGAGGGTTTATCCTCCAAAGGATACCCTAGCTAGTTGTCGTAAGATCAATGTAGGGTTATAATTGTTGCAAACACGTGATCCAATTAACAGAACATTTAGAAAGTCTCCACAACTATAGACGATATCTCCAATGTCCAGCTTCCTCGCATACCACAATACAGAATTAGCAGTAAAAGACCTTAATTTTTGAGGCCACTCGTATATCGTCAAATTTAGAGTCATGTAATCTTCTTTGTAGAGTTGAGTCATAAACCAAGAATACAATAGTGGGATGAAACCGTTTAGAGTACCTATCCCCTTTTCGTACCAAGTATGAATCGTATAATAAATATCAGCAAGTAAAGCGGGAGTTGGGTCCGTATTGAAAGCTTTCGCACCCCAAATTACACTAATAGCCGCAGGGTCAGTATTGTCCAAAGTCTAAGGAAATAAGATTACACCAAACACAAGAAGTCCTAAAAAATCAACACAAGACTCCAATTCTTTGTTATCTTCAAAATCAAGAGCCTTAGTCTCCAAAATAGCATCTCTTAATCCCTCGTACATCACCTTTTTTTATGTAATTAAGTGAAAATTCGGGATGAGGGATCCCTAAACTCTCTTCCAAGATTCTAACATCAATAGTCTGCCCGATTCCCACATAAGCTTTCCCCTTGGAGAAATTCAAAAGTCTATTAAATTCTTCTAGAGTCGGTGCTAGCTAAAAGTCTTGGAAGGTAAAGCACCTTAATGGAGGGTCGTAGAACTGAATTAAGGCAGAAACAACATCTAATTGTACCTCTACTTTTGTTAATTCAAGGGTATTCCCATAACAAAGAGTGATCATCTTCAGAGCTCTTTCAAACAATTTCCATTTTATTGCCTTGATCTTTGTCATATCTGGCTTGATGGAATTATTATAGACAAGTTGTTTCCCTTTGACATTCATTTTTAGGACACTTCACCAAAAACCTTTGATTATTATTTTTTGATCCTGTGAATAAGATAGAAAAATATAGATGGAGGGTAATGAATATATGAAATGTAATATGTATGAATGCATGATTGCGTGGCTTGATGACGGGATTTCAAGAAAGGTAACCTTAGATGGTAGGCTCCTAGTTTTGGACAACATATATTCTACCCTCCCTATAAGGTGGTTTCCTTAAGGGTATCATGGATAACACTAGAGGGAAAGGCTCAAGGGCCTCCCTTAAGTGGAGCCTCTAAGTAGACCGAAACTTTCGTCTCTAGACCGTAAAAGGTCTCACAATGAGATTTTGGTTTAAGGGTTATACAAAGAGTCATAAGTTTCATTCCAAAGTCCTACCCCCAAGAGGATGTCTCTTGAGATGTATTCCTTTTTCAGAATTCCACCGACTCTAGGCAAAGTCACACATAAACTCATAGGCCTAATGTATCCCCTTGGTTAATCGACAAACCTTCTTTCTAAGGTTTTTTTAACTTATTATTTTTTAAATTAAATACCACCAACAAATAAAAACAACAATGTTAATAATATAGCAATATTTAAATAGACAAAAATAAATAAATAAATAAATAAAATAAAGCAAATATTGAAAACACCAAAAACCCAAACAAAACCCTAAACCTAAAATGAAGGCTTCTAAACCCTAGGGTTGATTATCCAGGATAGTTTCTAGCTGTTGTAACCGGTTTGAAATTGAGATTCGTCACCATTAATTTGTATCCTAAGGAATGGAATATAACAGATAACCCTAATTTGGCCAGAGATACTAATTTGTTGGACTCGTTCTTAGACAAAGGGAAGGTGTTAGGCACCCCTCATCTATCTTGTTCACAAGGATACTAGGGTTTATAATTATAACTTAGGAGATAGGGTTTTAATTTTTATTAGGGGAACTCACCACTATTTTAGTCGTATGCCTATGTATCCTCTTATGAGGAATCATAGTCCCAATTTGTAGTTCGCAGTTGGTTGGGTTTTTTTATGGATTACGAAGATGTTTTGAATTTCCCTTGTACTAAGTCCGGATATGTGAATAGCGGAGTTGTTAGAGGAAATTTGTAGCTAATTTAAAAGCATCCTCATGATCCTTTTTGAAAATTGTTTTAGAATTAATTAAGTTATTAAGAAAAAAGATTTGGTGTTGGTTAAATATTTTTTAAATGTATTAATATATAGAAAAAATCTTTTTAATGCATGGAAAAATAATTTCAATGCAAACAAAAATAGGATGAATTAGAAAATAAATATTTGTTTTTTAATAATAATAGTAAAATAATATTAGAATTTATAAATATTTTAAATTATAAAAATCATAATTATCAATAATAAAAGAAAATTAAAAAAATGCAGGGGGTGTATTTTGGGTTGAGCCAGTAATACAGGGGGTATGAGAAGTAAGGCCCTGAATTCAGATATTGAATTCAGGCCCAAACGTAGAGGGGGTGTTGTTTTGAACTATGTAACAAATAAAGGGAGTATACGAAGCAAGGGCCTATATCAATATATTGGACTTGGCCCAATAACGCATGGTGGCGAGAGTTACGTTAGCATAGCAAAAAAAAAGGGGGGCGTGAATATCACGGGCTTAGGCCCAAAACTATAGGTGACCCATTAGACAGGGTGTGTGAGAGACCATGAACTCAGGATGGATGCGCGCTTATGGGACGTTTGATAGTGACCTGAAAGTTGTGATGGGGAGGACATGGTAAGTTTTATGGGCACACGGACACAAAATAAGGGAGCGTTTATAAAAGCAAATCACTGGGCTGGGAGCCAATTTTTTCTTTCTCTTTCTCACTCTATAACGACAGAACAAAATTCTTTGTAAAAACCTAGAGAGAGAGAAATAGGCTCTGACCTCTCTCTAAAACTCAAGCGGTCAGAAATCGCCTTGGCTGCACCGTCCTCCTTGAACCACCACCAACCATCCCTTATCCCATTTTTCCGATTGACATTCAACCGGAAACTTCAAATATTCAAAACCTTCCGTCGTGGATCTTCATCAGGGTTCGTAGAACCCTAAGAACCCCAAGGGTTCTTGATGAACCATAACTATCCAAAAACCCATAACACACAGAAAATATGAACCTTAACCCTGATCTTGAACCAACCCTAAGAACCCTAAGTCTAGGATCTAAGAACTCTAACCCTAGGTTAGAACCCTAACCCTAAAAAGCAAAATTTTCCAGAAACATAACATTCAAATATCAATCATGCAAATATCATAACAATGATTAAGAACCCTAAAGCTAAGTGATTCGTGTTACCTCTCCCACCATGAAAATAGTCGTATAGTTTTAATTTCCTGAATCCTCCTTTTGATCTCTCACTTCTTCTTCTTTTTCTTGCTGAAACGCTAGATGATGAAGGCGTGGTGTTGGTGTAGCGGCAGTGCGACGAAGAACTTTAGGGTTTCAGATATTGAAGCCCTAAAACTTCTTTTCTTCTTCTTTCTGTCAACTCGTTCTTCTCAAATTCTCTTTTTTTTCTAGAATTTTTTGGGTTTTCTTTATTTATAGTCTTAGTTTTTTAGGTTGATTAGGAAAATGTTTATGATTATCGTTACTTTTTGTAATTTGTTAGGATTTAGAAGATTTTATTTTGTTTTAGGGATTCGATTTGATTTAGTGACTGAATTAGAAAGATTTTGTTTGAGATTAGGGTTTTGTAATTTTGACTTGGACTTGTTATTATATATATTCATTTTCAGTGAATAAACAAAAATATTAATTTCCATATTTGATTTGATCCAATATTTGATTCATGAAGATTTTGTTTTGTTTTAGTTTCAAAAGCATTTTTCCTTTCAGATCTGAACATTACACATTTATTGGGCCTGGTTTTTGGGCTTGAAGGGGAACAACTGAGCACTTAGGGTTTCAACCCTTTTGGTTGACCCAATCAAAATAATAATATAAAAAATTAAGTAAAGATTTAATTATAGTTATTGATGTTTTAATAAATAAGAAATTTTTAAAATAAACTAAATATTATAAATTAGTGAAACCCAAACGTAGCAAAAATCAACACAATGAAAAATGGGTCATTGTTTTAGAATTTGAAATGGGCCCTATTGATTTCAAGAAATGTGTACCCTTCCTTAAATCAAACGGAACAATCTTCATGGGCCATCAGATTTTGATGGCCCAAATGCTACAACCTCGCATTGTAATATACCTCCCTCTTGTATCTTGTAATGGTTTCAACAATTTTAATAAACCCTAAAACACATAAAAATGCCAAAATGGGTCTTACACCTTTAATGGGACTGAAACGTATATACCCCATACTGAGCTTAGAAACTAAATACACCCCCTCTTTACTTGTACAACCACGGAGTAGATCATCAATTTCTCATGGGCCTTTCTAATTTAGAAAGCCAATGATTTCTTTTAAAACACACTCCCCTTTTATCAACTTACACCCCATGATAATTTGTCAACAATAGAAGAATAATCATTAATGAGGAATTAGTTTTAGAAATCCATAGGGAAAAATTTGGGTATGACACATAGCTAGGGGTGTCTTAGGTAGAAATTAAGAAAAGGGTAGTGATTAAGTGAATAGGTTGTAAATTGGGATTTTTGTTGTAAGGTCTATAAATTGATACTATCTAGTTAATTTTGTCTCTAGCTTGGTAGCCCCCAGAGTAGGAAAGTTGTTCTGAACTGGGTGAACATATTTGTGTGATCTTTATATTCAACATTGTTTATTTTGTTCATATATCTTGTTGTTGTGTGTTAAAGTCGGATTAAGTGTCTCGATATCTCTTAGGACATCCTGGATCTGACAGCCAAAATTTCAACTTTGACCTTTGAAACACCATGCCCTTGATTAATTGACTCTTAGAATGATTCAATTCTAATGAACCATTTTGAACGGGTTCCTGATTCTTGCAGCGATATGCCCCAACATTTGAATCTTATAAGGTATGCCCCGATCTTCAGAGTCTAGAGGAAGTATCCTTAGAAGGAACTTAGATCTCACCAAAATGTGATATTAACTTGACATGTATTGGGGGAAAGTCCTGAGAATGAACTTGGATACCACAATGTCGTGATATAGCTTTGATATGGACTGCCTCTAGCACCTGATTGAAAGGTATGCCTTTGATCAACTGGTGCTTGGAGAAGTGACCCAATCTGATCGAATCTTAGAATGATTACCCCTGTTCAATAAGATCTTCAGATGATATGCCCCTAATCATAAGGACTTGTTCCTTCTAAGCGGTAGGATCCATAGGTAATTTTCCCCTAGTTAGGAGCTTCTTGAAATTGATCTCCTTTGATCAGATCATTCTTGATATTTTCTTGATGCTAAGTATTGATTCATGCATAAAATTGTACATTTCGAAAAGTAATTCTAACGTGATGCACATGCAAGTTTTGAAATTGAAATTTGTTATGGAATAGAAATGGATGATCAGAGATGAAGATGTGAATGGTTATATGGTTAGCAATAAATTAACAAACATTAGGAGTAAGTTTAATATAAATTTTGCTGAATATGCTTTCATAGTGAACCTAGCTTCAACTAGGACTTTTGAAGGTTGTAGCGTGGCATGGTTCACAGTTTAAGAAACAAAGCGTATAAGGCTCAAATTTTATATAATCCACCCCATTCTCCTTGATGTTCTCCATTCCTAAATTCAATTAGCTCAATGGATACGTTTAGTCTATAAGAAAATTTTAGTAGTCACGGTGATGTTGAAGAATTGATGAGGTTTAAGCACTTCATGAGTGTTATACCCCAAAATTTTCCCTCCCATTTTTACTCAAGACATTCTCATTGAGATTCCCAATTTCTCAAGGTTGACTAAGAATTGATCAGACAAATTTTCCTCCTAAGCAATGAACCTATAATTAGGGTTTCACTTTTCATTAAGATGTGTGAACTCCAATGGTCTCAAATATTTTCCATGGTCCTAATATGTCTTAAAGATTGTACATGCCAAGTTTCATGCCTTCCACTACAACTTTGCTCAGTCAATTGCTCAAATGTTTGAAAATCAACTATACTAGGTCAAAAAGTCAACTATGACCCATGTACAGTCAAACTTCAAGATTTTTAGTCAATATCAACATTTTGAAGTGATATCCATCATTTGATCAAGGGTTGATCATGATTCCTCAATAAATGCTCCTAATCTATCAAAAGTCAAGAATTGCTAAATTAGGGTTTCTTTAGGAAAAGTCAACTGAAGTTTGACCAGGCATAACTTTCACATGCTTCATCCATTTCCCCCCAACCAAAGCTCATTTTGAATAGAAACTATTTCCCTACAGCTTCTCTTCTATCCTCAAGTTCAAGAGATGTACCATTTGAAAGATACAAGCTTATACATTACAGGTCATTTTCAAAAAGTCAACAAAAGGCACTTTTTGTCAAGACCATTTACATCAAGATAAAGTATTCAAATGCAAAATTGATCAAAGGATGGATTGAATTAGACATCTTGGGCTTTCCAAAAATTCCAAGATCATCATCATGGTATAAAAATTGAGCAAGTTATGGCTTTCCCAAGTTGGGAAAATTTGGAAAATTTCAAGAAATGTGCATTGAGCAAACTTAAAATTTTAGGTCAATGGATTAATTTCTTGGAGTTAAAACATATTATAATCATTGTAGGGGACCTATGATCTCAATCTTACATTGCCTTATAATTTTTATTTATTTTGTCAATATTCATTTTGATTTATTTCAAATAAATATAAAATAAATTGTACAAAATAAATAGAGATGGGCTTTGGCATTTGGGATGATGTTTTGTCTTGCCTAGAAGCCCATAAGATTGTGCAAATATGACGAGATACATCCAAGTCCCAACATGGCATAGAATCTTCATTTTTGGAAAATTTTCAATATAAGGATCATGGCTTTATCATGGCCTTTATGGGCTTGATTCTTTCCATGTAACCTTTCCCCCTCCATCTCCTCTATATAAGGATCATCCTTGTAAGCATCTCACACGCTGAAATCTGCCTCAAAGAGCCATACAAAAATTGCAAAAATCCATCAAAATCATGAAATTCAAAAAGCAAGTTCCAACCTCTTTCAGCCCATTTAAGGTCCTCCGTCAACATCCTGAGATTCCGAGGAGCACATACTAACCTTCATCCATGCCGTTCCACGCCCAGAAGTGCTCAACCGAACCTCCACTTTGGTAAAAATTTCGTGATCTCAAACTTTCTCTATATGCAATATAAATGATTCTAATTCGTATTTTCATATTCATATCATCATTTTGCTTGTTTCTAACGTGTTACATGAAATGATAGGGACCTAAACCAGGATTTTCCATGTTTAGGGCATAATCTGGATCTTGATGTGAACTGAATAATTAAGGCACGATCTGTTAAAACTAAGGGCGAATTCAAATTCAGGAGACAATTTTAAGTGGAATAAGCCTTTGATTCTGGGTTTAAAGCCTTTAAAATCATGATTCTCATTTTTGTATGCCCGGAGAAGATGACCGGAGGTCTCCTCATGTGTTGTTGACCCTTTGACTCCATTTGGTAGCAGGCGTGGCATTTTTGTGCTACCTGATTGGTTCTTTTGAATTCCATAACGCGCGCGTTTTAATTTTAAAGTATCCTGACCCATTTTCATATATAATATTTTAGTTTTATTTGTATTAACGAATGGAATAGCACCTCAGATGGCAAGGCAACACATGTAAAAGGGAAAAGGCCTGGGTTCGAGTCCCAGGTCCAGCATTTTTTATTTTTCTAACATTGCTTTGCAGATTCCATGTGTTTCATAACCCAACGACCACCATATGCCTTCATATTTGGACCATTAAATGCCAGCAGATGGAGATCTAACATTCCAAGCATGCTATACACGATGAACCCTCAAGGGGAGAGCCACACAGGATCAGGCAGACGTTGGGCTCCTTTCATTTGGGCCCAACGACTTCAAATCTCACACCTCCAATTTTAATTTTGCACATCCAAGCCCAATCCATTTCATTTTTTATTTTACTTATTTAATTATTTTCTAGGCTTTTCTTTAAAATCATTTTTTTAATATAAAATCAAAATAATAATAATAATAGACTTAGGATTTTCTAAATTAATTTTAATTTTTGTAATTTAATTAACTTAATTATTTTGACTTGTTTTAATTAACTTAAAATCAATTAGAAGTAGGTTATTTAATTCAAATATTTTCTTAATAAAAATAGAAAAATATTAAAATTAAGTTTAAATTCATTTAATATTTATTTGTTTTTAATTAAATTTAGATTAAAGGTAGTTTAATTATTTTCATAAAATAAACAAAAAACCAAAAGATTTTCTTTTACTTAGATTTTTTTTTAGGGTTTTAGACGTCTCTTTCCATTACGCACGCGTTGTTTATCTTTTCGCATTTTTTTATAATAATGTATCTGCTGATGGAATGACAGAATTAACTAGGGCTCTTTATTGCTTTTCTTTATTTTCCCTTACTGCTTTATTTCCCCAAAAGTTTGGACATGTAAATATCCCCTCCCCAAAAGCCTTGTAATAGCGTAGGATTTACGATTCCCGCATTTTAAATTTCTGCAAAATATTAACTGTTAGTAACTAGGCTTATATGAAAAGACTGAAAACAAAGCGCTAGCAAACCTAATAACAAAGATAAATGAACCGAATTGAATCACTTTCACATATAGACCTCTATGGTACTCCCAATTTGGTTGCCTTCGGAGCATAGTCACAAGTCTCCAAACGTGAGAGGTTTTAGTGGCTATCATCTGGTTCAAAAAGATCATAAGTCCCTCGATGACCTTCTCAGCGTTGCCTCGGTAAAAATATGATCTTAGAACCCTAGGGTAGTTACTAAAACTTCTTGTCAAGTTGCCTTTGTGACTATAAAAACGTCCCTTCGAATGTCCCTCAAACATCCGACGATAGGACTACCTACTCACTAATAGTAGGATAGTGCTGTCTAAAGGTTAGGAGGAAAAGAATGAACCTTTTTTAGTATAAGTAGATAGTTCTTAAATTCTTTCTCAAAACAAACTTTTGCAATTACACAAGACATTTCAAAAATACTTTAAAAAAATGCTTCATCAACACTCTTGAGGACTTATACAAGAGTTATCATAAAGTGAATCGTCGCACTAAGGCATTTTCAAATACTTTTCAAAAACACAAAGCACAAGGTATTTTTCAAATGAGCTAAGCATCTAAGAGCCCCTAGAAAACTACGGATGAAAAGGGTGCTAACACCTTGCCTTTCCATAATCTATCCCCCTTACTTAGAAAACTCTCGAAAAGATCTTTTTTTGTTCTTTTCACCCTTTCCTTAATTTGGATAAAAGAAAAGTCGATGCAGACTCTTGCTTACCGCAACATTTTGAAAACACAAATGCAAAACCAGTATAACAGTAGGGTCTGCCACCGTATCACAGAACTGGCTACTTTGTTGGGGATTTATGAATAAAAAGTGGGGTTACCTTAAGAGTTAGTTCATTTTAAAACTGTATTAATTGCTTGCTTTGTATGCTTTATTACTGGAGGGTTGTTTGGGTTGTTACTATAGATCCTACACCCAGATCTGGGGGCATCTTTTTAGGTAAACAACAATATATCATGGAGACTTTACGACATAGACTGATATGGTTGAAATGATAGTTATGTTGGTGTGACTCTTTGGTTGGTAGCGGTATCCCTTTTGTTGAATCGAGGAGAATACGGGGCCGCTGCGTGGTGTCGTGAAGCACTAACGGACCTTAGAACCTTAGTTGAACAAACATGACCATTAGAAAGTAGTGAGATAGCCGGCCTCGGTTTAAAGTTGGGGATTGTTTGATACTCAATGCTACACTCATTGAGATCGTACTTTCGATATGTTTCGGCCGTAATAAAAAATTTCTAAGCTGAAACAATACCCGATAAAGAAAGATCAATGATATTGAGACTCCTTAGAACCCGATTACTTTTCTAAGATAGGTTAAACCAACTAAACTTCATGAGGGTATTTACCTATAAACTCCAAGCTAGCCTAAACCTAAGGTCTTGTGTGTTTTGCTTGTGTGTGATTAATTTTCTTAAACATGACATCATGCATCATAACATCCATTTTACATTACACTGGCCATTTCAAGGACCAAGGGAATTTATCTTTGTTCTGTTTTGCAGATCATGGCTTCCGCTCACAAAAATACTATCCAAATCAGCTTTGTAAGAATACCTCTCCAACTCAAAGATCTAGTATCAAGGGTTCCTGAGACTTCTTCGTTCACTAAGAAATATGGTCGACTTCTCAATCTATTTACCTCGGGCTTTTATGAGAAGATGATGAGTGTACTCTTTAAATTCTTTGACCCTAGTCACCATTGCTTCACTTTCCCAGACTATCAATTGGTACCCACCATGGAAGAATTCTCTCAAATATTAGGTATACCTATTCTTGATCAAATTCCTTTCACCGGTTTAGAAGAAGCTCCAAAGCCAGAAGTCATTGCAACAGCTTTGCATCTGAGACGGTCTGACATTGTATCCAACTGGGAAAAAAGAAGCGAAGTCAAGGGTTTTCTAGTCAAATTCCTATTAGAGAAGGCTTAACTATTTTTGGATGATTTGGATTTCCAAGCTTTTGAGTGGGTTCTGGCCCTTCTAATCTATGGTTTAGTGTTGTTCCCTAATCCAGACTTACACATAGATGTGAATGCTATCAAAGTTTTCCTCTCTCGTAACCCTGTGCCTACTGTACTCAGAGACATCTTGTATACCCTCTACACTCGCACCATGAAGAGAAAATGGATTCTTATGTGTTGCATGTCATTGTTGTCAAGGTGGTTTATTTCTCACCTCCCTAAATTCGTATTGAAGAATGAAGAAGGTTTGGGTTGATCGCGAAGGATAATGTCACTTTCTCACTCGGATATTCTCTGGTATTCCCTATCTATTGGAGATATTTCTGTCATTGACCGCTGAGGGGAATTCCATAATGTCCCGCTACTTGGCATTAGGGGAGGCATAACTTATAATCCTTCTTTGGATCTACGACAATTTGGTTATGCTCGAAGGGATGGTCCTCGCGATATGCTTATCAAGGGAATTATGTTTAACTACGAGATGATGCTCAAGGGTATCGTTAGAGGTTCATACGAGCTTAAGGCATGGTAAATAGATTTGATATCAAGACCTTGGGGCCTAAGAATTTCATCCCTATGGAACCTTATCTCAAATGGGTACCATCTCGCACTCAGAACCTGATAATTCCATATATAGCCATCTTACCAGTGGTTGTGGAGCCAATCACTGAAGGAGATGTTCCTTATACAGTTCTCCATCCTGACATGCCCATTGATCTTGAAGAGCTGCAGAGATCCTAGATTCAATTGAAGAAAGAACGGGATACCTTTAGAGATCATTTCTATGTCAATGAGAAAAAAGTGTTGGAGCTCACTAAGCAACTTCACGAAGAAAAAAGTCTTAATGTCTATCTCGGCACAAAGAGGAAGCACCCATGGGAAACCTGATTTCTTGGATTTTAGAATTTTTTCAATTGTAAGCCTAAAAGTCAATTGTATTTTGAATTATACTAATAAAATATTTGTTTCATTTTGGTTCACAAATTTAAATTTCCCGAAGTCCTTGAAAACATCGCATAAGCATATTATACACTTCATTGCATAAGCAAGTATTTCAAGACAAGTTTCTTATCCTTTTCACTGTTTATTTAAGCAAAAGAAATGGCTCTTGAACAAACAGTGAAGGACCTCCAAGCTCAAAATGCTCATTTCCAACAAATGTTCCTGGCTCTGGCCAAGGGGCAAGAAGACCTGAAAGCTATGATTGTCAAAGAGAAGACCAAGAAGGAAAAGAAACCAATTGGTGTCTTGAATTTGGGTAGAAGGTTCAGAGGGCTGGCCAAGCGAGCTCTAGATTTCGCAACCCCGTCAAATGAGGGGGAAAATTGAGAAGAGAAGCCAATAGAAGAAAACAACAATCCAGGGTCTGAGGAAGATGAAGCTAACTATTCTGAGGAGTAGTATCCACCTGCTGATGATTAATACAAACATCTGGAGGATCATCTCAATGATATGGAGATCCAGAGGGTACCTGGGCTAGATTTTGAAGAGCTAGAACTGATCTCAGGGGTGGTCATCTCGCAGAAATTCAAGGTCCCTACATTTTCTAAGTACGACGGTGTCTCCTTCCCTAAGCTGCACTTAAGGTCATATGTCAGGAAGATTCAATCCCACACTACCGATAGGAATCTGTGAGTACATTTATTCCAGGAAAGTTTGGCAGGGACTCAGCTGGAATGGTTCTATCAACTGGAAAGAACCAACATTCGTAATTGGGAAGATCTAGTTGCTTCTTTCTACAAGCAGTACCAATATAATGTTGACCTCTCCCCAACTCGTACACAATTGAAAAGTAAGGCTATAGGTTCCGGCGAGGGTTTTAAAGATTATGCCAAAAAGTGGAGAGACCTTGCGGGAAGAGTCCAACCTCCTTTTTCTGATAGGGAGCTGGTGGACATATTCTTGGGCACGTTGTCTGGTCCGTTCTTTGAACATCTGATTGGAAGCTCTTCAGTTGGGTTCACTGAACTGATATTGGCTAGTGAATGGGTAGAAGCTGGCATTAAAAGTGGTAAAATTCAGAGAGATGCATCCTCCGGTACTGCAAAGAAACCTTTCACTGGAAAGAAGGAGGTTAGTGCAGCTTATGGCCAAAGAAATCAAACAAAACTGAACATCGTCTGACGGTAGGGGCTGTTTTGATTTCCAATCCGGCATCAAACCAACAACAAAAAAATTAGTGCAGGCCGGATGCGCCCAGAAGATAGTTTACCCGGATCAACATGACCTTATCCCAGGTTTTTCCACATCTGCTGAAGCCCAATCTGGTGAATCCAAAAGGGGCTCCTAAGAATCCCAATACGGCATCTCCCTGCCACAACCCAAATGCTCGATGTTCCTACCATTCTGAATCTCTGGTGCATGATACAAACGACTGTTGGGGTTTAAATAATAAGGTATAAGATTTCATTGAGGCAAATGAGATTGTGTTTGACCTTCTAGAGACACCTAATGTAATAACAGCGCCAATGCCCAAACATGGCCAAGGTGTCAATGTTGTTGATGATAACCGTTTTGTTTCCTCCGTGGATGAATTAACTACACCTCTTCTGACTATTAAAGAAAATCTATTGCAAGCCAGTTTATTTCTGGGTTGTGGCGAAGGTTGCCACTTATGTATGTCTCTACCGGATGGTTGTTTGTTGTTAAAAATGGGCATCCATCGTCTCATGGTTAACAAAGAAATCTTGTTCGAGAAATTTCCTCTTCCAATCCTCCCAAGTCTCCACCGAAAGACCCATTAGGATTACATCTGTTCCCAAGTTTTCTCCCTTGATCATCACCATCCCTGGGCCAATACCATATTCCTCAGATAAAGTTGTTCCCTAGAATTATGGGGATGACGTCTATTACCATGGTGTCAATCAAGACCTGTTGGCTATTGAACACAAAGTTGCTAAACATATTGATCCTGACGTCTACAATATCGTCGGGACCAGTAAAATTACGAGAAGCGGAAGAGTTTTCTCTCTTGAGATCTCTCTAAAGACTGTTGTTATTCCTGTGATCATCCATGCTGCTGCTCCTGTCAGTACTCCCATTGCTACTCCTATTGTTATCCCTGCTGTTATCACTGCTGCTGGGTCGGCCGAGACTCGGGGCAAAGAGGTATTGGTTGAGCTTATCCAGACGAAGACATACAAAGAAGTCATCCCCGAGGCTTCTAAAAAGGAAATGGATGAAATATTTAAGATAATCAAGAAAAGTGATTATAATGTTGTGGAGCAATTTGGTCAGACCCCTTCAAAAATCTCAATGCTGGCCTTACTTTTGTGCTCTGAAGCCCATGCTAAGGCTTTAGTAAAAATTTTGAAGTCTACCCATGTGCCTCAAGAGACCTCCGCTGATCAATTCGAGAATTGTGTGGCTTGTTTGACAGTTGACAATGGCCTGGGATTCTCTGATGCAGATTTAACTCCCAAGGGAAGGAAACACAATGATGCCCTGCATGTCTCCATTATGTGAAGGGGCACTACATTAGCCCATGTTTTGGAGGATACAGGTTCATCGCTGAATGTCTTACCCAAGAATGCTCGGGACATGTTAGATTGCAAAGGACTCACGCTAAAGCTCAGTAACATTGTGGTGAGGGCCTTCGACGGTTCTAAAAGAATGGTGCACGGGGAGGTGAACATCCCTATCAAAGTTGGTACTCATACCTTTAATTCCACCTTATATGTGATGGACATCCTCCCGTCTTATTCCTGTTTATTGGGTCGACCTTGGATCCATGGGGCTGGTGCTATTACTTCTACCCTGCATCAGATGCTGAAGTACCCAGTCAATGGGAAAATTATCACAGTCCATGGGGAGAAGGAATACATGGTAAGCCACCTGAACTCTTTCAGGAATGTTGAAATGGACGACGAGTTCATTGAGACCCCCTGTCATAACTTTGAGAAGGTTCCACAGACAAATGCTGCGACCAAGACCACTGCCAGTGTTCTAAAGACTACTAGACCTCCACTGAAGATGGCTTCTTTTAAGGATGCCAAGGCAGTAATCGAAGAAGGTGGGTGTACCATTTGGGGCCAACTTCAGGATATTCCCTACAAATATGACAAATTTGGTTTGGGTTTTACTTCAGGAGCCCATAGAGTTGTTCTTAGTGCTTGCACCGGGGGACTTCCATTACAGATCAACAACCATGAAGTCAATGCTCTGGAAGACAGTGATAGTGATTATGACTTGGACAAGTGGATCTTCTCAATCATCAGCGATGGACTCATCAATTGGGAGGCCAAAGATTTTGTTCCCATTACTTTTATTCAAGAGTAATTTGTCTTTTTGTTTTTGAGGATATGTAATATTTGAAAAATTGAAACTTTAAAGCCTCGTGTCTTACCCGAGGCACAATGGTCTATTTGTGAGGGTCATTACTTCTTTTGCATATGTCATTAATAAAACATTGGACGTCTTACATACAAATTTTACGCTCTTTTTTTTTCTTTCCTGCCTTTTTACTTTATCAAAAAATATACAGCTATGCTCTTACACACACCCACATATCAAACTGTAGACCCACATCCACTCTGGATCCCATTGATATTAGTTCTGCTATTGCCAATTATGACTTTGAAAATCCAATCTTCCAAGCCGAGGACGAAGGTGAGGAAGATTGTGAGGTACCAGGAGAACTTGCCAGACTGTTACAACAGGAAGAAAGGGAAATACATCCTCATGAAGAGTTGGTTGAGACCGTTAACTTGGGTACTGAAGAGAAAAAGAAAGAAGTCAAGATAGGTCCCGATCTGCAGCATAGTGTCATAGAGCTGTTAATATAGATGCTACATGACTATGTTGAGGTTTTTTCCTGGTCATATGAAGACGTGCCGGTACTTGACATTGATATTGTGGTTCATCGACTACCGGCGAAAGAGGATTGCCCTCCCGTAAAACATAAGGTTCATCGTATGCGGCCACAAACGTCAGACAAGATCAAGGTTGAAGTCATGAAACAGTTCAACGTTGGTTTCTTAGTTGTCACCTATTATCCATAATGGGTTGCTAACGTTGTTCCAGTACCTAAGAAGGATGGTAAGGTACGTATGTGTGTGGATTTTAGATACATGAATAGGGCAAGCCCCAAGGATGACTTTAGGCTTCCCCATATCGATATTCTGGTTGACAACACCCCACAACATAAGGTATTCTCCTTCATGGATGGTTTCTCCGGATACAATCAGATCAAGATGGAACCCGAAGACATGGAGAAAACGAACTTTATCACACAATGGGGCACTTTCTGTTACAAAGTTATGCCACTTGGGTTAAAGAACGCCGGGGCAACCTATCAGCGTGCCATGGTAGCTTTGTTTCATGATATGATCCATCAGGAGATAGAGGTCTACGTTGATAATATGATAGACAGGTCTCAGACTGAAGAAGAGCACCTTCATCATCTACAGAAACTGTTTGAAAGACTGAAAAATACAAACTGAGGTTGAACCTGAATAAGTGCACCTTTTGGGTAAGATCTGGTAAGCTCTTAATTTTCGTTGTCAGCGGAAAAGGCGTTGAAGTAGACCCTGCAAAGGTTAAAGCTATACAAGAAATGCCAACTCCCCACACGGAGAAGGAGGTTAGAGGTTTCCTGGGATGTCTGAACTATATTGCCAGATTCATTTCCCATATAACCGCTACTTGTGAGCCAATCATCAAATTACTGAAGAAAGATCAAGCAGTGAAATGGAATGACGATTGCCAGAATGCCTTTGACAAAATCAAGGAATATATTCAAGAGCCTACAATTTTAATGCTTCTAGTTGAAGTAAGATCTCTAATCGTGTACTTAACGGTGTTTGAGAACTCAATGGGGTGTGTGTTGGGGCAGCATGACGAGTCTGGTCGAAAAGAGCATGCAATACTTCCTTAGAAAAAACTTTACCGACTGTGAAACAAGATACTCACTGCTCGAGAAAACTTGTTGCGCTTTGGCATGGGCTGCTCTCCGATTGAGACAGTATATGTTGGGTCACACTACCTTTTTTATATCTAAAATGGATCCTATCAAATACATCTTTGAGAAGCCCTCTCTGTCCGGAAGAATAGCAAGATGGAAAATGATCCTGACCGAATACGACATTCAGTATATAACTCAGAAAGCAATTAAGGGAAGTGTATTAGCTGATCATTTAGCTCATCAGGCTATGGATGACTACCAATCCGTGAATTTTGAGTTCTCAGATGAGAACATCATGTTAGTAACTGATTGTGAAGAACCTGGACCGAATGAAGGACCTGAAAAAGGATTCCGATGGACTATGGTTTTTGATGGAGCTTCCAACGCTCTTGGCAATGGCATCGGCGTTGTGATCATATCTCCTGAAGGTTGTCATACTCCTTTCACTACCAGGCTATGTCTCAATTGTACCAACAATATGGCTGAGTATGAAGCATGCATTATGGGTCTCAAAGCTACTATCGACTTGAGGATCAAATTCTTGAGTGTATTTGGAGACTCGACCCTAGTAATCAGTCAAATCAAAGGAGAATGGGACACAAAGCATCCTAATCTCATCCCTTACAAAGAGCACGTATTGACACTGATTCCACACTTTGAAGAAGTTTCCTTTAAGCATTTTCCACAAGAAGAAAATCAACTAGCGGACGCGCTAGCTACTATGTCAGCCATGTTCAAGGTCAGATGGGATAATGAGGCTCCTCAGATCACTATTGAAAGAATGGATGAACCTGCATACTGTCACGAGAATGGTACTGAAGAAGTAGTGGGCAAGCCTTGGTTCCATGAAGTTAAAAGATATCTTAAAGCCCAATAATATCCTGAGGGAGCTTCAATCAATGATAAGAAGTTCCTAAGAAGGTTCTCTACCAAGTTTTTGCTCAGTAACGAGATCCTATATAAACGCAATCATGATTCTACCTTGCTTCAGTATGTAGACAAGAGTGAGGCGGAAAAGATTATGGATGATTTGAATGAAGGTACCTTCGGCTCTCATTCCAGTGGGCACACGATGGCTAAAAAGATTCTACGGGCAGGATACTATTGGTCCACTACAGAAGCAGAATGTTATCAGCATTTGCGAACTTGTCACAAATGCCAGATCTATGCTGATAAAGTACATGTGCCTCCGGTTCCTCTAAACGTTTTGACTATTCCCTGGCCATTTGCAATGTGGGGCATAGAAATGATTGGAGACATCAGACCTACAACTTCTAATAGTTATCGCTTCATCCTGGTTGCCATTGATTACTTCACGAAGTGGGTTGCGGCAACTTCATTTGCTTCTGTTACCAAGAACGTTGTGACTCGATTCATCAGACATAACCTCATCTGTCGGTATGGTATTCTGGAAAAAATCATTACGGATAATGGTACCAATCTTAATAACACTATGATCACCGACCTCTGCATGCAATTCAAGATCCAACATCATAACTCTTCTCCTTATCGGCCGAAGATGAATGGCACTATAGAAGATGCTAATAAAAATATCAAATAAATCATACAGAAGATGACGGTGACATACAAAGTATGGCATGAGATGTTAACATTTTCTCTTCATGGTTAACGTACCACCATGCGCACATCAACAGGGGCAACTCATTTCTATTTGGTATACGGTATGGAAGCTGTCCTACCCATTAAAGTCCAGATCCCTTCCTTGATAGTCATAAAGGATGCAGGGCTGAGCGAAGATGAATGGATTCAGACTCGACTTGACCAATTAAACCTGGTTGATGAGATGAGACTTGCGGTTGTCTGTCATGGTCAAATGTACCAGAAACGTAGGATAAAAGCTTTTAACAAGAAAGTCATATGTTAAGTATATCAAGCTAGTGACCTAGTGTGATACGGTTGGAGAACTGACATGAGGGTTTTGTGTTTGATCGCAAATGTTGCGGTTAGAAAGAGTCGCCACCGACTTTTCTTTTATCCAAAAGGAAAGGTGAAAAAGCACAGGAAAGACCTTTGAGATTATTTCTTGAGTTCGGGGGGTAGATTATGAAAAGGGAAGGTATTAGCACCCTTTTCATCCATGGTTTTCCATGGGCTCTTAGTTACTTGCTAGATCACTTGCTTTTGTTTGAAATTGTGCTTTGTGTGGTTTTTTGAAAGTATTTTGTAAAGAGGCCATTGTTTAGGCAATCTTCGTAATGATTCTTGTTTGTAAGAATGTATACAAAGATGTTGATCTTTTAAAAATGTTTTCAAGTTTTGTAATATGTTTTGAAAGTGTGTGTGTTTGTTTTGAAAATAGCAAGGATGTTTGTTTATTAAATAGAGCAAGTAATTAGGAGCAATCTACCTACTCAAATGTCTTTCTTGTTCATTTTCTTTTCTTTTGAAATTGTTGTATTACCATTGATATGGTAAGCAACCTTATCTTTGGATGTAAACGGGACGGGCGTGGGTCATCGTATAACCATGATTAGTAATGTTTCAAGGTATCTTAGCATTTTTTCTTTAGGGACTAAGATCATTTGGAAGACAACTTAGATAACATCATTGAGGGACTATGATCTTGTATTTGCTTGTTTTTGCTAAGATACCTTACATGCGTAATATGACCATTTTGTACAAGGAAACCAAGTTGAATAACCCTAGGGGTGCTTGTGTGCAAGTGTATTGTTTTCATGCTTGTTTTTGTCTTGAATTAGGGTTTTCTAAATATTGGTTTTAGTCTTTCCATACAAACCCTAATTACTAGCATGTTATATAAAAGCGATAGATTGCGAAATTTAAAGTTACTACGCTATTACAACATTTGTGGGGAGGGGTTGTACAAGTTGAATGAGGATTGCAAGAATGTAAACCTAGTTAATCTATTACAACCAAATTGAATTTGTACAAGAATTGAAATAATGTATAGAAATAAATAAATGTACAAAAATGTGAAATGTAAAGTAAATTAGTATTTTATTTGGTTTTTATGAGAAAAAGGGGAAATTGTTTTAACCTAATTAATTAAAAGAAAATAATTAATTAAACTTAAATTTATTAAGAAAAGATTTAGATAAAACCCTAGTTAAAAGAAAATAAGTTTAAGAAAGATATTTTTTGGTATTTTTATGTCTTGAAAATATTTATAGTATTATAAAGTATTTTTGGCCTTTTTTATATTAAAATAAATATATTTTAATAGGTGTAAAAATAATACTAACCTAGTTTTAATTAAATTTACAAGACTAGTTAATAAAAGTAAATAATGTATAGTTAAATAAAATATTTTTTGTGAGAAAAATAAAATAAACTAAGTTAAAATGAAAATCTATTTTTTTGTGATTTTTTAATGATTTTTTACCATTATAAAAATAATTAAGAAGATAAATAATAAAGAAAATAAGAAAATAAAATAAAATTGGGCCAAGGGTGTATAAATGAAATGGGGGGTTAGCCAGCAAAAACAAAAAACAAGCCAGGCCCAAAGAGGCCCAGCGCCTGCAAAAAAAACAAAAGTCAGGAAGCAAAAATATGAAAAAATCAAAAGGGTACCGCTGGGGCTCGAACCCAGGTCCCATAGGTTACAGGAGCGCGCTTCTACCACTGGGGTGGCTATACATCCGATAATACAAATGAAACAATAAATATGTAAGGCAAAACGTGTTCTGAAGACTTCATCTTCAACCTCCAGCCAGACCAACTGTAACTTGCTCATTTCTCATCAAAAATGAAAACTATAAACATGAAACTTGTAGCAAATTTTCTCACGATACCAGAAATGTAAAGTATTAAAACTATAGATCAAAGATAAGAAAGAATTTTAATGGCCCTAATCTGAACCCTAAAAATTTCAGAAGTTTCAGTTTCAAAATTCTCTAAGCTCAAGCAAAATTAATGGAAATTAAGGACATGGTTAGCTTCAGGGCAATGATATCTACATGTTTTATTCACAAATAAACTATTGATGATGCCTGTATGAAGAGTTCCAAGTTGAGAAAACTTACCTCAAAACTGGAAATCGTGTTTGGAGTTTGAGCTTGTTTCAAGTGATGGTGATGATCAGGTTAGCTTCCTTGAGGTCCTAGGAAGCAAGTGCAATGGTTTGCTTGAGTTGAGAGTGGCTGAAATGACTTGGAGAATTCAATGTGAAATGCTCTGTTTTTGGTTATGGAAGATAGGGTAAATGATTTCACAGAAATGAAACAGGTACAGGGATAAGTTACACTTGATGTAAGGAAGCTTTAGAAACTAAAAGGCCAAGAAATGCACGAGGGAAATGGGAGTTTGAGGTTCAAGGTCAGAAACTGTGCAACAATGGAGTTTTTGGGCTATTTATGATTTGAGAGAGTTTTGGTGTATTTCAGGATGTTCAAGCTCGTGTTCTAGCTCACAAATAGTGACTCTATTTATAAGCAACAAGTTTGGAATGCTCTAGTTGATCAGAATTCAAATTTACATGTTTAAGTTAAACATGTGATTTTTTGACAAAATAAGTTTCCATGCCTTGTGTACTTACTAATATAGAGTGATTATGCTTTAAACAAGCTTGCTTCTGACTTTGTGGATGAAGTGTGATCAGAAGAAACAAGTTAGAGGCTCAATGTGAACTTTATGCAAAAAGCATGCTTTACAAGAATGGCATTGTTAACTTTGTGCCATAAATGGAAATGCAACTTGGACATTAGCTTAATTGCTTGGATCAAAGCCCTAACAACTGTGTAAACATTTAATTATGGAGTGACAAAAAATTTTGAGGCCTGCAAAGCTAGGATTATGCAGCCTAGCATGGATTTGGTTCAAGTGTTCATAAAAAATGACTTGTAATTCAAGTGACAAAACCCTAACTTCATCTCTTCGATTCTCCCTACTCAAGAATGATATCAAGGAATTTTTGGACATTTTGGAAAGCTTGCAATGTGCTCTACAACCCATCTTTGAATTGCTTTTGAATATTCCCCTTGGAACTATATGAAAAAGTGGCATGAAGTTGGGCCAAAATCCTGACCAAATTAGGGCAAGATTTCACTAACTATTTAGTTTCATGACCCTATGTTCATAAAATTATAACTTGAGATCCAAGCATTTTTGGAAGGAGTTTTGTAAATCAAAGTTGTAAATTTCATGGAGATCTACAACTTTCATGTTGGAAGTTTCTCTTGAATCATCTTGCATCATGGTGAAGATTTTGTCCAAATTTATGAAAAAGCATGAAATTTCCAACACTTTTTTGATTTCTAGATGAATAAGTTTCATATTTTGACATGTTTTGATGAATTATGATCTTTGGCACTTGAATTTGACCAAAAAGTCAAAGTTTGACTTTTCAGTATACAGTTGATTTTTGATCAGTTGACTGCAAAATTCATCTGTCAATGCAATGGGCTTGCAATGTTTTGAACCATGTTATTTGGTAAAAATTATGCAATTGGACTCTCGAGATAATTCCTTAAACCAATTGACCATTTTCTAGGTCAAAAACCAGAAATTGCCCTTTCCCAATAAAAACCCTAATTTTGACCAATTTGCCCTTTTTGAGATTTGATCAAATTTCTTGAGGAGTTGTGGTCAAAACTTGATCAAATGATACATATGAGTTTATAATGTTGATGTGGATAAAAAATTATTGAGTTTGACTATAAATTGGCCATGATTGACTTTTTCCCCAATACAGCTGATTTTTAGGTCAACTGCTCAATTGACTGAGCAAAAATGTGATCCAAGGCTTGAAACTTGACATGAATAATCTTGGGGGTCCATGATGATCCATGAAAGTCACATGGGACATTGGAAGCTCAAATATCCTTGTGCAATCTCAAACCCTAATTTTGGTCATCAGTGCATAAGGAGGTGTCTTGAGTTGATCAAATCCTAATGCAGTCTTAAGCCTAAGGAGATCTTGTGAGAAAATTCTTGATAAGTGATACGGAAAATTTTGGGGTATAACAGCTTCCCCTGTCCAATCTTCTTAAGCCTGAAGAGTTAGATTGGCATGTTTTTCCATTCGTGGCTTGAAGGTGGAAGATGATTGGACACTCGAGTGTCTAGAAATTTTCACTAGACGATGTGATGGTAGAGGGAATTTTCTTAAAGATTCCATTTAGAGAGGTAATAGAAAGTTGTTGGAGATGGGCTTGCAGAGTCCATCCAAGAGTGATTGTTGAATTGTAATTTGTGAGCTGAAAGAACGAGTATCAGAATGGTGTTCGTGTCCGGAACGTATCTGAACTGTATTTGGAAGCTGGTTTTGAATGAGTATCAGAATGGCATCTGTGTATGGAGCATATTTGTACTGTATCTGGAAGTTAAGATTTCGAATGAGCATAAGAATGGCATCCGTGTCTGGAGCGTATCTGTATTGTATCTGAAAAAGAGTCTAAATGAGTATCAGAATGGCGTTTGCGTCTGGAGCGTATCTGAATTGCATCTGAGAGTTGACTCTGAATGAGTATCAGAATGGCATCCACGTCTGGAGTGTATCTGAACTGTATCTGAGAGTTGACTCTGAATGAGTATCAGAATGGCATCCGTGACTGGAGCGTATCTGAACTGTATTTGAAAGTTAGATCTGAATGAGTATCAGAATGGCATCCGTGTCTGGAGCGTATCTGAACTGTATCTGAAAGTTGGTTCTGAATAAGTATCAGAATGGCATCCGTGTTTGGAGCGTATCTAAACCGTATATGAAAACTTTGAACATTGTTAATTATAGTCATTAACCTTATCCTGAAAAGGGTAAAATGGTAGCTAAAATGCAAAGTTGTGTTGTATGAAATGCATGGTATGATGCATTCGTGCTATCAATGTTTATGATATATGGATACAATGTATGCGTACGTGAGTTGGTTTATTATGGTATTTGATGGATTGAGGAAAATAAATCCCTGACTGCTGCTGGGGATATGGAGTATAAGTCTTCATGTTATGAAGTCTAAGTGTTGATGCATTTCTGCTTGGAGAAATAAACTATGTTGTAAGGGAGATATCATATACTTCTTGTAAAATCCTATTGGGGAATCCTGAGAAATTTGACGACTTCTACTGGGGATTGATAACTGGAAGCTCTGTCCCACTGAGGATTAAAAACTGCACACTGCGGGGGATTATGGAAATAGCATAGAGATTTCCCAACCTCTTAAAGCCATCAATAATTATATTCAAATGCGTATGTTCAAAAATGAATCATTGGACGTTTTTGTAAACAAAAACACAAGAGTAAAGAAAAAAACAGATAGTTTTGCACTTTCAAAGGGATATATTTGTATTGACTTTGAGTAAGTATTTTTTTAGAATGAGAAGAACATTCTAGAAAGAGAAATCCGTCGTAAAAAATGAAAATTTTGATACAAAGAAAAGATAGCTATGTGCAATAATCCCATGGGGTTCCCATTCTGCTATAGCCTTTGTATCTACGAGCATCTTGTCTATTTGTTGCCTAGTCCGAAGATAATTGAATCGATCAAAACCTCTGAGTTTGTCAGTTGAAGCCAAAGGTTGTCCGTAAGGTGATCCAATGGGACATAGTCATGCGCTTTAATTCCCTAACTTTTTCCTGGACTGCCCTTTCGGGTTTTCAGTCCATCGGGAAACCCTTTTTTACCCAAGCCGCCCTTTCGGGTTTTCAACTTGCCGGGTGTAAAAGTTTTTGTTTTATCCCTAATTTTTGCCCAAGCCGCCCTTTCGGGTTTTCAACTTGTCGGGTGTACAAATTTTTTTGTTTTATCCCTAATTTTTTCCCAAACCTTTTGGTTCGCCGAGATGCCCTTGTTGTGCCTAGGTGTGTCAACCTAGCGGGTCTCTTATGCGTAGTATCTTTTGACTATGTCTGCGTTCGCAGGGTGCGGTAGGTCATCACCATCCATGGTGGTCAAGATCATCGCACCACAAGAGAATATGTTTTTTATTACAAATGGTCCTTCGTATGTAGGAGTCCATTTTCGCATGAGATCACCTTGGGGCAGTATGATACGTTTGATCACTAGATTCCCAAATTTATACACTTGGCATCTGACCTTTTTGTTGAAATCCTTGATCATCTGATTTTGATACATTTGACCATGACAAACATCAGTAAGCCTTTTCTCATTAATCAAGTTTAGTTGATCAAGTCGAGTCTGGATCCAATCGTCTTCATTCAGCCCTGCATCCTTCATAATTCTCAGAGAGGGGATCTGGACCTCAATAGGCAAGAAAGCCTCCATGCCGTATACTAGAGAATAGGGTGTTGCTCTGGTTGATGTGCGAGTTGTGGTACGATATCCGTGGAGAGCGAATGGTAGCATCTCATGCCAGTCTTTATATGTGAATGTCATTTTTTGTATGATCTTTTTAATGTTCTTATTCGCGGCTTCGACAACACCATTCATCTTCAGCTGGTAAGGGGAAGAATTGTGATGCTGGATCTTGAACTGCTCGCACAGGGCAATGATCATAGTATTGTTCAGGTTCGTACCATTTTCCATAATGATCCTCTCCGGGATATCGTACGGACAAATGAGATTCTGCTTGATGAATTGGGCGATAACATTCTTGGTAACGGAAGCGAAAGAAGCTTCCTCCACCCACTTTGTAAAATAGTCAATGGCCACTAAGATGAAGCGGTGTCCATTGGAGGCTCTTGGATTGATTTCCCTAATCATATAAATGCCCCATATAGCAAAGGGCCAAGGAGCCGTCAAAACATTCAGAGGAACCGGAGGTACGTGCACGTTGTCAGCATAAATCTGACACTTGTGGAAGGTTCGAGAGTGTTGATAGCAATCTTCTTCCATGGTAGAACAATAATAGCCTTCCCGTAGGATTTTATTTGCCATCGTATGCCCACTGGAATGGGTGCCAAAAGTGCCTTCATGTAACTCAGCCATAATCCTTTCAGCTTCAACCTTGTCTAGGCACCGAAGTAACACCGAGTCATGGTTGCGTTTGTAAAAGATGACATTACTAAGGAAGAATTTAGCAAAGAATCTCCTTAAGAACTTCTTATCATTGACTGAAGCTCCTTCAGGATATTCTTGAACGTCGAGATACCTCAAGACTTCGTGAAACCAAGGATGGTCCACCATTTCTTCAGTATTAATCTTGTGACAGTGTGCTGGTTCATCCCTTCGTTCAATGGTGATCTGGGGAGCCTCGCTATCCCATTTAAATTTAAACATAGATGACATTGTGGCTAGTGCGTCTGCTAGTTGATTTTCTTCTCGCGGGAAGTGCTCGAAGGTAATCTCCACAAAATGTGGGAGAAACGTCAAAACATGTTCTTTGTAAAGGATAAGGTTAGGGTGTTTGGTGTCCCATTCCCCTTTGATCTAGATGATAACCAAAGCTAAATCTCTGAATACATTCAATTATTTGATCCCCAAGTTTATGGCAGCTTTGAAACCAATGATGCACGCTTCATATTCCACCATGCTATTTGTACAATTGAAGCCGAGTCTTGCAGTAAATGGAGTATGACACCCTTCAGGAGATATGCGTATTGCACCAATACCATTGCCGAGTGCGTTAGATGCCCCCCATCAAAAACCAGGGTCCACTGGGATCCTTGTTCAGGTCCATCATATGGACTGAGTTTTTCATAGTTGTTTACCATCATGATGTCTTCATCTGGGAATTCAAACTTCATGGACTGGTAGTCTTCTACAGCTTGGTGAGCAAGGTGATCAGCTAGTACACTGCCCTTTATTGCTTTCTAGGAAGTATACTGTATATCATATTCTATCATGATCACTTTCCATCTCTCTATTCTCCCAGAGAGAGCAGGTTTCTCAAAGATGTATTTTATCAGATCCATTTTAGATATCAACAAGGTAGTATGGGTCAGCATATACAGTCTTAGTCGGCGAGCAACCCATGCCAGAGCACAACAATTTTTCTCGAGCAGTGAATATCTTGTTTCACATTCTGTATACTTTTTGCTCAGGTAATAAATGGCGTGCTCTTTTCGGCCAGACTAGTCATGCTGTCCCATCACACACCCCATTGAATTTTCCAAAACTGTCAGATACATGATCAATGGTCTTCCCCCAACTGGTGGCATTAAAACAGGAGGCTCTTGCAAATAATCTTTGATTTTGTTAAAAGCAATTTGGCACTCATCATTCCATTTGACTACCTGATCTTTCTTCAGTAGTTTGAAGATTGGTTCACAGGTAGCTGTCAGGTGAGAAATGAATCTGGAAATGTAGTTCAAGCGTCCCAAGAATCCTCTGACTTCTTTCTCAGTACTAGGAGTAGGAATCTCTAGTATAGCTTTCACCTTGGCAGGATCTACTTCAATACCTTTATTTCTGACGACAAAGCCTAGGAGTTTACCATACCTTACTCCAAATGTGCACTTATTTGGGTTCAACCTCAACTTGTCTTTCTTTAGCCTCTCAAACAGCTTTTGTAAATGATCAAGATGCTCTTCTTCTGTTTGAGATCTAGCTATCATGTCGTCCACATAGACTTCTATTTCGTGATGCATCATGTCGTGAAATAGAGCTACCATGTCACGTTGATAGGTTGCCCCGCATTCTTCAGTCCGAATGGCATAACCTTGTAGCAGAATGTGTCCCACTGTGTGACAAAAGTTGTCTTCTCCATGTCTTCAGGCACCATTTTGATTTGGTTGTAACCTGAGAAACCGTCCATGAAGGAAAACACTTTATGCTGTGCTGTATTGTCAACTAGGATGTCAGTGTGGGGAAGTGGGAAATCATCCTTATGGATTTCCCTAATCAAATCTCTGTAGTCCATGTACATTCGTACCTTACCGTCTTTCTTGGGCACGGGAACAACATTGGAAACCCATTGCAGATAGGAGGTGACGGCCAAGAATCCAGCATTAAATTGTTTCATGACTTCTGCTTTAATATTTTCTGACTTGTCAGGTCGCATACGACGAACCTTTTGTTTTACTGGTGGACAGTCTTCTCTTGTAGGTAGACGATGTACCACAATAGTTGGATCAAGTCCTGGCATGTCTTCATACGACCAGACAAAGACCTTAACATACTCGTGTAACAACTGAATCAACCGCTCCTTGACGCTGGGTTCCAGGTTGGCACCCACTTTGACCTCTATTTTGTCTCCTTCAGCACCTAGGTTGATTGTATCCACGGGTTCCTCGTGGGGCTGAATGGTTCTCTCTTCTTATTGTAGCAATCTGGCAAGTTCCCCTGGTACTTCACAATCTTACTCACCTTCGTCTTCGGCTTGGTAGATTAGATTTTCAGAGTCGTAAAAGGGCATAGCAGAACCGTTATCCATGGGATCCCGAATGGATGTAGAGATGCATTGTGAGTGTGAGTGTGTGTAAGGGTATATCTATCTTTGAAAGAAATGAAAAATTTAAAAGAGAAAAACAATGAGCACAAAGTTTGTATTCAAAACGTCCATAATTCATTGATGTCATATGGAAATGGGATAATAACCATTACAAATGGACCATTGTGCCTCGGGTAAGACACAAGATTTTAAGAGTTTGAATTGTTTTAATATTACAGCTCCAACAAAATGTAAAGACAAATTACTGTGGGATAAAAGTGATCGGGACAAAATCTCTAGCCTCCCAGTTGCTGAGCCCTCCACTGACAGTTGGGAAGATCCAATCCTCCAGGTTACAGCCATCTTCATCATCCTCTACCGCGTTGACTTCACGGTTGTTGATCTTCAGGGGTGGTCTTCCAGCACGAGCTTAGCATACAACCTTCTGAGCACTTGAAGTGAAACCTAGGCCAAAGTTGTCATATTTGTATGGGATATCTGGGAGTTATCCCCAAATAGTGCACCCACCTTATTCTATTACTTCTTTTGCATCCTTCAAAGATGACATCCTTAGTGGAGGCCTTGTGATCTTAGGAACTTGAGACACAACCTTGGTTATTGCCACATCTTGCGGGACTTCTTCAAAGTGTTGGAATGGAGTTTCAATAAATTCACCATCTAATTCCATATATCTGAAGGAATTGAGATGGCTGATCATATACTCTTCTTCTCCATGAACGGTGATAATCTTCCCTTGAATTGGATACTTTAGCATTTGGTGCAACGTAGAAGTAACAACGCCAACATTGTGAATCCATGGTCGGCCTAGCAAGCATGAATATGAAGGGCGGATATCCATTACATAAAAAGTTGAATCAAATGTTTGGGTTCCAACCTTTATGGGGATATCCACTTCCCCATGTACCATCCTTTTTGAGCCATCAAAATCCCTCACTACTATGTTGCTTGGCTTTAATGTCAATCCCTCACAGTCAAGCCTATCAAGAGCTTTTTAGGCAATACATTCAGAGATAAGCCAGTGTCTGCCAAAACATGAGCCAAGCTTGTGCCCCTACATTCAACTGAGACATGAAATGCCTCATTATGCTTCCTTCCTCTTGGCGTTAAATTAGCATCTGAAAAACCAAGACCATTATCTGCAGTCAAGCAGGCTACGCCGTCTTGGAACTGGTCGGCAGATGTTTCTTGGGGTACATGAGCAGTCTTCAGGAATTTTACCAAGGCTTTTTCATGCGCCTCGGAACATAGTAGTAAAGCCTGCATGGAAATTTTAGATGGAGTTTGCCTAAGTTGTTCAACTACATCGTAGTCGCTTCTTTTTATGATCTTTAGAATTTCCTCCATCTCTTTCCGGGAGGTCTCGGGGATAGCCAATGATTATGCCTTTGTTCGGACAGGCTGAATCAGAATAATTTTACCTCGAGTCTCGGTTGACTCGGAAGCAGAGATGTCAGTAGGAGTAATAGCATGGATTGTAATAGCTTTGTCAGTTGGAGCATTGGTGGAGATGATTTTGGGACTGGTAATAGCCTTCGGAGGAGAAACAACAACATGAATGATTACGGGTCCAGAAACTACTTTTGGGGGAGAAATTTATGGAGAGAATATCCTTCCGCTTCAGGTAATCTTACTAGTCAAGACAATGTTACTGACATCAGAGTTATATTTCTCGGAACTTGAATCTTCGGCAGCTGGCCAATCTTGCTTGATACCATGGTAGTAGACATCCCCTCCATAATTCCATGGTACGGTTTTGTCTGACAAATATGGTACTGGTCCAGGCATTGTAATTATCAAAGGAGCTACTTTTGTAATTGATGTAATTCTAACGAGTCTTTTGGTGGAGACCCTGGAAGAATTGTCGGAAATGGTCACGATGGAAACATCATTTTAAGAAACGGGTGAAACAAAAGTCTTTTTGAACAAAATCTCCTTGTTATCTATTAGGAAATGAACGCCTGCTTTCAACAAAGGACAGCTGGTTAGTGAGGATAAACATAAATGACAGCTTTCATCACAGTCTGAGAAAACACTGGAATTCAATAAGTTTCTTTTGATAATCAGGAGTGGGGTCATAAGTTCATTAACTGAAGTAACAAACATATCTTCCTCAATAGCATGGGAATTATGGCCATGTTTGGGCATAGGGGAAAAAATGACATTGGGCTTTTCCGGCGCATCGAATTCAATCTCTTTGGCTTCAAGGAGGTCTTGTACTTTGTTCTTTAAAGCCAAACAGTTGCTAGTGGCATGGCCAGGACTCTCAGAATGGTATGCACAACGGTCATTAGGATGATAGTGATGAGATGTTGTGTTAGGTTTCTTTGGAGCTTCTTTCAAAGTCACTAGGTTGGATCTTAGCAAGTGTGGCAATACTTGAGGTAAGGTCATGTTAATTCTGGTGAATTGTCTGATTGTTCTTTCCATCCTTGGTTGTTTGTTTCTTTGCTGATCAGGCGCAGGTTTAGGAATCATAACAACCCTCACCATTGGACGGCATTCGTCCCTATCTTTATTTCTCTGAGGATAAACAACAACCACTTCCTTATTTCCGATGAATTGTTTCCTTACAGCAGCAGAGGATGCATCTTTTTGAATCTTTCCACTTTTTATTCCAGCTTCTACCCTTTCTCTGGTCAATATTAGTTCAGTAAAACCTGCTGATGAACTCCCAATTAGGTGATTGAAGAAGGGAACAGACAAGGTGCCCCAAAACATGTCTATTAATTCTCTTTCAGATATAGGAGGTTGAACTCTTCCGGCCAAATCTCTCCATTTTTGTGCATAGTCCTTGAAGCCTTCATTTGAAACCATGGCCATACTCTGGAGTTGAGTACGGGTAGGCGCAAGATCAATATTGTATTGGTATTGTTTGTAAAAGGTTGCAGCAAGATCTTCCCAATTATGAACATTGGCTCTTTCTAACTGATAAAACCAATCAAGTTGAGTTCCAGATGGACTGTCTTGGAAGAAGTGTACCCATAAATCTTTGTCAGCGGTATGGGGCTGGATTTTCCTCACATAGGACCAGAGATGCATTTTGGGGCACGAGACTCAGTCGTATTTGGCGAACACGGGTGCTTTTAATTTTGGAGGAATGACAATTCCTGATACCAGCCCCAACTCCTCAATGTCCAATCCAGGCACTTTTTGGATTTTCATTGCACTCAACCGCTCTTCTAGATGCTTATACTTGTCGTCGGCTGGAGGGTATTATTCTTCATAATAGTCTTATTCTTCCTCTTCCTCTTCTGAATCAGACTGAACAACTGTTTCCTTACCCTTCCAATCTTAGTTGTCTCACTCACCGGATGTCGTTGCAAAGTCTAAGGCCCTTCTTGTCAGCCCTTGGAATCTTCTTCCCATGTTCAGAATTCCAGTTATCTTCTTCGTCTTCTTTTTCTTCTCCTCAACCAACAAGGTCTTCAACTCTTCTTGTCCTTTTTCCAAAGTTAAGAACAATTGTTGAAACTGTGTATTCTGAGCTTAGAGGTCCTTCACCGTTTGCTCGAGATCCATCTTACTGAAATAAACAGTAGAGAGATAAGGAGACTTGTTGCAAGAAACTTGTTTATGTTATGATGAATGATAAATGCGTATGCAATGATTTCAAGGATTTTTAAAATTCAAATTTGTTTTAGATAAAAAGGAAACACACATTATATTAATAATTTAAAGTTTTGAGTACATCAATGCCTTCTTGGGCAAAACAAATACAAGAAACTCTAAGATAGAAAGGTAGTACACATCCTTTTTGGTGAAATGTAGGCATTCAAAGTCTGATCCTCATGAAGTAGCCTAGTGAGTTCCAAAACCTTATTCTCGTTTGCGTAGAATTGGGCTTCAAAAGTATCTCTCTCCCCCTTGAGTTGTATCCAATCTCTTTGTAAGTATTCAAGAGATTTGGGCATGTCAGGATGTAGGATAGTGTATGGAACATCTCCTTCTATGACATGCTCAATGATTACCGGGAGAATGGAAGGATAAGGCATCATACGACTCTGAGCACGAGTTCGTACCCATTTGAGGTAAGGCTCAAGAGGGATGGAATTCTTGTGCCCCAATGTCTTTCTATCTACCTTGTTTAACATCCTCCAAGCATTGATAAATCTATGGCGAAGGCTTTGATCATCGTTGTCGTAGTCAAATACCAAACCTTGAATCATCATCTCGTGCGGGCCATCCCTTCGGGCATAACCAAACTGTCTTAAAGCTAAGCAGGGGTTGTAGGTGATACCTCCCCTAATGCCAAGTAAAGGGACATTAGGAAATTCCCCAAAATGGTCAATAATAGTAACATTCTCTATGGATCGGGAGCACCAATGAATGTCTGAATATTTGAGTGTCATCAACCTTTGTGACCACCTTGAACCTTGCTCGTTCTTTAATACAGATTGGGGAAGATGTGAAATAAACCATCTTTCTAAGATAGGAGTTCAACACATAAGGACACCTTTTTTCCTCATTGTGCGAGTGTGAAAAGAGTGTAGGATATCCCCTAGCAATGTAGGCACCGGGTTGCGGGATATGAAGATTTTGAAGGTGTTCACGTCTATGAGTTGGTCAGGATTTAGAAACAAAACCATCCCATAGATGAGGAGAGCCATAATATCCTCAAAGGCTTTCAGGTCCAAAGAATTCCAACAGTTTTGGGCTTTCTTAAACAAGAACTTTACTAGGAAACCTTTGACATCACTCCTTATTTCCCAATAAGTTGTGACATCAGATGAGTGCAAGTGTACAGCTTAAGAAATCTCTTCTGGATTTGGGTCTCTTTCCGTACCGTTGAATGGTAGTTGATTGAGAATGTGAATTCTCAAGAGTCGGGAGAATTCTTCCAAAGTAGGCACAAGTTGATAGTCGGGAAATGTGAAGAAATGGTGTAAAGGATCAAAGATCTGAAAGAGCACCTTCATCATGTCCTCATCTGTGTTAGAGGTGACCAAGTTGAGTAGGCGACCATGTCTCTCGGTGAATCGAGAGTTTTCAGGAATCCTTGAAGCTAGCTCCTTAAGTTGTGGAGGGATCCTTACAAGATTGACTTGAATGGTTTTCCTGCGAAGAGAATCCATATCCTACAAAACAAGAACAAAGATGAATCCAAAAATCCTTGAAATGGTTAGTGAATGTGTATAATGTTATGATGTTCATGATGTTATGTACAAGTATGTATATACAAAAAAAGAAAAAAATCCTTAGGTTTAGGCTTGCATGGAGTTTTATAGGTAAGTACCCTCTTGAAGTTTAGTTGGCTCAAACCTGTCCTAGTAATAGTAACCGGGTTCTAGGGAGCTCAATATCACCTGTTTGTTTCCTTGGTCATTGTTTCAGCACAAGCCTCTTTAATGGCGACCGAAATATCCCAAGGAACCAAACCTCAATGAGTGTAGTATTGAGTATCTACCAACTTCAGAATGCATCAAAGCCGGTCATCTCACTATATCCTAAAGGCCAAGTTGGTCAAGTAAAGGTTCTAGAAGTTCATTAGTGCTTTATGACATCACTCAACGGCCCCGTATTCTCTTTGATTAACTCAAAGGCTACCGGTACCCACAAATATGTCGCACTAACGTAGCTATTTCTTAGACCATGTCGGTATACCCCGCACAGTTTCCACAATGTATTGCTACTTACCTAAAATGTTTCCCAAATCTGGGTAGAGGATTCAAACCCAAACAAAGAACCATAATGTAAATCATACAAGTCAGACAATGAAAGCAAATAAATGTGATCTAGCCCTAAGGTAAGGGGAAAACTGACTTTAGGGTTTTGCGTTTGATCGCAAATGTTGCGGTTAGCAAGAGTCTCCACCGACTTTTCTTTTATCCAAAAGGAAAGGTGAAAAAGCACAGGAAAGACCTTTGAGATTATTTCTTGAGTTCGGGGGGTAGATTATGAAAAGGGAAGGTATTAGAACCCTTTTCATCCATGGTTTTTCATGGGCTCTTAGTTACTTGCTAGATCACTTGCTTTTGTTTGAAATTTTGCTTTGTGTGGTTTTTTGAAAGTATTTTGTAAAGAGGCCATTATTTAGGCAATCTTCGTAATGATTCTTGTTTATAAGAATGTATACAAAGATGTTTATCTTTTGAAAATGTTTTCAAGTTTTGAAAGATGTTTTGAAAGTGTGTGTGTTTGTTTTGAAAATAGCAAGGATGTTTGTTTTGAAATGGAGCAAGTAATTAGGAGCAATCTACCTACTCAAATGTCTTTCTTGTTCATTTTCTTTTCTTTTGACATTGTTGTCTTACCATTGATTTGGTAAGCAACCCTATCTTTGGATGTAAACGGGACGGGAGTGGGTCATCATATAACCATGATTAGCAATGTTGCAAGGTATCTTAGAATTTTTTTCTTTTGGGACTAAGATCATTTGGAAGGAAACTTAGATAGCATCATCGAGGGACTATGATCTTGTATTTGCTTGTTTTTGCTAAGATACCTCACATGCGTAATATGGCCATTTTGTATAAGGCAACCAAGTGGAATAACCCTAGGGATGCTTGTGTGCAAGTGTATTGTTTTCATGCTTGTTTTTGTCTAGAATTTGGGTTTTCTAAATATTGGTTTTAGTCTTTCCATACAAACCATAATTATTAGCCTGTTATATAAAAGCGATAAATTGCGAAATTTAAAGTTACTACGCTATTACAACATTTGTGGGGAGGGGTGTACAAGTTGAATGGGGATTGCAAGAATGTAAACCTAGTTAATCTATTACAACCAAATTGAATTTGTACAAGAATTGAAATAATGTATAGAAATAAATAAATGTACAAAAATGTGAAATGTAAAGTAAATGAATATTTTATTTGGTTTTTATGAGAAAAAGGGGAAATTGATTTAACCTAATTAATTAAAGAAAATAATTAATTAAACTTAAATTTATTAAGAAAAGCTTTAAATAAAACCCTAGTTAAAAGAAAATAAGTTTAAGAAAGATATTTTTTGGTATTTTTATGTCTTGAAAATATTTATAGTATTATAAAGTATTTTTGGCCTTTTTTATATTAAAATAGATATATTTTAATAGGTGTAAAAATAATACTAACCTAGTTTTAATTAAATTTATAAGACTAATCAATAAAAATAAATAATGTATAGTTAAATAAAATATTTTTTGTGTGAAAAATAAAATAAACTAATTTAAAATGAAAATCTATTTCTTTGTGATTTTTTTATGATTTTTTAACATTATGAAAATAATTAACAAGATAAATAAAAAAGAAAATAAGAAAATAAAATAAAATTGGGCCAAGGGTGTATAAATTAAATGGGGGGGTTAGCCATCAAAAATGAAAATTGTAAACATGAAACTTGTAGCAAATTTTCTCACGATACCAAAAATGTAAAGTATTAAAACTATAGATCAAATATAAGCAAGCATTTTAATGACCCTAATCTGAACCCTAAAAATTTCAGAAGTTTCAGTTTCAAAATTCTCTAGCTTCAGGGCAATGATATCTATATGTTTTATTCATAAATAAACTATTGATGTTGCCTGTATGAAGAGTTTCAAGTTGAGAAAACTTACCTCAAAACTGAAAATCGTGTTTGGAGTTTAAGCTTGTTTCAAGTGATGGTGATGATCAGTTATCTTCCTTGAGGTCCTAGGAAGCTAGTGCAATGGTTTGCTTGAGTTGAGAGTGGCTGAAATGATTTGGAGAAGTCAATGTACAATGCTATGTTTTTGGTTATGGAAGATAGGGTAAATGATGTTACAGAAATGAAACAGGTACAAGGATAAGTTACACTTGATGTAAGGAAGCTTTAGAAACTAAAAGGCAAAGAAACACACGAGGGAAATGGGAGTTTGAGGTTCAAGGTCAGAAAATGTGCAACAATGGAGTTTTTGGGCAATTTCTGATGAGAGAATTTTGGTGTATTTTGTAACGCCTGTAATTTAATTAATTATTTAATTAAATTATTTTTGGAATATTTATGAAGATGTGTTATAATTAATTGGATTTATTTTATTAAATGGAGAATAATATTAGAGATATAATATTATGTGGTGAAATAATATTAGAAGAGTAATATTATTTAATGTGGGCTTATTTTGAGAGAGTAGAATTAATAAGGGGGTGTAGTGGTTTTAAGCCCAATAAGGAATTATAGAATAATAGGGTTATTTTATTATTTATTGTTGGAATAGAAAGAAAGAAGCAGTAGAAAGAATAAGGATTGAGAAGAACGTGCAAGCTGCGTGAGAAGGAGTAAAACGACAAGAACGAAGATTCAACCCAGAAATTGCAGAGCGACCTTCAATCCAAGGTAAGGGTGGGGTTCTGACTCTATAATTGGGTTTATGATGATTGGTATGTGGGATTAGTGATGAGCGTTGTTTTATTCTTGAATTGTGAATATATGATTTATGCATGATGAGAATTGATGAATTTTGATGAATAATGATGTATTGATATTGTGTAATTGCTGTAGAATTAGAAGGTAATTATGGTTAAGAATTGTCACGATTAGATTAAGTTTAGCGCTTTAGGTATGAATCTGTAGTGATGAACAGGGAAGAAGAGACGTAGAATTATTGCAGTGCAGAAAACGCAGAACAATTGCCGTTATGAAAAGTGCAGAATATGCAGGAAGATTTGTGTGTTGCTGTTTCAGAACAATGAAACAATTAGAGAATAGCATTGGCCATACTATTCCTAATTAGGTTAATAACAGGCAAGAATCAAAATAGTAGGATGGAATAAAAAGTAGCAGTTCTGACATTAGAAGTTTTGATGTTATACGTATGTTAGATAGAAATTGCGTTGCACTATTAAAGCATAGGGGTTCTGGTAGTAGGAGTTTTACTAGCCAAAAGATGTGATGATTAGAAGTTTCATCTGATCAGAAGTTGCATTAGTCAGAATTTGTATCTGGTCAGAAGATGGCATTAGTCAGAAGATATGATGATCAGAAGTTGTATCTAGTTAGAAGATGGCATTAATCAGAAGATGTGATGATCAGAAGTTGCATTAGTCAAAATTTGTATTAGTTAGAAGATGGCATTAGTCAGAAGATGAGATGATCAGAAGTAGTATCTGGTCAGAGGTTGAGTGGTCAGAAGATTAGACGATCAGAAGTTGTACCTGGTCAGAAGATGTGACGATCAGAGGTTACGTCATTAGAAGTTGTGTTATTAGAAACTGTGTTGGTTAGAGGTTGCGTGGTCAGAAGTTGTGTTGGCCTTATGCTGTTTTGTGCAGAACGATGAACATTAGATGCTTAGAAGCTGCTATTTGAGCTATAATAGTAGGAAAGTGATGGTCTTAACTTTAGAGTTACAGAATGACAATGTTGATTTACTGTGGAATTAAAATACTGCTGATTTATAAATGAGAAGTTACTAATAATAAATGACGTTTGATGAATTATTTTGATTAAATTGAGATGTTTTGAGATGTTAAATTGAGAAGTTTTGAGATGTTAAATTGATATGTTTTGAGATTATTTGAGATGTTGTAAACTTGGGTGTTACCATTACATTCATGGTTGTTCACATACATTGCATTTCTGAGATGGAGCTTATGCTCGTTGAGATAGCCTAGATTGGCAAATTTTGAGATGAAGGCTATGCCTTGTTAATGCCTCTATTAATTGGCAAATTGTTTTGAGATGGGAGTTCTGCTCCAATGGTACCACATGCATTAGCATAGTATTGAGTCGCATTATATGATTTCATAAAGAAGTGTATTTTGATGTGGATGAATATATATATATATATATATATATATATATATATATATATATATATATATATATATATATATATATATATATATATATATATATATATATATATATATATATATATATATATATATATATATATATATTATTGCTGAGATTGATGTTGATTATGAGATGAGAAGTGGTGATGTTGTTGATCTGATTTAATATATTAATTATCACACGCTTTATTATATTGTTAGATATATCACCCCTTCTGTTTGAATGTTGACCTTTTGTTGGTAACGTGCAGGTAATCGAGAGTGAAGGATGTATACCTTCAATAGTTCGAGTTGGTGTCATTGCTCTGATATGTAACACTCCGGGGGATGAACGCTTGCTGACTTTTGATTGTTGATTTTTAGTTGCTGAATTTTGAATTAATTATTATTAAATATGAGATGTTTCGAAGTTGTTGTTTTATTTAAAGATGTTATTGAAGAATTTCGCTGCATAGTTGTTGAATTATTTAATGAAAGATGTCAAGTTGATGGTTCATCCGATGTTTTGAAAAAGTGTTATATATCCATGGTGAATGGAATGAATTTGTTAGAAGAATTTGTGACGTCCCGATTCATCTATATGATTGAAATTTTATAACTCTGATTTTATTTTTTATAATTACCGGGGTAGAATTGGGGTGTTACAAAGTTGGTATCAGAGTAAAAGGTTGTTCCGACCTTGTCGTCGAGTCGTAGTTGTCTAACGATCGAGTATTGTTATTTGAGTTTTAATCGTTGTTTATGTTGAAGTGAGAAGTTGAGATGGCTGGAAGGAATGATGCTGCTCTTGCTGGTGCTCTAGAAACAATGGCTCATGCGATGGAAAATCAGCTGAATGCTGACGGGAATGTTGGATCTCGTAGCTTGACGACCTTCTAGAGAGAGAATCCACCTACGTTCAAGGGAAAGTATGATCCTGATGGAGCATTAGAATGGTTGAAAAAGATAGAGAGAATCTTTCGCGTGATGGATTGCACTCCAGCGCAGAAGGTTCGTTATGGGACTCATATGCTAGCAGTCGAGGCTGATGACTGGTGGCTAGAGACTTGTCAGAAGTTAGAAGTTGCAGGTGAGAATGTCACTTGGGCTGTGTTCCGTAGGGAGTTTTTGAGAAAGTATTTTCCTGAAGATGTCCGTGGTAAGAAGGAAATTGAGTTCCTTGAGCTGAAGCAAGGAAGTAAGTCTGTTGTTGAGTATGCTGCCAAGATTGCTGAGTTGGCCAAGTTTTATCCGCTTTACGCTGTGGAAAATGCTGAATTTTCAAAGTGTATTAAATTTGAGAATGGGTTGCGCCTGGAGATTAAGAAAGCAGTTGGATATTAGAAAATTTACGTCTTTGCTGATTTGGTTGATAGCTGCAGAGTTTATGAGGAAGACAATAATGCTCATTACAAGATTATCAGTGAGAAGAGGCGAAAGCACCCACATCATCATGGTAAGCCTTATGATACCCCAGCTGGTAAGGGTAAACAAATATTTTCTCATGGTTAGAGGACTAGTGGAGGAGATGCTCCTGCTGGTGTGATTTGCTTTAAGTGTGGGAAACCAGGACACAAGAGTAATTTGTGCAATACTGAAGTGAAGAGGTGTTTCCGTTGTGGCAAGAACGGACATGTTATATCTGAGTGTGCGCACAAGAGTTTGGTTTGTTGCAACTGTAAAGAAGAAGGGCACATTGGTAGCCAGTGTCTGAAGCCGAAGAGGGCTCAATCAAGTGGAAAAGTGTTTTCTTTGGTTGAGGATCAGACAACTGCTGATGATGGACTTATTAGAGGTACATGTTTCATTAATAGTACTCCTTTAATCACTATTATTGATACTGGTGCTACGCATTATTTTATTGCTGCTGATTGTGTTGAAAGATTGGATCTTGTGTTGTCTTCTCTGGATGAAGAAATGGTCGTCGATACTCCAGCCAAGGGGTCGGTGACTACTTCTTTTGTGTGTTCGAAGTGTCCCTTGTCGATCTTCGACAAAGAATTTGCTTTTGATTTGGTTTGTTTACCGTTAAGAGGTTTGGATGTAATTTTGGGTATGAACTGGTTAGAGCATAATTGTGTTCATATTAACTGTTATGACAAGACGGTGAATTTTTCTACTCCTGAAGAAGAGGAAGATGGTTTGTTATCTGCTAGACAGTTGAGGAAGTTGATGCAAGAGGAAGCACAAATGTTTTCGTTGATGGCGTCGCTATCTATAAAGACTCAAGCTATAATTGAGGAATTGCAGGTGGTGTGTGAATTTCCTGAAGTTTTCCCTGATGAGATTCCTGATGTACCGCAAGAGAGGGAAGTTGAATTTGAAATTGATCTTGTACCTGGTACCAGACTTGTGTCTATTGCACCATACAGGATGTTTGCATCTGAATTGTCAGAGTTGAAGAAGAAATTAGAAGAGTTACTTGAGAAGAAGTTTGTAAGACCAAGTGTATCGTCGTGGGGAGCTCCAGTGTTGTTAGTAAAGAAGAAAGATGGAAGTATGAGGCTCTGTGATGATTATAAACAGTTGAATAAAGTGACGATTAAGAACAAGTATCCGCTTCCAAGAATAGATGACTTGATGGATCAATTGGTGGATGCTCGTGTGTTTAGTAAGATTGATTTAAGGTCAGGTTACCATCAGATTAAAGTGAAGTATGAAGATATTCAGAAGACGGCTTTCAGAATGTGTTATGGACATTACGAGTATTCGGTGATTCCTTTTGGTGTTACTAATGCGCCAGGAGTATTCATGGAATATATGAATCGTATCTTTCATACTTATTTGGATCGGTTTGTAGTGGTGTTCATTCATGATATTTTGATTTACTCTAAGTCAGAAGAAGAGCATGCTGAGCACTTAAGAGTAGTATTGCAGATTTTGAAAGAGAAGAAGTTGTATGCAAAGTTGTCCAAGTGTGAATTTTGGTTGAAATAGGTTAGTTTTCTCGGTCATTTGATATCAGATAGTGGCATTGTTGTAGATCCATCAAAGGTTGATGCTGTGTTGTAATGGGAAACTCCAAAGTCAGCTACTGAGATTAGAAGCTTCTTGGGATTAGCTGGTTATTATAGAAGGTTTATCGAAGGGTTTTCTAAGTTGTAACTTCCATTGACTAAGTTGACTTGTAAAGGTAGAGCGTTTGTGTGGGATGTTCGGTGCGAAGAAAGTTTTTCGGAATTGAAGAAGAGGTTGACGTCGTCTCCGATTTTGACGTTGCCTAATCCAGGAGAGCCATTTGTGGTGTATTGTGATGCTTATAAGATGGGTTTAGGAGGTGTGCTTATGCATAATGGTAAGGTAGTTGCTTATGCGTTAAGGAAGTTAAGGACTCATGAGAAGAACTATCCTACGCATGATTTAGAGCTTGTTGCAGTTGTTTTTGTGTTGAAGATTTGGAGGAATTATCTTTATGGTTCTGGATTTGAAGTGTTTAGTGACCATAAGAGTTTGAAGTATTTGTTTGATCAGAAAGAGCTGAATATGAGGCAACGAAGATGGTTGGAATTGTTAAAGGATTATTATTTCGGTTTGACATATCATCCAGAAAAGGCGAATGTGGTAGCTGATGCGTTGAGTCGAAAGACTTTACATATGTCATCAATGATGATTAAAGAGGTGGAATTGATTGAGCAGTTCAGAGATATGAGCTTAGTTTCCGAGGTTACTTCGCAAAGTGTTATGTTGGGTATGTTGAAGATTAATAATGAATTTCTAGACAGTATCAGAGAAGCTCATAAGTTGGACGTGAAACTGGTAGATTTGATGGTTGGGATTGACCAATTTGGGAATATTGATTTTAAGTTAGATGAGCAAGGTGTGTTGAGATTTCGTAACCGGATTTGTATTCCTGATGATGCTGAGATGAAGAAAGTGATACTTGAAGAGAGTCATAGAAGTAAGTTGAGTATTCATCCAGGAGCTACAAAGATGTATCAAGATTTGAAATGTTTGTTTTGGTGGCCTGGGATGAAGAGAGATGTGGCTCGGTTTGTGTATGCATCTTTGACTTGTCAAAAGTCGAAGGTTGAACATCAAAAGCCTGCAGGATTGATGCAACCATTGGAAGTTCCAGAATGGAAATTGGATAGCATTTCAATGGACTTTGTGACAGGATTGCCTAATACCTTAAGAGGACATGATTCAATTTGGGTGATTGTTGATAGGCTTACGAAGCCAGCTCGTTTTATTCCTGTTAACATCAGTTTTCCAGTGTCGAAGTTGGTTGAGATTTATATCAGTGTGATGATGAAGTTGCATGGTGTTCCTTTGTGCATTGTGTCAGATAGAGATCCAAGATTTACTTCTGATTTTTGGAAGAGTTTGCAAGAAGCGTTGGGTTCTAAGTTGAGGTTGAGTTCATCATATCATCCTCAAACAGATGGTCAGACTGAACAGACGATTCAATCGTTGGAAGACTTGTTAAGGGCATGTGTTCTTGAGCAGGGAGGTTCGTGGGATACTTATCTTCCATTGATAGAGTTCACATATAATAATAGTTATCATTCCAGTATTGGGATGGCACCTTTTGAGGCGTTGTATGGTCGAAGATGTAGAACTCCGTTATGTTGGCATGAATCTGGAGAGAGTGTAGTACTTGGACCTGAACTTGTTCGTGAGACTACTGAGAAGGTGAAGTTGATTCGAGAAAAGATGAAAGCTTCACAAAGTAGACAAAAGAGTTATCATGACAAGCGAAGGAAAGATCTATAATTTCAAGCTAGTGATCATGTGTTTTTGAGAGTTACACCTGTGACTGGTGTTGGGCGAGCATTGAAGTCTAAGAAGCTCACTTCTTGTTTTATTGGACTGTATCAGATTTCGGAGAGAGTGGGGAATGTTGCTTACAGAGTGGCTTTACCGCCTAATCTTTCAAATTTGCATGATGTGTTTCATGTGTCGTAACTTCGGAAGTATATTTCAGATCCATCTCATGTGATTCATATGGACGATGTGCAAGTACAGGATAATCTTACGGTGGAGATGATGCCTGTACAGATCGTGGATCGTGAAATGAAGACTCTGAGGGGAAAAAAGATTTCCTTGGTTAAAGTGGTTTGGCTAGGAGATGCAGGTGAAAGCATGACTTGGGAGTTGGAGAGCAAGATGTAAGACTCCTATCCTGAATTGTTTGATTGAGGAAAATTTTTTAGGACGAAAATATTCTAAGTGGGGGAGAGTTGTAACGCCTGTAATTTAATTAATTATTTAATTAAATTATTTTTGGAATATTTATGAAGATGTGTTATAATTAATTGGATTTATTTTATTAAATGGAGAATAATATTAGAGATATAATATTATGTGGTGAAATAATATTAAAAGAGTAATATTATTTAATGTGGGCTTATTTTGAGAGAGTAGAAGTAATAAGGGGGTGTAGTGGTTTTAAGCCCAATAAGGAATAATAGAATAATAGGGTTATTTTATTATTTGTTGTTGGAATAGAAAGAAAGAAGCAGACGAAAGAATAAGGATTGAGAAGAACGTGCAAGTTGCGTGAGAAGGAGGAAAACCGTAAGAACGAAGATTCAACCCGGGAATTGCAGAGCGACATTCAATCCAAGGTAAGGGTGGGGTTCTGACTCTATAATTGGGTTTATGATGATTGGTATGTGGGATTAGTGATGGGCGTTGTTTTATTCTTGATTTGTGAATATATGATTGATGCATGATGAGAATTGATGAATTTCGATGAATAATGATGTATTGATATTGTGTAATTGTTGTAGAATTAGAAGGTAATTATGGTGAAGAATTGGCGTGATTAGATTAAGTTTAGGGCTTTAGGTATGAATCTGTAGTGATGAACAGGGAAGAAGAGACGTAGAATTATTGCAGTGCAGAAAACGCAGAACAATTTCCGTTATGAAAAACGCAGAATATGCAGGAAGGATTTTGTGTTGTTGTTTCAGAACAATGAAACAATTAGGGAATAGCATTGGCCGTACTGTTCCTAATTAGGTTAATAATAGGAAAGAATCAAAATAGTAGGATGGAATGAAAAGTAGCAGTTCTGACATTAGAAGTATGTGACTAGAGTTGCGTTAGATTAGTGCTAGTTAGAAGTTTTGATGTTATACGTATGTTAGATAGAAATTGCGTTGCACTATTAAAGCATAGAGATTCTGGTAGTAGGAGTTGTACTAGCCAGAAGATGTGATGATTAGAAGTTGCATCTGATCAGAAGTTGCATTAGTCAGAATTTGTATCTGGTCAGAAGATGGCATTATTAAGAAGATGTGATGATCAGAAGTTGTATTTGGTCCGAAGATGGCATTAGTCAGAAGATGTAATGATCAGAAGTTGCATCTGATCGGAAGTTGCATTAGTCAAAATTTGTATTTGTCAGAAGATGGCATTAGTCAGAAGATGAGATGATCAGAAGTTGTATCTGGTCAGAGGTTGAGTGGTCAGAAGATGAGACGACCAGAAGTTGTACCTGGTCAAAAGATGTGATGATCAGAGGTTACGTCATTAGAAGTTGTGTTATTAGAAACTGTGTTGGTTAGAGGTTGCGTGGTCAAAAGCTATGTTGGCCTTACGCTGTTTTGTGCAGAACGATGAACGTTAGATGCTTAGAAGCTGCTGCTTGAGCTATAACAATAGGAAAGTGATGGTATTGACTTTAGAGTTACAGAATGACAGTGTTGATTTACTGTGGAATTAAAATACTGCTGAGTTATAAATGAGAAGTTACTAATAATAAATGATGTTTGATGAATTATTTTGATTAAATTGAGATGTTTTGAGATGTTTTGAGATGTTAAATTGAGATGTTTTGAGATGTTAAATTGAGATGTTTTGAGATGTTAAATTGAGATGTTTTGAGATGATTTGAGATTTTGTTAACTTGGGTGTTACCATTACATTCATGGTTGTGTCGCATACATTGCATTTTTGAGATGGAGCTTATGCTCATTGAGATGGCCTGGATTGGCAAATTTTGAGATGAAGGCTATGCCTTGTTAATTCCTCTATTAATTGGCAAATTTTTTTGAGATGGGAGTTCTTCTCCAATGGTACCACATGTATTTGCATAGTATTGAGTCGCATTATATGATTTCATAAAGAAGTGTATTTTGATGTGGATGAATATATATATTATTGCTGAGATTGATGTTGATTATGAGATGAGAAGTGGTGATGTTGTTGATCTGATTTAATATATTAATTATCATACGCTTTATTATATTGTTAGATATCTCACCCCTTTTGTTTGAATGTTGCCCTTATGTTGGTAACGTGCAGGTAATCGAGAGTGAAGGTTGTATACCTTCAATAGTTCGAGTCGGTGTCATTGCTCTGATATGTAACATTCGGGGGGATGAACGCTTGCTGAATTTTGATTGTTGATTTTCAGTTGCTGAATTTAGAATTGATTATTATTAAATATGAGATGTTTCGAAGTTGCTGTTTTATTTAAAGATGTTATTGTAGAATTCCGCTGCGTAGTTGTTGAATTATTTAATGAAAGATGTCATGTTGATGGTTCATCCAATGTTTTGAAAAAGTGTTATATATCCATGGTGAATGCAATGAATTTGTTAGAAGAATTTGTGACGTCCTGATTCATCTGTATGATTGAAATTTTATAACATTGATTTTATTATATATGATTATCGGGGTAGAATTGGGGTGTTACAAAGTTGGTATCAGAGAAAAAGGTTGGTCCGACGTTGTCGTCGAGTCGTAGTTGTCTAACGATCGAGTATTGTTATTTGAGTTCTAATCGTTGTTTATGTTGAAGTGAGAAGTTGAGATGGCTGGAAGGAATGATGATTCTCTTGCTGCTGCTCTAAAAGCAATGACTCATGCGATGGAAAATCAGCCGAACGCTGACGGGAATGCTGGATCTCATAGCTTGGCGACCTTCCAGAGAGAGAATCCACCTACGTTCAAGGGAAAGTATGATCCTGACGGAGCATTAGAATGGTTGAAAGAGATAGAGAGAATATTTCGCGTGATGTATTGCACTCCAGCGCAGAAGGTTCATTATGGGACTCATATGCTAGCAGTCGAGGCTGATGACTGGTGGCTAGAGACTTGTCAGAAGTTAAAAGTTGCAGGTGAGAATGTCACTTGGGTTGTGTTCCGTAGGGAGTTTTTGAGAAAGTATTTTCCTGAAGATGTCCGTGGTAAGAAGGAAATTGAGTTCCTTGAGCTAAAGCAAGGAAGTAAGTCTGTTGTTGAGTATGCTGCCAAGTTTGCTGAGTTGGCCAAGTTTTATCCGCATTATGCTGAGGAAAATGCTGAATTTTCAAAGTGTATTAAATTTGAGAATGAGTTGCGCCCGGAGATTAAGAAAGCAGTTGGATATCATAAAATCCGTGTCTTTGCTGATTTGGTTGATAGCTGCAGAATTTATGAGGAAGACAATAATGCTCATTACAAGATTATCAGTGAGAAGAGGGGTAAGCACCCACAACATCATGGTAAGCCTTATGATGCCCCAGCTGGTAAGGGTAAATAGAGAGTTTCTCATGGTCAGAGGACTAGTGGAGGAGATGCTCCTGCTGGTGTGATTTTCTTTAAGTGTGGTAAACCTGGACACAAGAGTAATGTGTGCAATACTGAAGTGAAGAGGTGTTTCCGTTGTGGCAAGAACAAACATGTTATATCTGAGTGTGAGCACAAGAGTGTGGTTTGCTTCAACTGTAAATAAGAAGGGCATATTGGTAGCCAGTGTCCGAAACTGAAGAGGGCTCAATCAAGTGGAAAAGTGTTTGCTTTGGTTGAGGATCAGACAGCTGCTGAGGAAGGACTTATTAGAGGTACATGTTTCATTAATAGTACTCCTTTAATCACTATTATTTATACTGGTGCTATGCATTGTTTTATTGCTGCTGATTGTGTTAAAAGATTGGATCTTGTGTTGTCTTCTCTGGATGAAGAAATGGTCGTCGATACTCCAGCCAAGGGGTCGGTGACTACTTCTTCTGTGTGTTTTAAGTGTCCCTTGTTGATCTTCGACAGAGACATTGCTGTTGATTTGGTTTGTTTACCGTTAAGAGGTTTGGATGTAATTTTGGGTATGAACTGGTTAGAGCATAACTGTGTTCATATTAACTGTTATGACAAGTCGTTGAAGTTTTCTACTCCTGAAGAAGAGGAAGATGGTTTGTTGTCTGCTAGACAGTTGAGGAAGTTGATGCAAGAGGAAGCACAAATGTTTTCGTTGATGGCGTTGCTATCTATAAAGACTCAAGCTATAATTGAGGAATTACAGGTGGTGAGTGAATTTCCTGAAGTTTTCCCTGATGAGATTCCTGATGTACCGCCAAAGAGGGAAGTTGAATTTGCAATTGATCTTGTACCTGGTACCAGACCTGTATCTATGGCACCATACAGGATGTCTGCATCTGAATTGTCAGAGTTGAAGAAGCAATTGGAAGAGTTACTTGAGAAGAAGTTTGTAAGACCAAGTGTATCATCGTGGGGAGCTCCAGTGTTGTTAGTAAAGAAGAAAGATGGAAGTATGAGGCTCTGTGTTAATTATAGACAGTTGAATAAAGAGACGATTAAGAACAAGTATCTGCTTCCAAGAATAGATGACTTGATGGATCAATTGGTGGTTGCTCGTGTGTTTAGTAAGATTGATTTAAGGTCGGGTTACCATCAGATTAAAGTGAAGGATGAAGATATTCAGAAGACGACTTTTAGAATGCGTTATGGACATTACGAGTATTCGGTGATGCCTTTCGGTGTTACTAATGCTCCGGGAGTATTCATGGAATATATGAATCGTATCTTTCATACTTATTTGGATCGGTTTGTAGTGGTTTTCTCTGATGATATTTTGATTTACTCTAAGTCAGAAGAAGAGCATGCTGAGCACTTAAGAGTAGTATTGCAGATTTTGAAAGAGAAGAAGTTGTATGCAAAGCTGTCCAAGTGTGAATTTTGGCTGAAGGAGGTTAGTTTTCTCGGTCATGTGATTTCAGATAGTGGCATTGTTGTAGATCCATCAAAGGTTGATGCTGTGTTGCAATGGGAAACTCCAAAGTCAGCTACTGAGATTAGAAGCTTCTTGAGATTAGCTGGTTATTATAGAAGGTTTATCGAAGGGTTTTCTAAGTTGTCACTTCCATTGACTAAGTTGACTTATAAAGGTAGAGCGTTTGTGTGGGATGTTCGGTACGAAGAAAGTTTTACGGAATTGAATAAGAGGTTGACGTCGGCTCTGATTTTGACGTTGCCTAATCCAGGAGAGCCTTTTGTGGTGTATTATGATGCTTCTATGATGGGTTTAGGAGGTGTGCTTATGCAGAATGGTAAGGTAGTTGCTTATGCGTCAAGGTAGTTAAGGACTCATGAGAAGAACTATCCTACGCATGATTTAGAGCTTGCTGCAGTTGTTTTTGTGTTGAAGATTTGGAGGAATTATTTTTTATGGTTCTAGATTTGAAGTGTTTAGTGACCATAAGAGTTTGAAGTATTTGTTTGATCAGAAAGAGCTGAATATGAGGCAATGAAGATGGTTGGAATTGTTAAAGGATTATGATTTCGGCTTGAATTATCATCCAGAAAAGGCGAATGTGGTAGCTGATGCGTTGAGTTGAAAGACTTTACATATGTCATCAATGATGATTAAAGAGTTGTAATTGATTGAGCAGTTCAGAGATATGAGCTTAGTTTACGAGGTTACTCCGCAGTGTTATGTTGGGTATGTTGAAGATTAATAATGAATTTCTAGAAAGTATTAGAGAAGCTCAGAAGTTGGACGTGAAACTGGTAGATTTGATGGTTGGGATTGACCAGTTTAGGAATAATGATTTTAAGTTAGATGAGCAAGGTGTGTTGAGATTTCGTAATGGGATTTGTATTCCTGATGATGCTGAGATGAAGAAAGTGATACTTGAAGAGAGTCATAGAAGTAAGTTGAGTATTCATCCAGGAGCTACAAAGATGTATCAAGATTTGAAAGGTTTGTTTTGGTGGCCTAGGATGAAGAGAGATGTGGCTCGGTTTGTATATGCATGTTTGACTTGTCAGAAGTCGAAGGTTGAACATCAAAAGCCTGGAGGATTGATGCAACCATTGGAAGTTCCAGAATGGAAATTGGATAGCATTTCAATGGACTTTGTGACAGGATTGCCTAATACCTTAAGAGGACATGATTCAATTTGGGTGATTGTTGATAGGCTTACGAAGCCAGCTCGTTTTATTCCTGTTAACATCAGTTTTCCAGTGTCGAAGTTGGCTGAGATTTATATCAGTGTGATGATGAAGTTGCATGGTGTTCCTTTGTGCATTGTGTCAGATAGAGATCCAAGATTTACTTCTGATTTTTGGAAGAGTTTGCAAGAAGCGTTGGGTTCTAAGTTGAGGTTGAGTTCATCATATCATCCTCAGACAGATGGTCAGACTGAACAGACGATTCAATCGTTGGAAGACTTGTTAAGGGCATGTGTTCTTGAGCAGAGAGGTTCGTGGGATACTTATCTTCCGTTGATAGAGTTCACATATAATAATAGTTATCATTCCAGTATTGGGATGGCACCTTTTGAGGCGTTGTATGGTCGAAGATGTAGAACTCCGTTATGTTGGCATGAATCTGGAGAGAGTGTAGTACTTGGACCTGAACTTGTTCATGAGACTACTGAGAAGGTAAAGTTGATTCGAGAAAAGATGAAAGCTTCACAAATTAGACAGAAGAGTTATCATGACAAGCGAAGGAAAGGTCTAGAATTTCAAGCTGGTGATCATGTGTTTTTGAGAGTTACACATGTGACTGGTGTTGGGCGAGCATTGAAGTCTAAGAAACTCACTTCTCGTTTTATTGGATCGTATTAGATTTCAGAGAGAGTGGGGAATGTTGCTTACAGAGTGGCTTTACCGCATAATCTTTCGAATTTGCATGATGTGTTTCATGTGTCGCAACTTTGGAAGTATATTTAAGATCCATCTCATGTGATTCATATGGACGATGTGCAAGTACAGGATAATCTTACGGTGGAGACGATGCCTGTACGGATTGCGGATCGTGAAATGAAGACTCTAAGGGGCAAAGAGATTGCCTTGGTTAAAGTGGTTTGGCTAAGAGCTGCTGGTGAAAGCATGACTTGGGAGTTGGAGAGCAAGATGCGAGACTCCTCTCCTGAATTGTTTGATTGAAGTAAATTTTTTAGGACGAAAATATTCTAAGTGGGAGAGAGTTGTAACACCCGTAATTTAATTAATTATTTAATTAAATTATTTTTGGAATATTTATGAAGATGTGTTATAATTAATTGGATTTATTTTATTAAATGGAGAATAATATTAGAGATATAATATTATGTGGTGAAATAATATTAAAAGAGTAATATTATTTAATGTGGGCTTATTTTGAGAGAGTAGAAGTAATAAGAGGGTGTAGTGGTTTTAAGCCCAATAAGGAATAATAGAATAATAGGGTTATTTTATTATTTGTTGTTGGAATAGAAAGAAATAAGCAGTAGAAAGAATAAGGATTGAGAAGAACGTGTAAGCTGCGTGAGAAGGAGGAAAGCAACAAGAACGAAGATTCAACCCGGAAATTGCAGAGCAACCTTCAATCCAAGGTAAGGGTGGGGTTTTGACTCTATAATTGGGTTTATGATGATTGGTATGTGGGATTAGTGATGAGCGTTATTTTATTCTTGAATTGTGAATATATGATTGATGCATGATGAGAATTGATGAATTTCGATGAATAATGATGTATTGATATTGTGTAATTGTTGTAGAATTAGAAGGTAATTATGGTGAAGAATTGTCACGATTAGATTAAGTTTAGGGCTTTAGGTATAAATCTGTAGTGATGAACAGGGAAGAAGAGACATAGAATTATTGCAGTGCAAAAAACGCAGAACAATTTCCATTAGGAAAAATGCAGAATATGCAGGAAGGATTGTGTGTTGCTGTTTCCGAACAATGAAACAATTAGGGAATAGCATTGTGCGTACTGTTCCTAATTAGGTTAATAACATGCAAGAATCAAAATAGTAGGACGGAATGAAAAGTAGCAATTCTGACATTAGAAGTATGTGATTAGAGTTGCGTTAGATTAGTGCTAGTTAGAAGTTTTGATGTTATACGTATGTTAGATAGAAATTGCGTTGCACTATTAAATCATAGAGGTTCTGGTAGTAGGAGTTGTACTAGCCAGAAGATGTGATGATCAGAAGTTGCATCTGATCAGAAGTTGCATTAGTCAGAATTTTTATCTGGTCAGAAGATGGCATTAGTCAGAAGATATGATGATCAGAAGTTGTATCTGGTTAGAATATGGCATTAGTCAGAAGATGTGATGATCAGAAGTTGCATCTGATCAGAAGTTGCATTAGTCAGAATTTGTATTAGTCAGAAAATGGCATTAGTCAGAAGATGAGATGATCAGAAGTTGTATCTAGTCAGAGGTTGAGTGGTCAGAAGATGAGACGATCAAAAGTTGTACCTGGTCAGAAGATGTGACGATCAGAGGTTACATCATTAGAAGTTGTGTTATTATAAACTGTGTTGGTTAGAGGTTGTGTGGTCAAAAGCTGTGTTGGCCTTACGTTGTTTTGTGAAGAACGATGAACGTTAGATGCTTAGAAGCTGTTGCTTAAGCTATAACAGTAGGAAAGTGATGGTCTTGACTTAAGAGTTACAAAATGATAGTGATGATTTACAGTGGAGTTAAAATACTGCTGAGTTATAAATGAGTAGTTATTAATAATAAATGATGTTTGATGAATTATTTTGATTAAATTGAGATGTTTTGAGATGTTAAATTGAGATGTTTTGAGATGTTAAATTGAGATGTTTTGATATGATTTGAGATGTTGTTAACTTGGGTGTTACCATTACATTCATGGTTGTGTCGCATACATTGCATTTTTGAGATGGAGCTTATGCTTGTTGAGATGGCCTGGATTGGAAAATTTTGAGATGAAGCATATGCCTTGTTAATGCCTCTATTAATTGGAATTTTTTTTTAGATGGGAGTTCTTCTCCAATTGTACCACATGCATTTTCATAGTATTGAGTCGCATTATATGATTTCATAGAGAAGTGTATTTTGATGTGGATGAATATATATATTATTGTTGAGATTGATGTTGATTATGAGATGAGAAGTGGTGATGTTGTTGATTTGATTTAAGATATTAATTATCATACGCTTTATTATATTGTTAGATATCTCACCCCTTATGTTTGAATGTTTCTGTTATGTTGGTAACGTGCAGGTAATCGAGAGTGAAGGCTGTATACCTTCAATAGTTTGAGTCGGTGTCATTGCTTTGATATGTAACACTCGGGGGGATGAACGCTTGCTGACTTTTGATTGTTGATTTTCAGTTTCTGAATTTTGAATTGATTATTATTAAATATAAGATGTTTCGAAGTTGCTGTTTTATTTAAAGATGTTATTGAAGAATTCCGCTGCGTAGTTGTTGAATTATTTAATGAAAGATGTCATGTTGATGGTTCATCCGATGTTTTGAAAAAGTGTTATATATCCATGGTGAATGCAATGAATTTGTTAGAAGAATTTGTGACGTCCCGATTCATCTGTATGATTGAAATTTTATAACTCTGATTTTATTTTATATAATTACCGGGGTAGAATTGGGGTGTTACATATTTTAGGGTGTTCAAGCTCGTGTTCAAGCTCACAAATAGTGACTCTATTTATAAGAAACAAGTTTGGAATGCTCTAGTTGATCAGAATTCAAATTTACATGTTTAAGTTAGACATGTGATTTTTTGACAAAACAAGTTTCCATGCCTTGTGTACTTGCTAAGATAGAGTGGTTATGCTTTAAACAAGCTTACTTCTGACTTTGTGGATGAAGTGTGATCAGAGGGAACAAGTTAGGACTCAATGTGAACTTTATGCAAAAAGTTTTCTTTACAAGAATGGCATTGTTAACTTTGTTCCATAAATGGAAATGCAACATTGATAATATCTCAATTGCTTGGATCAAAGCCCTAACGGTTGTGTAAACATTTAAGTGTTTAGTTTCATGACCCTATGTTCATAAAATTATAATTTGAGATCTAAGCATTTTTGGAAGGAGTTGTGTAAAGAAAAGTTGTAGATTTCATGGAGATCTACAACTTTTATGTTGGAAGTTTCTCTTGAATCATCTTGAATCATCTTGAATCATGGTGAAAATATTGTCCAAAGTTATGAAAAAACATGAAATTTCCAACACAGAAAAATTTATGAGTTTAGAAATTTTGACTTTTCAAAATGAAATCTTGACTTTTTTGATTTATTGATGAATAAGTTTCATATTTTGACAAGTTTTGATGAATTATGATCTTTGGCACTTGAATTTGACCAAAAAGTCAAAGTTTGACTTTTCAGTATACAGTTGACTTTTGATCAGTTGAGTGCAAAATTCATCCGCCAATCCAATGGACTTGCAATGTTTTGAATCATGTTATTAGGTCAAAATGGTGCAATTGTACTATTGAGATCATGCCTTAAACCAATTGACCATTTGCTAGGTCAAAAACCAGAAATTTCCCTTTCCCAGTCAAAATCCTAATTTTGACCATTTTGCCCTTTTGGAGATTTGATCAAATTTCTTGAGGAGTTATGGTCCAAACTTGATCAAATGATACATATTAGTTTATAATGTTGATTTAGATCAAAAATTATGGAGTTTGACTGTAAATTGGCCATGATTGACTTTTTCGCCAATACAACTGATTTTTAGGTCAACTGCTCAATTGACTGAGCAAAACTGTGATCCAAGGCTTGAAACTTGAGATGAGTAATCTTGGGGGTCCATGATGATCCATGAAAGTCACATGGGAAATTGGAAGCTCAAATATCCATGTGTAATCTCAAACCCTAATTTTGGTTATCAGTGCATAAGGAGGTGTCTTGAGCTGATCAAATCCTAATGTAGTCTTGAGCCCAAGGAGATCTTGTGAGAAAATTCTTGATAAGTGAGAGGGAAAATTTTGGGGTACAACAGCTGGTAATCAAGCGCATCATACTACCACAGGGGGATTCTAGGGGAAAATAGACTCCCACATACGAAGGGTTATTTGTGATCAAGAACATATTTTCTGGTGGAGCCATGATTTTAACCACTATGGATGGTGACGAGCTTACGCACCCCGTAAGCACGGACATAGTTAAAAGATACTATGCATGAACAAAGACCCGCTAGGTTGACTGTCCTAGGCAAAAATTAGGGCATCTCGGCGAACCAAAATGGTTAGGGAAAAAATTAGGGATATACATGAAAAAAAGATATACACCCGGCAAGTAGAAAACCTGAAAAGGTGACTTGGGAAAAAAAGGGTATCCCGGTGGACTGAAAACCCGAAAGGGAGGTCCAGGAAAAAGTTAGGGATTTAAAGCATATAACTATGTCTTGTTGGATCACCTTACAACCAATCTTCAGTATCAACTATCAAGCTCAAACGGTACTAATCAATCCAGTCAGCTTCGGACAAGCAGCGAAAGAGATGAGACGCTCAAAGACATAAAGGCAATAGCATAATGGGAACCAAATGGAATTATTTCACATAGCTGTTTTCTTTGTATGCTATTTTGTAAAGTTTTATTCTTACGACGACATTCTCTTACTAGGATGTCCGTCTCCTTGTACGGAAACTCTTATCCAAGTTAATATAAAGCTATTCCTTTGAAAGGTCAAAATTATTTGTTTTTATTTTTCTGTTTTGTTTGCAAAACGTCCAGTGATTATTTTTGAACATATGCAATTGAATGTAATTACCATTTACAAATATACACATAAAAGCAGAAAGACAATTACTAATGGCTTTAAGAAACAGGACAATATCTAAGGGCCACCCACAAAATCCCCACAAATATTTCCTCCATTAGATACCTTCTCCAGCAGGTACATAGGCAGAGACAGCCTACTACAAGGTCACTTCCATATTCTCAATATGCAATCTAATGGTGTCAGGTTTTCATATGCCCGACGAAGCAGGAATCTCTAAATTACTGCTCCAACAAAAAATTCCCCAGTGAAGTCGTGAAGCTTCTCAGGATTCCCCAACAGGATTTCAACAAAATCCTCAAGCAGTTCACGGGGTCTTCCTTCCCTAACAAAGTTTATTTCTCTAACAATGGAAGTTTATCTCCCATCAATTCAACTTTAAACAAAATCTGAAGACCTACATTCTTCATCCCCCAACTACAATCAGCGATTTACTTTCCCTAATTCAACAACACTCCAATAGAACAACTGACACGTTCATACATTGCATTCATACATCATTTTACAAACATCATGGCATATGCAGCACAAATGCATATATCACAATCTCATATATTTTTAGAGAATAATGAAATTCATACATCATGACATTGCATGAAACTGACTTTACCTTTCCAGGTTGAGTTAGCAGACAGACGAATCTTATCAACTTATACAACAGGTCAAAGATTAATGCCTGAAACTAGACGGGAAAACTATCTATACGACCAAGTGGTGTGAACTCCCGGAGCAAGACGAGTTTACCAAGAAATATAGTAGGCCACAGATTAACACCCGAAACCATACGAGGAAACTATTTATGCGACCAACATTGCCAAGTTCCAGATTAATACTTGAAACCAGACAAGAAAACTATCTGAGAACTATCTGATTGTAGATTGATGCCTGAATCAAGACAGGAAAGCTATCTACATGAGAAGATTAATACTTGTAACAAGCCAGGAAAACTATCTTTATTTCTCAGGTCATAGATTAATACCTGTAACCAGATAGGACAACTATCTCAACGACCAACAAAAACAAGTTCCAGATTAATACCTATAACAAGCCAGGACAACTATCACTGGAAGACCGACTGTAGATTAATACCTGTAACAAGCCAGGAAAATTATCTACATGAGGAGATTGAAGATTAATACCTGTAACAACCAGGGAAACTATCTTTCTTTCTAAGGTCAGAGATTAATACCTGAAACTAGACAGGACAACCATCTCAAATGACCAATAATTTTCAAGTTCCATATTAATACTTGAAACCAGACAGGACAACTATCTGTGAATAGTTGATTTGTAGATTAACACCTGAAACCAGACATGAAAACTATCTACATGACCAGACGAAGCAATCTTACACGGGTTTCTTCTCATGATCTCCAGATGTAGTCTAACACGGACTCATCCTGAAGTAATCTTACACAAATTCCTTCTCATCATCCAGATGCAGTCTGACACGGACTCATCCTAAAGCAGCCTTACACAGGCTCCTTCTCATATACATCTGAATGAAGACTAACACGAACTCATCCTGAAACAGCCCTACATAGGTTCTTTCTGATACATTTTCAGGTAACAGTTAATTCCATTATTCCCCGCAAGTCGCTGTGAAGCCTAGATTTCAACAAGAAGGCAGCAAACTCCCATCTCTCCAATGCAGAGATAACTCCTCAATGGAGCCTTGGACAACTGAAGTTACTAGATTCTATTCCCCATAGAGTTTTCCTCAAGCAGGAGAACAACAAAAACCCATATTCCCTAGCGGAGTCCTCCTCAGACAACAGGAACAGGAATCCCCACAAAGAGACCTCTTAGGAAGTCAGTATCTACTTTGGATGGAATCTTTAAGCCCATCTATGACGACTCTCTATCATCTTCTACAAATGGAATCTGTAAGCCCATTCCCAACATCATCAACCATCAGTGTTACTCCAAGCGAGTGCAAATTTCTGGGCACTCTAATGTTCAATCATCTTCCACCTTCAGATCATGAAAGGCAGACAAGCCAATATAAATCCTTAGGTTTGAGAAGATTGAACATGGGAAGTTGTTGTACCCAAAAAATTTCCCTCCTATTTTTACTTAATACATGCTCATTGAGGTTCCCAATTGCTCAAGGTTGACTAAGAATTGATCAGACAAATTCTCCTCCTTAGCAATGAACCTTTAATTAGGGTTTCACTTTTCATCAAGATGTGTGAACTACAAAGGTATCAAATGTTTTCCATGGTCCTAATATGTCTTCAATATTGTTCATGCCAAGTTTCATGCCTTCCACTACAACTTTGCTCAGTCAATTGCTCAAATGTTTTAAAATCAAGTGTACTAGGTCAAAAAGTCAACTGTGACCCATGTACAGTCAAACTTCAAGATTTTTGGTCAATATCAACATTTTGAACTTATATCCACCATTTGATCAAGGTTTGATCATGATTACTTAATAAATGCTCCTAATCTAACAAAAGTCAAGAATTACTAAATTAGAGTTTCTTTAGGAAAAGTCAACTGAACTTTGACCAGGCATAACTTTCACATACTTCATCCATTTTCCCCCAACCAAATCTCATTTTGAATAGAATACATTTCCCTACAACTTCACTTCTATCCTCAAGTTCAATAAATGCACCATTTGAAAGATACAAGCTTATACATTACAGGTCATTTTCAAAAAGTCAACAAAAGGCACTTTTTGTCAAGACCATTTACATCAAGATAAATATTCAAATGCAAAATTGATCAAAGGAGGCATTGAATTAGACATCTTGGGCTTTCCAAAAAGTATAAGATCATCATCATGGGATAAAAATTGAGCAAGTTATGGCTTTCCCAAGTTGGGAAAATTTGGAAAATTTCGAGAATTGTGCATTGAGAAAACTTAAACTTTTAGGTCAATGGCTTAATTTCTTGGAGTTCAAACATCTTCTTAACATTGTAGGGGACCTCTAATCTCAATTTTACAATGCCTTATAATTTTCATTTATTTTGTCAATATTCATTTTGATTTATTTCAAATAAATATAAAATAAATTGTACAAAATAAATAGAGATGGTGTTTGGCGTTTGAGCTGATGTTTTGTCTTGCCTAGAAGCCCATAAATTCTTGCAAATATGACCAGATACATCCAAGTCCCAACATGGCATGGAATCTTCATTTTTGGAAAATTTTCAAAATAAGGATCATGGCTTTATCATGGCCTTTATGGGCTTGATTCTTTCCATGTAACCTTGCCCCATCCATCTCCTCTATATAAGGATCATCCTTTGAAGCATATCACATGCTGAAAGCTGCCTCAAAGAGCCATACAAAAATTGCAAAAATCCATCAAAATCATGAAATTTAAAAAGCAAGATCCAGCCTCTTTCGGCCTATTTCAGGTCCTCCATCAGCATCCTGAGATTCCCAGGAGCACATACCAACCTTCATCCATGCTGTTCTACGCCCAGAAGTGCTCAACCAAACCTCCACTTTGGTAAACATTTTGTGATCTCAAAATTTCTCTACATGCAATATAAATGATTCTAATTCGCATTTTCATATTCATATAATCATTTTGCTTGTTTCTAACGTGTTACATGAAATGATAGGGACCTAAACTAGGATTTGCCATGTTTAGGGAATAATCTGAATCTTAATGTAAACTGAATAATCAAGGCACGATTTGTAAAACTAAGGGCGGATTCGAATTCAGGAGACGATTTTAAGTGGAATAGGCCTTTGATTCTGGGTTTAAAGCCTTTAAAATCATGAATATCATTTTTGTATGCCTGGAGAAGATGGCCAGAGGTATCCTCCAGCGCCGTTGACCCTTTGACTCCGTTTTGGAGCAGGCATGGCATTTTTGTGCTACCTGATTGGGTCTTTTAAATTCCATAACGCGCGCATTTTAATTTTAAAGTATTCTGACCCATTTTCATATATAATATTTTAGTTTTGTTTGTATTAACGAATGGAACAACGGCTCAGATGGCAAGGCAACACATGTAAAAGGTAAAAGGCCTGGGTTCGAGTCCCAGGTCCAACATTTTTTATTTTTCTAACATTGCTTTGCAGATTCCATGTGTTGCATAACCCAGCGACCACCATATGCCTTCATATTTGGACCATTAAATGCCAGCAGATTGAGATCTAACATTCCAAGTATGCTATACATGATGAACCCTCAAGGGGCAAGCCACACAGGATCAGGCAGACGTTGGGCTCCTTTCATTTGGGCCCAGATAATTCAAATCTCACACCTCCCATTTTTAATTTTGCACATCCAGGCCCAATCCATTTCATTTTTTATTTTACTTATTTAATTATTTGTCTAGGCTTTTCTTTAAAATCTTTTTTTAATATAAAATCAAAAAAATAATAATAATAGACTTAGGATTTTCTAAATTAATTTTAATTTTTGTAAATTAATTAACTTAATTATTTTGACTTGTCTTAATTAAATTAAAATCAATTAGAAATAGGTTATTTAATTCAAATATTTTCTTAATAAAAATACAAAAATATTAGAATTAGGTTTAAATTCATTTAATATTTATTTGTTTTAATTAAATTTAGATTTAAGGTAGTTTAATTATTTTCTTAAAATAAACAAAAAACCAAAATATTTTCTTTTACTTAGATTTTTTTTAGGGTTTTAGACGTCTCTTTCCATTTCGCACGCATTGTTTACCTTTTCGCATTTTTTATACTAATGTATCTGCTGATGGAATGTAATAGAATTAACTAGGGCTCCTTATTTATTTTCTTTATTTTCCTTTACTGCTTTATTTCCCCAAACGTTTCGACATGTAAATACCCCCTCCCCAAAAGACTTGTAATAGCATAGGATTTACGATTCCCACATTTTAAATTTCTGCAAAATATTAACTGTTAGTAACTAGGCTTGTATGGAAAGACTGAAAACAAAGCGCTAGCAAACCTAATAACAAAGATAAATGAACTGAATTGAATCACTTGCACATATACACCTCTAGGGTACTTCCACTTCTGTTGCCTTCGGAAAATAGTCACAACTCTCGAAACGTGAGAGGTTTTAGTGGCTATCCTCTGGTTCAAAAAGATCATAAGTCCCTCGATGACCCTCTCGATGTTTCCTCGTTAAAATACTATCTTAGAACCCTAGGGTAGTTACTAAAACTTCTTGCCAAGTTGTCTTTGTGACTATAAAAATGTCCCTTCGAATGTCCCTCAAACATCCAACGATAGGGCTACGTACTCACTAATAGTAGGATAGCGCTGTCTAAAGTATAGGAGGAAAAGAAATAACCTTTTCAAGTATAAGTAGATAGTTCTTAAATGCTTTCTCAAAACAAACTTTTGCAATTACACAAGACATTTCAAAAACACTTTAAAAAAATGCTTTATCAACACTCTTGAGGACTGATACAAGAGATATCATAAACTGAATCAACGCACTAAGGCATTTTCAAATACTTTTCAAAAACACAAAGCACAAGGTATTTTTCAAATGATCTAAGCATCTAAGAGCCCGTAGAAAACTACAGATGGAAAGGGTGCTAAGACCTTCCCTTTCCATAATCTACCCCCCTTACTCAGAAAACTCTCAAAAAGGTCTTTTTCTGTTCTTTTCACCATTTCCTTAATTTTCATAAAAGAAAAGTCGGTGGCGACTCTTGCTTACCGCAACATTTTGCAAACACAAATGCAAAACCAGTATAACAGTCGGTTCTGCCACCGTATCACAATGAGAAACATTGGTAATTTCTTAAGGTGGCAGTCACAAGCTTATTTTGCATTTTGATTCCAGTCCCTTATTTTTTCATGGGCCGATTCTATTTTTTTTCCGGTCCATTGGGATGCCCTAACTTTTACCTAAGTCATTTTAATTTTTAGATTTTTCCTTTTGACTTTGCGGGCTTTTTTTTGGAACAACTCTTGAGATTTTTCATTTGATTCATGAAAGTTGTGACTGCGATGTGATATTTTGTGAACATATATCTTTATTGCTCTTCAATCTTGGATGATGTACATGAGGAAGATGATGTGCTTAAACCTTCTTATTTAGATGGACATATTCTCGTGAGATTAGGATGCATTGTTGAATTAATTGAAATCTACCCTGCCCCTGGTTAAGATGAAAGGTTTTTTAGAAAATATAAAGAACTCCAACTTCTGGCTCGAGGGGGTTGACTACTGATTAACTCCTTATTTATAAATTATTTAGGAAATGAAACAATGCCTTACATCTTCATCTAGGTCTTACTATTAAAAAGCATACGCCATCACATTTATTTATTTGGCTTACATCATTCTCCCTCAAAGTTTGTTAAAGGTGATAGATGAAAACGGAAAGGTGAAAAGAAAAATGTAAAGGTGGTGATCTTTTTTTTTGTATGGAAATTAATGGCATAAGAGTGATTACAAATGGATTGACTCCAAAAACATGCATGTTGATTTTATTAGAATTACTGATCAAAAGTACAAATTTTCGATAAATACAACTTATCAAAAGGGAAATTACAAATTGAAATGATAAAGGCCTAATGATCCAGGGATGAGCCTCCTTAATTATCCAATGACTTTGGGAGAGCTCTTTGATGATGTTGGACTTGTCAAAGTAAGTGATGACCTTTGTTTTTCTTCTTCTGTTGGGCATACCAATTTTACTGATAGGGAAATTGCTCTTGATATTGTTACCTTTGATGTAGGGGATCTACCTTTAGTAGTGGTATCTGAGGCATTGTATAGGCCTATAGTTGCCATCGTGAAGGGTTTCCTTCTCTCTCCAATAGGACTTGTATCTCTTGAACTCCTCCATAGCTTTTTTGTGTTCCTTTGTGAGTATTGGAAAACCTGCTAAGTGATGATGGTTGGATAGTGGTGAAGATGGAAATGGTATTAACTTTATGATATACAAGTGTATGTACATGTGTTCGAATGAAAAATGTATGGGCATGCAAAAATAATTTTTTCGTATTTAATATATGCTAAAAGTTTCGTGGAGATGCAATGTAATATGTGATAAAGATAATGATAGACCTAATTACACCCTATATAGGTTTAGAAATGTATATAGAAAGGAGGACACCTTATATATATATATATATATATATATATATATATATATATATATATATATATATATATATATATATATATATATATACACACACACACAACAGGAAATCCTTACAAGTTAGGGTTTATGATATACAAACGAAGTCCCTACGGGCTAGGGATTATGACAGACATAAGGAAAGACCTACAAGTGACAATTAAAAGGAAACCCCTACAGGCTAAGGATTACAACATACCACAGAAAACTCCAACAAGATAGGGATTATGACATACAAAAGGGAAACTCTACAGGCTAGTATCTACGATAGAAAAATGGAAGCCCTACGAGATAAACAAAAAGAATAACCCTTACAGGTTTAGGGTAGTAAATAACCTATATGGGTTTGGGGTACTGAATACCCTGTACAAGTTTTGGGATAGTTAAAAAAATGAGAATACCCTATGCGGGGTTAGGGATGGATAGACAAGATGAAACCTTTACAGGTTTAGGGATTGCGAAAGAATGTCCCTCACGGAAAGGATCCCTATAAAGGATGAGATGTTAAAGGTTTCCCTAGTATGTAGGGTCATAAGTTCATTCTATGGATATTCTACCCTTCCCCATAAGGGTGGTTTCCTTAAGGTATCATTGATAACACAAAAGGGAAAAGGTACAAGAGCCTCCCTTAATTGGAGCCTCTTTGTAAACCAAGATTTTTATCTTGTAGGTCATACAAGGTCTCACCATTAGATTTTATTTTTGGGTTATTCATAGAGCCATTGGCCAAATCCAAAGTCCTATCTCTAAGAGAGGCTAGCCCTATAAAGATATTTCTCAAAATTCGACCCACTCTAAGTGAAGTTGTCGCAAAAACTCATAGGAATGTTAAACCCCCTTGGCCAATTAACAATCCTTACTCTAAGGGTTTTTTTTTGCAATAAGATCCCACCAACAATATATATGACAGACAAAGTAATAAATAACATAAATAAAATAAAAAAGAAAATAACAATAAATAGAAAAAATCCCAAAAAACTAAACCTAAAGGTAGGGTAGCGGTAGAAATGTTCAAGACTAAGACATTGGATTGACTAGACTTTATACAAATCAAAATAAAAATCGCCACCACGCTTTATTGTTTCCAAAGGAATGGGAAAAGAGCGAATAACCCAAAAAGGGGGAAAGATTCAAGGTAACGGGGTTGGTTATGCAAAGGGAAGGTATTAGCACCCTAAACATCTATGGTACTCCGCAGGAACCTCTTTGTAAAATCTGTATATTTTGGCTATGAAAATGTGTTGTATATAAAATGGATGGTGGAGGTAAGAAAAGAAGTATTTTTTATGATTTTTGCACCCGCCGCGGTTGTGAACCTTTAGTGCATAAGTACCACCTTTCGTGCAATAGAGGATCAGGGTACACGTAGTTCCTCTTTTAAAAATTTGAAACACAAATGTGTTGGTTGATTTTAAGAGATAAGACATCATCCTCATTGTCCGTGTGGAAAACATACTTACTACCCACAATCATGAGAAAGGAGAATTTGCATCATCTCAAAGTGGAGGATATGGCTTGGATTTTAAAATCAACAATGCCTCACTCAACACCCAAGTGTAAAATATCTCTCCTCACTACATATTGTAGAAGTATAGTTGTTTACATCACTACAAGGATTGACAAGAGTCTAACCTTTTGAGAAAAAGTTTTAAAGGTAAAAGCCAAAGTGGCAAAATGGTTTGAAATGAGATTGGTTGACTTTTAGTCTTCTCACAAAAAAAGTGTCAAAGTATTATTAAATTGATTAAAGTTTATTTATGAAAATGATTTTTGAAAATGCATGGACATAAGTCCAAGTTTATTATGAAAGTGGTTCAAGTTTAGAAAAAAGAAGGGTTTAAAAAAAGAGGGAGAAGATTTTTGAAATTAAAGAAGATGGGAGGAGAAGAAGAGACTATCCTAAAGAATAAGGCAAAAGCTAAGGATAAGGACCATCTAACCAACAAGAAGCCAAAACTTGACATTATGAGCCAAGATAGAATTCCCATTCTTTGGATTGAAACCAAGCAAGCAAAGATACTAGACCTCTTCAAGTGTATTAAGTCTTCACAAAAATTCGGCAGAGTAACGGTTGTATACGGGTGAATTCCAGATTACAGACAAAGGATGTAATGACAAAACCTGCACACAAAAATAAACAAGAAACCCAATGCCTTGAGGTAAACCTCAAGAGCTCAAGATAAAATAATCAGATAAGATAACAAGGTCTCCAAGATAGGCCAAGGTTTCTAATCCTAAGTCCAAGAAAAAGTGCCATGCTCCATAATGCCAAGGATAGTAACCAAATATTCCAAGTACCATTAAGAGTTTTTTAGGGTTTAAGTTGGTTATTAAGTATCTTAGAAAAAAGAAAAAGAAAAGCTCAAGTGAGCAAAGTAAAATTGACAAGAAAATAAATGCTCAAATGAGCAAAGATGAAAATGGCATGAAACGTAAATGCTAAAAGTAAATAGTGCATAAAGCATAAAAGAATAAAAGCATAAAATTAACAAGTCAATAATTAGTGGTTAGTTGGATGACCATCTTGAAACTTGCATTTGGATTTCATTAGAGGATTGGTAGAACCAAAGCCTCTACACAACAAGTTGCATTTGCTTTTTGTCAAGTATATCATCCATTTGGAATTCTCACAAGTACCATTTAATGATCAAAGATGTTTAAGTGATCCGCGTTGACCAAAGGTGTTGTAGATCCATTAGAGGATTGGTAGAACCAAAGCCTCCACACAATGAATCTCAAGGTTATTGGATCAAAGAGATCAAATTAACATACTTGGGCTTGCAATCATATAGAAGTCGCACCTATTTTGAGGCTGGTCAATAGCAATCTATGCACAATTTGTTTTGAGACATGATATAGAGATCATGTTCCAACAACATTTAGTGCAAGGAGCAAGGGATGAGATGAAGAGGAATTAGGGTAAAAAAGAAAACCCCGTTTGAATTAATATTTAATCAAACTATTATTAAAATCATTCATCCATTTTTGTGGAGTTAAACTCAACACCATGGACCCAATGATGTTGATAAAGCCATGACCAAAAAATTAACCCAAGACAGCCAGTAAATATTCACAAAATGATATAATATTTAATATTTAATATATATATATATATATATATATATATATATATATATATATATATATATATATATATATATATATATATATATATATATATATATATATATATATATATATATATATATATATATATATATATATATATATATATATATATATATATATATATATATATATATATATATATATATTAAAGGATGGAAAATGTTAAAATAAAATAGAAAATAATGAGGAAAATATCAATTATATTCAAATTAATCAAGAAATGAAAAATAAGACCATAGAAAAATCCGAAATGGGTCTAAATATTTTTATAAAAATTTTAGTAATTTTTAAAAGTTAGAAACAAATTTTGAACCATTTAAAATTTCTAAAAAAAACATAAAATAGATCAAAAATAGTAAACCTCAACATAAAATTTATAGAAAGTCAAAAATATACAAAATAATATTTATGACTTTTTTAAGAATTAAAAAATGTTAGAAAGTATTTTTTAAGTAATTAAAAGAAAGCAAATAATACAAAAAATATAAAAAATACCAAATGTTAAAATAAAAATGTAAAAAAATATTCATGAGATCAGAAATAATTCAAAGTATTTTTTGTGAATTTTTCATAATTTTGGATAAAAAATAAAAGAGTTATGATATTTTGAAAATTTAATCAAAAAATATAAAATCAGAAAATAAAATAAAACCAAAAAGATGTGGACCATCAGATCAAAGTCAAAACGCGTTAGTAAGCTAATCCAATGGACCAGACGCGTTGTGCTTGATATGGACCTTAGTGAAACACACATGTAATCAGAAAAAGGGCAACCAATGAAATTAAAACGCTTGGCACGCTATCATTGGCTGAGACGAGACATGTCATCGTCTTCAACCTCCAGACACCCTGCAATGGGGATTTTGTGAGATCCTTCAAATGGAAAAATTAGGATCCCTGGCTAGCATCATTGAACTCGTCTCTTCAAGACGATTCTAACACAACCATCGCGCCAAATTTATGTAAAGTATGGAGAGAGATATGAATCAAAACACAGAAAAATAGCGAGCACCTTCAATTTGAGATTTCTCTCTCAATTCTCAATGGATTTAAAAATTGTAAGCATCATTAGAATCAGACAAAGGAGTAGAACAAATTAGTGCTTGATTTGATCCAATTGGTGGAGAACTCTACTCTTTCAAAGTTCAAGTAAGAAGCTCTGAAACTGGACTTCTGTAGCTTGGATTATGGGTCATTTTGATTGGTTTAAGTGCTGGAGAGTTTGTATGAAGTTCAAGGATGATGAATACACAAAGAATTTTTGAAAAGGAAGCTTAAATTTCAAAAACTGAATTCAACAAAAGTGGATTCGTGTGAAGTTTTGGCAGGGTGTTCTTGGCTCTCTAAGCTTGGGAAATTGAAAGGGGGATGACCCTCTATTTATAGGGAAGTGAATGGGAATGAAAATTTGAAGAAACAAGGAAGTTTGGAGGGAAATTGAGCAAGGGTCGAGCACGAGTGAAGTGTGACTTCATTTCCATCAAAACTCAGCCAAACCTTGCGTTTTGGGGTGCTAATCACTTCTGGCAAGTTTGCTAATCAAGTTTAAATCAAAAACACGCACAAATCTTGTGTTTAGAAGTCACATTATGGATTTCAAAATTCTGACTTTGTGCAAAAATCAGTTTCAAACTACCAAATTTAAATCTATAGCATTTCCACCTCAAGGGGCCTTAGGGAATAACTCTTGATGCTTTGGAAAGATGAGATTACAAGCTTTGAAATGGAAAAATAATGGAATCAAATGGATGCTTGAGATGAAAGTTACATGGAGTCAAAGTTGAAGAAAAAGAGTTGACTTTCCATACTTAGAAAAATTTCAAACTCTTCTTTAAAAATTACCTATAATCTCTTGCATCCAAACATTGACTTCCACTTAGAATTTGCTTTGACCAAAAAATATGGAATGAAGTATACCTCTTGAATGAAACTTTGCAATTTGAACCACTCAAAATCTCCAAAAATTGAGCAAGTTATGACTTGTTGATGTTGGCCAAAAATTAAGAAATGACCTATAATCTCTTGCATTCTTGAGGCAACTTCCATCCACTTTTTAACTTTGCACATAAAATAAGGAATGAAGGAAACATCCTTAGGATCATCATGAAAAAAGAATGGGCTCAAGGTAATAAAAATTGACCAAGTTATGACCATTTGAAATCACATTATGAAAAATTAGGGATTCATCTGGATGACTTGTAATCTTTCCTCTTCACCAAGTTTCTTCCACATGAAAAATTCTTGAAGATTTTGAAGTGATTTATTGGTAACTCTTTGAAGAGAAGAATGTTTTTGGAATCACTCAAAAATACCAAAAGATGAGCAAGATATGCCCCTCTGAAGTCCAAAACCCTAGCTTCTAGATCAAGAGAATGCTTAGTGGAACTTTGTCAAGTTTGAAAAAACTTTTTGTTCCAATATTCTTCCTTTGTGAATAGGATTTGTTGAGGATGATAATGAGGAATCATGGCCACCAGAACTACTTCCATACCAACTTCAAAATAACTTCAATGGTGAGGTTTGGATCTCTCAAGCTTTTGACTAGGGCATGGAAATAAACTCATGAACCCATGATGCAACTTGCTAAACCTCATTTCCTTCACCTACATTGTTAACAAGTAAGACAAACCAAATATTGTATTTGTTAATTTAGAGAGAAAATCAAAGCAAAATATCCATGATTACCAAAGAAAACAAGTCAAGGTGCTTGGTGATTCCTCAAAGAGCAAGGTTAAAGATAGGGAGAGGAACCAAAATCCCTAATGTGATTTTGTGGTGATTGAAACAATATGGTATGATGAAGGGATCTTAGGGGAAAAATTGGGGTACAACAGCTGCCCTTATTTAAGTTTCTTCTATCCGGAGATGCGAAGGTTAAAAATCTTCGTGTGGACGGGATTGAAGACACTTAAATATAAAACAAACCCTGTTTTTGGCCCTAAGATGCCATGCAAACGTTTATGCATATGAATGCATATGAATGGAACAAAAGAGACGCAAAGTGGAATTGGGGATGCAACATGAAATGTAGAAACAAAAGAGCAATCCCACCAGGAAAATAAATCACTGGTAAACCACAAGAAAAGAATCTTAGAGGAGAATAACAAGCATCGACATTCACTACCGATGTACTACCAACGTTCACTGAAGGTAGAAAGAGAAAATATATCATATCATCGCTGTTCACTGACGATGCACTATCAACGTTCACTGAAGATAGCAAAAAGATAAGAAACATTAACATTCACTGCCGATGTACTACCAATGATCACTGAAGGTAGAAAGAGAAAATATATCATATCACCGCTGTTCACTGACGATGAACTATCAACGTTCACTGAAGATAGCAAAAAGATAAGAAACACCAACGTTCACTGCCGATGTACTACCAACTTTCAATGAAGGTAGAAAGAGAAATATCATATCACCATCGTTCACTAACGATGAACTATCAACGTCCACTGAAGATAGCAAAAAGATAAGAAACACTGACGTTCACTGTCGATGTACTACCAACGTTCACTGAAGGTAGAAAGAGAAAATATATCATATCACCGCCGTTCACTGACAATGAACTATCAACATTCACTGAAGATTGCAAAAAGATAAGAAACACTGACGTTCACTGCCGATGTACTACCAACATTCACTGAAGGTAGAAAGAGAAAACATATCTAGTTTCCCCAAGATTTTGGTGTTTTGCCAAGAAAGGGCCTCACCTTCTTCCTTAACCAAGGAAATCTTCCTGGAAAGGGTAATACGTAATCTGTCTCAAATAAAGAGACTCCCACTCATTGTCAAAGGTATTTATAAAGAGAAATTACTTTCTGGAAATAGCAATATGACTTCCCGGGGACATGACACGATATTCCTGCTGAGGAGATAAAGTCTTTTTGTGCAAAATAAATGCTCAAACCAAAACTCAAAAAATTTCAAAGATCCATAAATCCAATTCAAAAATAAACTGGAGCAAGACGGCCAGTGCAGATACATCTTTTGAGAAATAAACTCAAGAGGGAAAACCAAATTCAACTAAGCAAAGAGCACTGCAGGAAAAGGTCAGAACATCATGTTAATGAACAATGGTTTTTAGTCATGCATGATGTATGTATGAATGTATGAGTGCTATCGTGCATATGCTGGTAAAAGGATACATAATTAGTACAAACAAACAAAACCACCTCAGGTACTAACAACAAATGGGCTAAACTTCAACCAGAAAGATCAATCCAAAAAAAGTAAAAGCAACTGCAGAAACCAAACCCATTGCCTACCTTAACTTTATTGAGGTGAAACATAATCCGGATGTAGCCAAGTCAAACAAATATCGGGATATAACATCTTTCTTCCGGTTTCATCAGAGAAAACAGCTTTCCAAAAGCAACATGCCTACTGGAGATTGCGAGACCAGCCTCAAATAAAGCAGACTGACGCCGACACAACCAAACTTCATTAGGGGATTCAAGCCTACCTCCCTGGAGAAAACTTTCATCACGAATACTCATTCCAAACAAGAGATGCCCTGGGATAACCTTTATGGGAAATCAAGAAGTCAATATTAATGCCAAAACTTTCATCATATGAGGGAAAACTTGTTGGGGAATCTGAGACGGAGACTTCTGATCATGCAAACCCCAAAAAACGAATCAAGACCTGACTGGGGATAATGAGATAATAAACCCAATACTGTACCTTGCACCCACTAATATCGTCTCTAACTATCTGAGAAACACATAAAGATTGCGCACCTACCAGCAAAATGACCTGAGAAAACTTTCATGAAGAGAGTAAATTTTCTTAAAACAACCAGAGTTTGTTCATTCTTGGGATCACCATTCTTGTTGTCATTTTTTTATCACAAATCCCAAAGTAAATTGAATTGTAAAGATCTCTCTTTATTTTGAAAAGTCAATTTTGCTTTTTAATCCTTTTGCTTTAACAATTATTATCAGTAATAAATGATGTCTTTGCAAGCTAAATAAAAATAAGAACACAAAAAGTTGGGCAAAAGCTCGAATTTCATTAATAGAATGGTAGTCTGCAAATGGCGAGACTCCATGGATAATTACAAAGTTTGGGAAATGGTAATACATAATGGAAAAGATACATTGAGATACAATGACCACTATCCCCCTAACAACTTTTGAAATCCTGAGCAGCAGCTTTTGTTGAAGTATGGTGAGGATCTGAGAAGATTGTTGCTTCAACGATCAAGTCTCGTCTGACGTAGTTACTTGCCAAGAAAGTCCCGAACTTTTTCCTAAGCTGCCCTTTCGGGTTTTCAACTTAGCGGGAAATTTATTCTGTTTATGTCTCTAATTTTTGCCTAGACCACCCTTTTGGGTTTTCGGCCTACCGAGACGTTCTTTTTTGCCTAAGCCGCCCTTTTGGGTTTTCAACTTAGCGAGTTGTTCTTTTATTTCTTTAGGCAAAGTATTTCTTGACTGCGTCAGCATTCATGGGACGTGGGAACTCCTCGCCATCCATAGTTTCAGGAATTAATGCACTACCAGAGAAGGATTTCTTGACAACATACGGGCCTTCAAAATTGGGAGTCCACTTGCCTCTAGAATCAGTGTTGAAAGACATGATCTTCCTGAGCACGAGGTTGCCTTCTCTGAATTCACGAGGTTTGACCTTTTTGTCAAATGCTTTCTTCATTCTTTTATGATATAACTGCCCATGACATAAAGCTGTCATTCTATTCTCTTCAATAAAACTCAATTGTCCAAACCTGTTCTGAACCCATTCAGCCTCTGTCAATTTGGCTTCCATTATCACACGTAACGACAGAATCTCTACCTCGACTGGGAGTACAGCTTCCATTCCATAAACTAGAGAAAATGGGGTGGCTCCTGTTGAAGTGCGAACAGATGCTCTATATCCATGTAGAGCAAAAGGGAGAATTTCATGCCAATCCTTATAAGTGACAGCCATTTTCTGGATGATCTTCTTGATATTCTTATTAGCAGCTTCAATAGCCCCATTCATCTTTGGCATGTATGGAGATGGATTGTGATGGACAATCTTGAATTCTTCGCACAGTTCAGTCATCATCTTGTTGTTCAAATTCGAGCCATTGTCAGTGATGATTCTGCTCGACACACCATACCGGCATATAATATTGTTTTTGATGAAACGCACAACCACCTCTTTGGTAACATTGGCATATGAAGCAGCCTCTACCCATTTGGTAAAGTAGTCAATTGCTACCAAGATGAAATGGTGTCCATTCGAAGCTTTGGGTTATATCATCCCGATCATGTCAATACCCCACATAGAGAAAAGCCACGGGGAGGAAATCACATTGAGTAGTGTCAGAGGTACATGGATCTTATCTGTGTAAATCTGGCATTTATGGCACTTCTTTGAAAACTTGTAACAATCAGATTCCATTGTCAACCAATAATAACCTGCCCTTAGCATCCTTTTAGCCATTGAATGTCCATTAGCATGAGTGCCAAATGAACCTTCATGGATCTCATGCATCAATATGTCCGCTTCGGGTCTATCCACGCATCTGAGCAAGACCATGTCAAAATTCCTCTTGTATAACACATTTTCACTGAGGAAGAAATTGCCTGCCAATCTTCTCAGTGTCTTTCTATCTTTATTTGACGCACCAAATGGGTATTCCTGAGTCTGAAGAAAATGCTTGATATCATAATACCAAGGTTTTTCATCTGCTACCTCCTCTGTCGCAAACACTTGAGCGGACCTATCTAACCGTCGAACTGTAATTCGGGGTATATCATTCCAAACATTTACTTGGTACATGGAAGCCAGAGTTGCCAGAGCATCTGCCATTTGATTTTCATCCCTAGGAATGTGATGGAATTCAACTTTATTGAAGAAGGGTAGTAATCTTCTAGCGCAATCTTTGTAAGGGATCAAGCCAGGGTGACAAGTGTCCCGTTCTCCTTTAATCTGATTTATTACCAAAGCTGAATCGCTATAAACATCTAGAATCTTGATTATGAGATCAATAGCTTCCTCAAGACCCATAATGCAAGCCTCATATTCTGCCATATTATTAGTGCAATCAAATGTTAACCTTGCATTAAAAGGAATGTGCGATCCATGAGGAGTAACAACCACAGCACCAATTCCTTTACCATAAGCATTCACAACTCCATCAAATACCATTCTCCAATGAGATTCAGGGTCGGGACCCTCCTCGGGTAATGGCTCATCACAATCTTTCACTTTTAAGAACATCACATCTTCATCGAGGAATTCATACTCTGCAGACTGATGATCCTCCACCGGCTGGTGAGCAAGGTAATCTGCCAACACACTACTTTTAATGGCCTTTTGAGTGCGGTATTCGATATCATATTCAGATAACAACATCTCCCAGCGAGCAATTCTCCCAGTAAGAGCAGGATTTTCAAAAATATACTTGATTTGATCCATTTTGGAGATCAACCAAGTAGTATGATTCAACATATACTTCCGCAAACGCTTTGCTGCCCAGGCCAAAGCACAACATGTTTTTTCTAGCATAGAATACTACGACTCACAATCAGTGAACTTTTTGCTGAGATAATAAATGGCGAACTCTTTCTTTCCGGTTTCATCCTGTTGTCCCAGAATACAACCCATGGATTTATCTAACACTGTTAGATACATAATCAACGATCTTCCTTCTACGGGAGGGAGCAAGATATGAGGTTTAAGCAGATACTCTTTAATACTTTCAAATTCCCTTTGTCATTCATTTATCCACACACAACCTTGATCTTTCTTTAACAACTTAAAGATTGGTTCACACGTTGCAGTCATGTGGGAAATAAATCTGGAGATATAATTCAAACGCCCGAGGAAACCCCTGACTTGCTTTTTAGTTCTTGGTGCTGGAATTTCTTGAATTGCTTTGACTTTGTCAGGGTCAACTTCAATTCCTTTCTGGCTAACAATAAAACCCAATAATTTCCCCGATCTAACTCCGAAGGTTCATTTATTTGGATTCAAGCGGAGACGATACTTCCTCAAACGCTGAAACAACTTCAACAAATCTTCTATATGCCCTTCTTCAGTTTGGGATTTGGCAATCATATCATCAACATATACTTCGATTTCCTTGTGCATCAGAGCATGGAATATGGTTGTCATAGACCTCTGGTACGTTGCACCAGCATTCTTCAACCCGAAGGGCATCACTCTGTAACAGAATGTTCCCCAGGGTGTGATAAACGTTGTTTTTTCCATGTCTTTTGGAGCCATTCTTATTTGATTATACCCGGAAAATCCGTCCATGAACGAGAATACCTTGAATTTTGATGTGCTATCCACTAACATGTCAATGTGAGGCAATGGGAAATCATCTTTTGGACTAGATTTATTTAGATATCTGTAATCTACGCACATGCGTACTTTTCCGTCTTTTTCCGGTACTGAGACAATATTGGCAATCCACTGAGGATACACTGATGTCACAAGAAAACCAGCATTAATCTGCTTTAGGACCTCCTCTTTGATCTTTACTGCCATATCCGGGTGGGTTCTTCTCAACTTTTGTTTAACTGGCGGACACTCTGGCTTCCACGGTAAACGATGCTCGACAATGTCTGTATCTAGACCAGGCATATCTTGATAAGACCAAGCGAAAATATCCACATATTCTTTCAACAACTCAATCAACCCTCTCTTTACATCAGGATGCAATGATGCTCCAATCTTGACCCCCTTCGGATCTTCTTCTGAACCCAAATTAACCACTTCCAAAGGTTCTTTATATGGCTTAATGGTATTTTCCTCGTGCTCAAGCAACCGTGAGACCTCTTCTGGAATCTCATCATAATCTTCTTCTTCAGCCCCAAACACAGGACATTCAAAGTTGGGAGAGGGTGCAGGGTCATTGTATTCAACAGGTTTTTTAATTAATCTGCACATGTGATTTATGATTGCTTTTAGAAACTGACACATATAACAAGTGATCATGCAGATTAATTTTCAGTTATTATTTATTTTGAAAGGTTTTTTTTATTATTTCCATTTCCCAAGAAAAAGGCAGAAAAAAAAAGACATAATTTTGGAAGCAAAGACAACTTTTATTAATGATCTTAACAATTATATAAAACAGATAAGCCCCACAACATTAATACTTCCACCTTGGGCAGAGTGAAAGCTTTTCAAAAGAAAGAAACAGATTAGCAAAACAAATTACTTTGAAACATGTATGCAAGAAGGAATATCAATGGTGACCCAATTCTGAACTCGGACTCCATGCGTCACATAATTCGGTGCTTCCTGCTCTGCGTTATGCTCTTCAACAACATTAGTTCCAGAACCAATCGGATGGAGGTAGCCTCCGCTGCGGAAAACATCATGATAACTGTTCACAGAAGACTTCGACTTCAAAATCTCGCCTTTGCCATTCCTCGAAGAGAAACCTAAACCAGCTTTGTTATTGTTCACGGGTGGATCCACAAGTCGTCCCCACACTGTATTATGACCATTGCGCACAACCTTCTGCGCATTCTTCAGGGAAACCACATAATTCCCATTCTTCCTTATGTTATCAATGGATAGGGCTTGGAACTGGGTTCCAACAGTAGCCTCATCCGCTTCTACAATACTGAAAGAGGATAGATGGGATATCAACAACTCCTGCTCCCCATTTACGATCACTACCTTCCCTTCACGCACAAATTTTAGTTTCTGATACAGAGTTGAAGTGACAACCCCTGCTTTGTGTATCCATGGTCGTCCTAGCAAACAAGTATACACGGGAATAATGTCCATTACCTGGAAAGTTATCAAGAACATGTGTGGTCCTATATGCATGGGCAAGTCCACTTCACCGATGACAGATTTCCTTGACCCATCAAAAGCCTTCACAATGATGCCACTCGGGCGCATAGGTGTTCCCTGATACTTTAACTTCATGAGAGTACTTTTTGGTATAACATTAAATGCGGATTCATTATCAATTAGAACATTCGATAGCGAATCATTCTTGCAGTTCATAGATATGTGGAGGTCCAGGTTGTGATTCCTCCCTTCATCTGGTAACTCATCATCGCAAAAACTCAAGTTGTTACATGACGTAATGTTTCCAATTATGCTGCTAAATTGATCTAATGGCATGTCATTCTCTACAAAAGCTTGATCTAGTACTCTCATCAGTGATTCTGTATGAGCGGAGGAATTCATCAATAAAGCTAAGATAGATATCTTTGAAGGAGTCTGCAATAGCTGATCTACAATTTTGTAGTCGCTCATTTTAATTATCTTCAAGATATCATCCACTTCTTTCTCCAATGTAGCTCCACTAGTCTCTCCTGCAGTCTTCTTCAACTCATCATCCTCAGCAATTTTCTTTCCAGCCACAACGTCTCTTAGAATAACCGACACAAACACGCGACCACTACGGGTCACCCTGCTATTATCAGCTATATTTCCAACATCTGGCATTGGCTGGATGGGAACTTCCACCCCATCTTCCAAGATTGTAGCGTTATATTTGTAAGGAACGACCTTATCTGATTTATAGGGAACAAGACCTGGCAGACTAATTACCAATGGGGTAACAGCTGGTTTGCTATGGTACTCCACCTTAAGGTGAGCGGGTGCACCAAAACAAGGTACAATGACATTTACACCTTCCTCAACACAATCAGCCCTCAAAAGACCATTTTCAGCAAACAAATCTTCGTCTGAAGAGAAATACTCATCCGCGGAGGCATATTCTTCTTCTGACTCTTCTCCCATCAAACAAACTTCAACCATATCAACCTCGTGATAATCATCTCTTTGACCCGTGATCTTGATAGTTCCATTGTCTAACAGCAATTGAACACCCTCTCTCACAATAGAACATCCTCGGGGGTCTCGACAGCAAACTATGCAAGATCCATATTGGTGTTCCACCTGACCAGCAGTACGACAGAAGGTAGCATGCAACTGTATGAGATCTTCATTAAAATGCATTACTTCAAAAAATTTGAATTCACCCGGACATCCAGAAACCATATTAACTTCCTCTTCATACTCTGCCCTAGGCCTGATTATATGAATTAGACCTTCATCCATCATCTCTTATAAATCAACTTTTATCTTCTCGCAACCATGTATGTTTGTACTGAAAATAGCACAACCGGCATGGTCATGCGTATAATAACTGAATTCACAGAGGTCTGCGTACATTTTCACCAAATCCCCTCTAACCAGATTAATGTCAAAAATCTGGAAGTCACCTCGACTACCGGCCACCATATTCACAGCACTCACTCCCCCGTGTTTGGGCAGAGGATTGTCTTTCACATTAGGTCCCATGTCTTTGAAAGATAAAATTCCAGACTTCACCAACCTTTGCACTTTAGTCTTCAAAGGATAACAATTTTCAACACTATGCCCTGGTGCTCCCTGATGAAAGGCACACGTCTGGTCTGCTTTGTAATACCAAGGCAATGGAGATGGTATTGCTGGAGGTGCTCGTGTCTGGACCAACTTCTTCTGGATCAATTCTGGTAGTAGCTCTGTATAACTCATGAGGATAGGGTCATAGTTCTCCATTCTCTGATTATTCCCTTAGTTCCCCTGATGGGACTGTCTTTGATAAGAAATGGTAGTCGGAGTGGCATTCATAACATGAGTAACTGAGGCAACTTGCTGGTGACGCTGATAATTACTTCTAAGAGCGTTCACCCTCCTCTCTTGTATGACAACATTGGTATCCCCCTCTTTCTTCTTTGTAAACCCATAAGCTGGCTTTTTCACACCTCCAGATCCTTCACCCTTTGTCAAACAGACTTCTCTTACTGCCTCTTCTAGGCGGACACCCATTCCTACCATCTCTGTAAAATCAGTTGGGGCACTTGCTACCATTCTTTCGTAGTAGAAAGCGCTTAACATCTTCAGAAAAATTTTAGTCATTTCCTTCTCCTCCATGGGAGGAATCACTTGTGCAGCCACTTCGCGACATCTTTGCGCATACTCTTTGAATGATTCTCTGTCTTTCTGAACCATGGCTCTAAGCTGGTCACGATCAGGCGCCATGTCCATATTGTACTTGTATTGTTTTATAAATGCTTCTCCCAAATCATTAAAGGTGTGGATGTTGGCGCTGTCTAAACTCATGTACCATTTCATCGCCGCGCCGGTTAGACTATCCTGGAAAAAGTGAATCAGCAAACGCTGATCATCGGTGTGGGTAGACATTCTCCTTACATACATCACCAAGTGAGCATGAGGGCAAGTGTTTCCCTTGTACTTATCAAACTCCGGGACCTTGAACTTAGCAGGCACTTTAACATTCGGGACCAAACACCGCTCATTCACATTCTGCCTAAATAACTCTTTTCCTCTAAGAGCCTTCATCTCTCTTTGCATTCTATCAAACTACTCTTGAAAATCATCCATTCTGTCATAAAGACCCAAGTCTTCACTCGGCGGAGGGAAAGGACGACACACATCTTCATTAACAATCAGAACCAGATTCACCGAAGGAGGTGCAGCAGGAACAGTATGCACCACAGGAGGTGCTGGAGTAATAACATTTGGAACCACTGGAGCATCTTGGGGGCCCAAATTGAAACCTTCAGGTGCTAAATTCTCCGGCATTTCCCACGGATAACCCTGAGGCATATGGTTTTGAACAACAGTCGGAGTAGCAGATACAGGAACAACAGGAACTTCAACATTTGTCCTTGTTGGTTGAGGTTGAACACTCGGTGGCTGATTCTGAGCAACCACCAGAGCTTCCATCAGAGTAGTCAAATTGGCCAAGCCAGCCTTCAAAGAAGAAACTTCTTTGCGTAGCTCGTGATTTTCTTGTTCCAAGTTGTTCATCTTCTTTTTGAAGTTAGTCCGAGTGCTGTAGTGATGAGTCAGCTTGCTGAATGAAGTAAAAAGCTGGGTAAGGCACCTAGATATGCATAGTAAATTCAAGAAATATGTGCAACATGATGCATGACATGTAATGCACATGATTATTTTTACTTTATCATTTAATATTTCAACAAATTTAACGTTTATAGACATATTGCAAACATCAAAATAAGAACGCATTTGAAATACTGAAAACTTTTATTATAATAACTTCAAAATGGGTTACAAGTTTCAATAATCCCAAGTACAAGATGAAAATACAATCTAAAAATCCTGAGAGAAAGAAACTGATAGAGATCAATTTGTACGTTGGCGCTTCCCTGTGAGCCTGGCAATCTGAACTCTCAACCTCTGGTTTTCTTCCACATGTCTGATGGCAACCTCCTTCCAATAATCTGAAGTAGGAAGTGAGTAATCAGCACCTGTTTGAGGCTTAGGAGAAAATAAATCCCTTTGCCTCTCCATAGAATCTACTGCTCGACTCTCAAGGATCTTGATCAAATCATCTTTCTCCTTCAAGTCTGCTTTATAGGAACTCTCTAAAGTCTGGAACTTGTTCTTCCAAGCATCTCTTTCTTGTTGAATCCTAACTAAATCAAGCTACAACTCTTCTAGATCATCTAATAAAGGAGGAGTGGTCTTCATAAACAGATCAGGCATGGGTGTCTCACGAGTATACGGCATATTCAACTGGATGGCTCTCGATCGGACCCACTGAAGATATGGCTCTAAAGAAACCACACCCCTAGGTCCCAAATCCTTCCTACTTTTCTTATGAATGTGACGCCAGGCCTTCGCAATATTCTCCCTAGCTTCCCTGTGGTCTTCTCCTTCCTTCATAAAGAAACTACTCAAATGAATAATGTTCAGATTATCTCTCATCGGATAACCAAGTTGTCGTCGCGCAAGAACAGGGTTATAGTTAATTCCTCCCTTTCTACCAAGAAAAGGTACATTGGGGAAACTACCATAACTGTCAATAATCTCCACATCCTTATAAGCTCGATGATACCAATCAATATCCGAGTGAGTAAGTGCCATGATCTTAGGAGCCCAATGAGGTTCCTTATTCACATCCCAAAAAGCATCAGACTGAGGCATATGAGAGATGAACCACCGGTACAACAAAGGAGTGCAACATATAATCATTCCCCCATGATAAGAACTCCGAAGATGAACAGAGCAATAAGCATCACCCAACAGTGTAGGAACTGGGTTTCCAATCATGAAAATTCTGATAGCGTTAATGTCGACAAACTTGTCCACATTAGGAAATAATAATAATCCATAAGCCAGTAAAGCAAATATGGCCTCAAAAGCAACCTTACTCTTCATTCTGGCAAAGTAACGAGCTTTCTCCAATAAGAACTGAGCTGGTAATCCTCTAATCCCTCCTTTGGTAGTCATATGGGCTTCCACCACAGACTTCCCCAGATGAATCAAAGAAGCAATCTCATGTGGTTTTGGCTCACCCTCCAAACCAGTAAAAGGAACACGGTCGGTAACAGGAAAATCCAATAGATAAGAATACTCCTCCAGTGTAGGCATCAACTGATAATCCGGAAAAGTAAAGCAGTGATACACCGGATCATAGAACTAGACCAAGGTCGAGAGAATACCCTCCTTCATCTTCAGCTTCATGAGAGGAATAATGGATCCATACTTCTTCTAAAAGTCTGCAGAACACTCGATCTATGGAATCAGACTGACCTACTCATCTATCTTGGGATCCTTGAAACTGTATTTCCCGGTCTTTCTCTTTCCAGAATCCATGGTTAATAGTACCTGAGATGTTCACAAATAGTCAACCTTTAAATCCCTTGAAATGTTTTCTTTAAAAGATGATTATGAGTGCATGGATGCATGATGCAACAATGACACACAAGATCACACATATAGGGTTCATAGGTTCATAGGTTCAAACGTCACGAGCATGAGGTCGAAGGTACTACCCATAAGGTATTGATCTAAAAGGTTATCACCTTCCGAACAAGGTTCTAGAGGTTCCCAGAGTCTACATCCTTCCTTCGGATATTACCAACTTCTCGATTAACTCGGTAATTAGTAATATTCTCAAGAAAGACTCGTCCGAGTGTAGTAACGCGTGACAACTATTTCTGGATTACTTCGTCATTGCTTCCGCACTACACCTAAAAGGCCAAGATGGGTTTGGTATTCTACGGTCCTCAGTTTCAGCAGGCTCCCAGGTCGAAAGCAATATGTCTTCTCGATTACTCGGTAAACGACACTACAATTAAAGGGGCCTCCACTGAGTGGGGGATCTCATGCCTCCTTTTTTGGGATTACTCCCTCAAAGTTAACATGACTATACCGCTCGTCCTATCTTAAAGTTTGCCCAAGTCCGGGTATAGGACTTATGAGTAATCACCAAACACCCCGAAAACCAGGAAAATCAAGACAAACATATATACAAAATATAACACATAAACAACAATAACACATATACAAATATAAACAAAGATAGGCTTAACCCACTTAGGGATGGGCCAACAAGATGTCAATCTTTCCCCAGTGAAGTCGCCATTTTTCTATAGCGGTAGAAATGTTCAAGACTAAGTCATTGGATTGACTAGACTTTATACAAATTGTTGTACCCCAAAATTTTCCCTCCCATATTTCTCAAGACATGTCAAGAATAATCTCCAAGTGTTCAAGATGGCTCAAGAGTTTGACAGTCAAATCATCTCCTAAGGCAATCAATTCAAAATTAGGGTTTTGTGTTGCATCAAGGTCCTTACATACAAATGACCTAAAGTGCTCCCCAATGTCCTAATATGTTCTTAAGTTCATCCATGTCAAATTTCAAGCCTTGCAGAGAAAGTTTGGTCAGTCAATTGCTCAAGAGGTCCAAAAATCGATTGTGCTAGGGCAAAGGTCAACTGTGACCTACAAATAGTCAAACCTCAAGATTTTTTTGTCAACATTCTCATTTTGAAGGATAATTAATCATTTTATCAAGGGTTGATCATGATTCATCAAGGATTGCTCAATATTCATAAAGATTCAAAAGTTGCTAAATTAGGGTTTTGTAGGAAAAGTCAACTCAACTTTGACCAAGCATAACTTTCTCATACTTTATGATAAATGACCCATCAAAGCTCATTTTGAAGAGGATGAAATTTCCTACAATCCATATTCATACCCCAAGATCAATAAATGCTCTCACAAAAAGTTACAAATTTGGACATTATAGGTCATTTTTGAAAGTCAACAAAAACACCTTTTTTGCGAAAGCTTATAACTTGAGCATGGAATATCAAAATGAGATGAGACAAAAAGGGTTGATTAGAGGACATATCAAGGTTTCTAAAAAGTCCAAGAAAACTTCCAAAAGTTCAAAATTGAAGAGGTTATGCATTGTTGAAGTCGGGCATTTTTCCAAAAGTGCCAAAAGTAAACTATCTTCAAAACTCCAATTTTTGACAAAAGGGCCCACTTTTTTCAACTTGATTTGGTCTTATCACACCACACACGTGTCCTATCTTCAATTTCATGACCAATCATTTATTTTTCTATTTTATTTGGTTTTTTTTATTTAAGTCATTTTAAATCAATATTAATTCAAATAAAATCCAAAAATTAATGGAATGGGATTTTTTTGATCATTACAGGTCTTCATTAACATGATACACCAAATCAAATTCGAATCATGCCATGTTGTGTACAAAATATTTGATTTGAGACAAATATGGAAGCTTTGTTAACGGTGGCCAAATCAAATCTCAAATCTTCAATGCACATGGATTGAAAGCCCAACTCTTGGCCTAATGCAATCCCTTATACACACACAAGCCAGACACATCAACAACACGACCTAAGAAGTGCCAAAACAGCTAGACAAAACTTTGAAAAAAGCTTGAAAACCTTGAAACTGAAATCACACTTAGAGCTCGTTTCAATCCAAAAGCTCAGCACTATCAATTTGCCTGATACCCACTGAAGCGTTTTCAACCATTCACACGCCCTGAAGCCACTTGAATCACGCTGTAAGTCATCCTGAACATAGCCCTGTGCATGAATTCACAACCTTGGATTCTTGCGTTTTCTTGCCAAAATATTGATATATTTTTTATCCTTGCATAATTTCTAAGCATTTTGCATTATTCAATTTTGTTTTCATGGCCTATAACCTTAGATCCTAAAATAGGGTTTGTGTTCTTGTTTTTTAGGCATTTTTGATGCAGGTAAAATTAGGACAAATAATTGGTACAGGGATGTTCAGTGGAAAGAGACGAGTACGATGGTGTTCTTAAAACTCGTTTCCAAGGTCTACAGATGATTTTTGAGGACAGCCATGGAGTCAGTTGCGAATAAAATCCGCAGGTAAAAATCCATGTTATTTCAACGAAGAAGACGAAGGCGTGTCTTCTTCCTATTGGGCAGTTCAAATCTCGCGCCACTTTTTTTTTTAGCATATTAGTTGAGTTTGCAATATAATATTCTTTGTGTATTTTAATAACAAAAGAACGCGTTGGTTAGGTTGGCAAGCAGATGAGTTGAAAAACCAATGGGACCTGGGTTCGAATCCCAGGTCCCCCAAAACATTTGTATATTTTTTCTCCAGGCGATTGCATGTGGCTCAGCAAGCGTGGACTATCATGCTCCTCCTGATCTCAAATGCCAGATGGCCTTCAGGATAGATCCAAAGGCCAGGATTGAAGGCTCACCATACATCTAGGTCGACATACACGTGGATGATCCAAAAGGTCAAAGCAGGCTGGAACGTTTTGGGCCTCATAATTGCCAAACATACTCCCAGATTCAGGCCCAAACCCCCCCATTTAGTTTATTTCTATTTCTGTTCGTATTTCTTTTTTTCATTTAATTGTTTTATTAATCATTATTATTATTTATACTAACCAATTTATTTTTCTTAATAAAATCAGAAAACATAAAAAAATATTATTTTTATTTATTAAAACTAATTTCAATATTTTATTTTTGTAAATAAATATTAATCAATTAATTTAGTTTTAAATAGGTTTAACTTTTAACATTTTTTGCAATAAATTAAAACTAATGTAGAATTAGGTTTTTAATTAACTTTTAATCATTTTTATTTTATTTCCTTAAATATTAAAAAAAAACAAAAATATATTTTTTATTTAATTAATTAATTAGCTTAGGTTTAATTTTCATTTAATTCAAACATAACAAAAAAACATGCTTTCTTTCAAAAAGGGTCAAAACCCTAATAAATATTCCGACTTAATCTTCTCGCACGCGATCTATATTTCCAATATTGTAATTGTTTCCAGTATGTAATAAATTTTTTAGGACTTTAATTTATTTATCGCTTTCTTTTACTTTCCGCAATTTAAATTAAAGGGTTTGTCTTTGGCGATGTAAATACCCGACGCCTTGTAATAACTTAGATTTAATTCCTGCAATTTAATTTCTGCACAATATACAATGTTAGGTGTTTGATAATATGGAATGCATGACAAGATCCAATGTATGAATCTAAAATCAACATAGCTCACCCATGACATGTACAAAGATAAAATTAACCGAAATAAAACACTCGCACATGCGCACTCTTAGGGTACACCTCACTTGGTTGCCTCGAACATGGTCATTGAGTATAGGAAGTCTTAGAGGTAGCCCTCTTGTCCAAAGATCATAAGTTGCCTCGAAACGGTTGCCTCGGATAAAATGATCTAAGACATTAGGGTTACTGCTAAGGCGTCCTAACATTGCTTTAGTGACCACACGTCCCTTAATAGAATTGACCCTTAAAACTCCAACGATGATGCTACCTACCCCTTAATAGTGGGATAGCACTGTCTAAAGGAAATTTGCACAGTTTAATTCCTTTTTGAGTAGGTAGATAGTTCTTAAGTACTTGCTCCTTTTAAAAACAAAACAAAATTTTCGCACTTACACTCCTTTCAAAACCAAAAAAACTCTTTCAAACCCACAAACACAAAGAAAAGCAAACTTTTGAAAACACATGAGCAAGTACCTAAGAGCCCGTGGATAACCACAGATAGAAAGGGTGCTAGCACCTTCCCTTTCTATAATCTACCTCCCGAACCCGAGAAATATCTCAAAAAGGAATTTTTCTGTGCTTTTGTCCTTTCCTTGTTGGATAAAATAAAAGACGGTGGCGACTCTTGCTTACCGCGACATTTTGCAAAAAAAAAACGCAAAACGTGAACCAGCATTTCAAAAACAGTCAGTTCTCTTTCCCGCCGTATCACAGAACTGGCGACTCTGCTGGGGACTTTTTATAAGTGAGATGTACCTTAGGATTAGATCACTATTGTTTCAAATTGTATGCTTTGTATGCTTTAATTTTGTGGGCTTGTATTGGAGTTTCTATAGATCCTAACCCGGATCTGGGGGTACCCTTTAGGTAAGTAGCAATAAACTGTGAGGGAACTGTCCGGCGTAGACCGACACGGTTGAAGCAGTAGCTACGTTGGTGTGGCACTTTAGTTTGTACCGATATCCCTTGTGTTGGAACGAGGAGAATATGGGTCTTCTAAGGGGTCATTAAGCACCAACTGACCTTAGAACCTTAAATTGACCAACTTGGCCATAGAACAATAGCAGTATGCTACACTCATTGAGACTAAATTCTCGCGATGATTCCGGCCGCAAGAAAAGGTTTCTAAACTGGAATTATGACCGATTGAGGATAGTCAGTGATATTGAGATCCTCTAGAACCCGGTTACTATTTTTAGGACAGGTTTAAACCAACTGAACTGAAAGAGGGTAGTACCTAAGCTCCATGTCAGCCTGAAATCTAAGGGCTCTTTTGTGTGACTTGTGTGCCTTTACCATGTTTGCTTTTTGTGGATACTTGTTGTGTGCTTACTATCATGACATCATGACATCATAACATTGCATACATCTTGCATAAGGACTAACCTATTTCAAGGACATGAGAGATTCATCTTTGTTCTGTTTTGTAGGTCATCATGATGCCCATGCGTAAGAATACCATCCGGATCAACTTTGTCCAAGTACCTACATTTCTTAAAGAGTTGGTTGCCAAGATGCCTGACACTACTTCCTTCATCAGGAGGCATGGTTCTCTTCTCAGTTTGGTCACCTCCAAATTGGACGAGCAGATGATGAGTGTCCTGGTCTAGTTCTATGACCCGCTATACCATTGTTTCACTTTTCAAGACTATCAGCAGGTTCCTACCCTAGAAGAGTTCTCTGAGCTGCTCGGTATCTCTGTTCTGGAGCAGACCCTATTTTCTGGTTGGGAAAAGACTCTTAAGCCCGAAGAGATTGATGCACCCCTTCATTTGACCAAAGAGGAGGTAATGGCTAATTAGGAGACTAGGAGTGGAGCAAAAGGCTTTCTGACTAAGTTCTTGGTTGGCAAGGCTAATTACTTCTGGTACAATCTGGACTTCAAGGCCTTCGAGGATATTCTGGCTCTTTTGATATATGGCTTGGTATTGTTTCCGAATCCTGACACTTTTGTTGATGTTAATGCCATAAAGATCTTCATCTCTCAGAACCCTGTACCCACTCTCTTGGGTGACATCCTTCATCAGCTCTATGCTCGTACTGCCCGAAAGCGAGGAACCTTGATGTGATGTGCTCCTTTATTATCGAGGTGGTTTATTTCTCACCTCCCTAAGTCAGTGCTGAAGAATAAAGAAGGAATGGGTTGGGCTTATAGGGTGATGTCTCTTTCTCATAATGACATTATCTGGACTCTCAAAGGTATGGATGAGGTTACTGTCATTGATCGTTGTAGAGAGTATCCTAATGTTCCATTGATAGGAACCCATGGAGGAATTTCTTACAACCCGTGCTTAGCTCTCTGTCAATTTGGAAGAGCCAGAAGAGAAGGACCTCATGAGATGCTAATGCCTCATATCATCTTTGATTTTCAAGGGGATAGCAACGAGCAACGTCGTAGATTCATAAGGGATTGGGACAGAGTTCACCAATCTGATCCACATGAGCTGGGCCCAAAGACTTCTCTGCCAATGGAGCCATATCTCAGATGGGTCCGCATCCATGCCCAAAAGCTGGGTATGCCATATGAAGCCGTCCGTCCTGTCACTCTTGAAGTTGCTAATGAAGAAGGGGTTCTTCCAACCATTCTCCATCCTTATATGCCCACTGACATTGGGGCACTGAAGAGGTCTTGGATGTAGTTGAGGGATGAACGGGATTCTTACTGAGAGAAGTTCAACGAGCAAGAGCAGAAGATCCAGAGGTTGACTAGACAGTTAGAGAATGAGCGGATTCTCAACGACTATGTCCGCACTGATAAGAAGAGACCATGGGAGAATTGATGGGACTTTGATGATTTCCTTTCCAGTTTTATTTTTACTTTTCAGTATTTCCATTCTTGTAACGCCTTAAGGGCAATTTGTTGAACAATTTGAATTACAAAGTTATCTAATAATATGTGTTTCCCTTCTTGTTTACAAATTTGAATCTCAATTGTCTTTGAAATCATAAATCATACGCATTTCATCCCATGCACTTCATAAACAGGTACCCTTTACAGGTCTCTTATCTTCTTCTCTGTTTATTTCAGCAATCATCATGTCTGCTGAACCTTCAACTGAGCAAGCTATCAAGGCCCTCCACGCCCAAAATGCCCAATTTCAAGAGCTGTTCATGAGTCTAGCTAAGGGTCAGCAAGACCTGAAGACTTTGATTCTAAAGAAGAAGAAGAAGAAGAAGAGGACAGTCCTGTTCAACACTGGTCCTAGGTTTGGAAATAGGCTACAGGATGAAGTTGATCTGACCACCTCATCCGGAGGGAAAGATAGTCCACAAGAAAGGAGGGCTCTTAGCCCTGTGGTCTCCGACAACGAGACGGACTATGATGAAGAACAATATCCTCCTGCTGAGGACAGATACAAGCAACTGGAAGACCGGTTGAGTGCTATGGAGGTTCAAAAGGTGCCTGGTCTGGACTTCGGTGATCTAGGTCTATCATCTGGGGTAGTCATTCCCCACAAGTTCAAGGCACCAGCCTTTGCTAAGTATGACGGAGTTTCTTGTCCGAAGCTACACCTCCGGTCATATGTGAGGAAGATCCAGCCTTACACTGCTGATAAGAACCTATGGATTCACTTCTTCCAAGACAATTTCTCAGGGACTCAGCTTGAGTGGTTCTATCAGTTGGACGGAGCCAGTATCCGCAGTTGGGAAGATTTGGCTACTGCATTCTACAGGCAGTATCAGTACAACTCCGAACTCGCTCCTACGTGTACCCAACTCCAAGGTATGTCAATGGGAACGGGTGAAAGATCCAAAGATTATGCTCAAAAGTGGAGAGACCTCGCCGGAAGAGTACAACCACCCTTAGCTGATCGGGAACTTATTGACATGTTTTTGGGGACCCTGTCTGGTCCATTTTCAACCACTTGATTGGAAGCTCTTCATCTGGGTTTACAGATCTTATTTTTACTGGTGATAGGATTGAGGCTGGTATTAAGGCTGGGATGATACAGAAGGGTGCCTCCGCAAGCACCGAAAAGAAGCCGTTTAAGAAAGAGTCCAGTGTTGTCTACAGTACAAGAAGACAGGATAGATATGAACACCGCCAAGCTGTCAATGCGGTTGTTATTTCAAAACCTGCTGGTGCTCCTCAGAACAACAATCAACAGAAGGATGAGAGACCTAAGAGGAAATTCACTCGTCTCAGCATGACCTTATCTCAGATTCTGCCACAGTTGCTGAAGACTAATCTGGTGACTCTAAGGGAAGCCCCAAAGAATTCAAATACAACGTCACCAAGGTATAACCCTAACGCCCGTTGTGCTTATCACTTTGATAGCCCGGGGAATAATACAGATGATTGTTGGAGTCTGAAAAATAAGATACAAGACTTGATTGATGCGAAAGAGATTGAGTTTGGAGCACCAGAGAAGCCTAAACAAGAGGCAGGGGTAAATGCTATCAGGGGTGATGATGATGAAGAGTTTGATATCGACAGTTGGATCTACCCGACTGCCAATGGTGGATTAAGCAACTGGACAACAAAGGATTCTATGCCTGTTTCTGTGATTACCCAGTAATGAACTCTTTATTTTTGAATTTGTAATAGACAATGTCTTAAACTTTATGGCCCGGTGTCTTACCCGGGGTACCGTGGCTTCGTTTGTGAGGGCTTTTGTGTGTCATTTTCATACATCATTAATAAAAGCATTGGACGTTCTTGCATTTCAAATCTTGCACTCCTTGTCTTTCGTTATTATATATTGCAAAACAGCTATTTTACACACACTCACATATACAGGTCCACATCCACTCTGGATCTCACTGGTAACGAATTTGCTACTGCCAGTTATGACTTCGAAAATCCGATCAACTGAGCCGAAGACGAAGGTGAAGATGATTGTGAAGTGCCTGGTGAACTGGCAAGACTGTTACTCCAGGAAGAAAGGGCTATTCAGCCACATGAAGAGCCGGTAGAATTAGTGAATCTGGGTACTGAGACAGACAAGAAGGAAGTCAAGATCGATGCAAATCTGGAGCTTAGTGTGAAACAACGGTTGATTCAGATGCTGCGTGACTATGTTGAGATCTTTGCCTTGTCTTATGAAGATATGCCTGGTTTGGATACTGACATTATGGTTCATCGCCTGCCTACCAAGGAAGACTGTCCTCCAGTAAAATAGAAGGTTCACCGTATGCGCCCAGAGATGTTTGAGAAAATCAAGGCTGAAGTTATGAAACAGTTTGACGTCGGTTTTCTAGCAGTTACTTCTTACCCTCAGTGGGTGGCCAATGTGGTTCCAGTGCCGAAGAAAGATGGTAAGGTCCGAATGTGTGTTGACTACAGGGATTTGAACAGGGCAAGCCCTAAGGATGACTTCCCTCTACCTCACATCGACGTTCTGGTTGACAATACCGCTCAGCATAAAGTCTTCTCCTTTATGGATGGTTTCTCTGGTTATAATCAGATCAAGATGGCTCCCGAAGTCATGGAAAAGACGACCTTTGTTACTCAGTGGGGTACCTTTTGCTACAAGGTTATGCCTTTTGGACTGAAAAATGATGGGGCAACGTATCAACGTGCCATGGTTGCTTTGTTTCATGACATGATCCATCATGAGATTGAAGTATACGTCGACGATATGATTGCAAGGTCCCATACCGAAGAAGAACATCTTGACCATCTGCAGAAGTTGTTTGACAGGCTGAAGTTGTACAAGCTGAGGTTGAACCCGAACAAGTGCACCTTCGGGGTGAGATCTGGCAAACTACTGGGTTTCATTGTAAGCGACAAAGGTATTCAAGTGGATCCGGCAAAGGTGAAAGCTATACAGGAGATGCCAGCTCCAAAAACAGAGAAAGAAGTCAGAGGCTTCCTGGGACGACTGAATTACATTGCCCGATTCATCTCGCACATGACTGCTACTTGTGAGCCAATCTTCAAGCTGCTGAAGAAAGATCGAGTAGTACGTTGGAACAATGAATGTCAGGCCGCTTTCGAAAGGATTAAAGAGTATCTCCAAGAGCCACCCATCCTAATGCCACCAGTTGAAGGGAGACCTTTGATCTTATACTTGACAGTGCTTGATAACTCAATGGGGTGTGTGCTGGGGCAGCATGACGAGTCTGGAGGAAAAGAGCACGCAATTTACTACCTTAGCAAAAAGTTTACCGACTGTGAGACCCGATACTCACTGCTCGAGAAAACTTGCTACGCTTTGGCATGGGCTGCTCGCCGGCTAAGATAGTATATGTTGACTCACACTACTCTGTTGATATCAAAGATGGGTCCAATCAAGTATATCTTCGAGAAGCCTGCCTTGTCTGGAAGAATAGCGAGATGGCAGATGATCTTGACTGAGTATGACATAGAGTATACGACCCAAAAGGAAATTAAGGGAAGTGTGTTGGTAGACTATTTGGCACATCAGGCAGTGGATGATTACCAGTCTATGAACTTTGAATTTCTGGACGAGAATATCATGTTGGTTACGGATTGTGAGACACCTGGACGGGATGAAGGACCTGAGGAAGGATCCCGATGGTCTATGTACTTTGATGGAGCTTCGAACGCTTTGGGTAATGACATTGGCGCCGTGATCATATCTCCTAAAGGCTCTCATACTCTGTTTACGGCCCGACTCTGTTTCAACTGTACCAAGAACATGGCGGAGTATGAAGCATGCATTATGGGTCTTCGAGCAGCAATTGACCTAAGGATTAAGTTCTTGAGTGTCTTCGGAGATTCTTCTCTCGTGATCAGTCAGATCAAAGGCGAGTGGGATACGAAACACCCAAATCTTATTCCTTACAAGGAATTTGTATTGACATTGCTTCCCTATTTCGAGGAGATAACCTTTGAACACTTCCCTAGAGAGCAAAATCAGTTAGCGGATGCGCTAGATACGATGTATTCTATGTTCAAAGTCAATTGGGACAGCGAGGCTCCCCGGATCATCATTGAAAGATTGGACGAACCTGCACATTTTTGTGATCTTGAGACTGAAGAAGTAACAGAAAAGCCCTGGTTTCATGAGGTGAAGAGGTATCTTGAAGCTCAAGAGTACCCCGAGGGTGCATCTGTAAATGACAAGAAGTTTCTGAGGAGGTTTGCAGCAAAGTTCTTCATCAGCAACAACATCCTTTACAAGCGTAACCATAATTCAACCTTACTGCGTTGTGTGGATAAGAATGAAGCAGAAAGGATCATGGCAGAGCTACATGAAGCTACTTTCAGAACTCATTCCAGTGGACATACCATGGCAAAGAAAATCCTTCGGGCAGGATATTACTGGTCCACAATGGAAGCCGACTGTTATCAGCATTCTCGAACATGTCACAAGTGCCAAGTCTATGCCGATAAGGTGCACATACCTCCAGTTCCTCTGAACATTTTGACAGCTCCTTGGCATTTTGCAATGTGGGGCATTGATATGATCGGCGAGATCAGACCTACGGCATCTAACGGGCATCGTTTCATCCTGGTAGCAATTGATTACTTTACGAAGTGGGTTGAAGCAGCTTCCTTTGCTACTGTAACCAAGAACTTCGTGGCACGGTTCATTCGGAACAACCTGATTTATCGATATGGTGTACCAGAGAGGATCATTACGGACAATGGTACCAATCTCAATAACAAGATGATCACCGAGCTCTGCGAGCAATTCAAGATACATCATCACAACTCTTCTCCCTACCAGCCGAAGATGAATGGGGTTATCGAAGCGGCAAATACGAACATTAAGAAGATCATGCAGAAGATGACAGTGACATACAAAGACTGGCATGAGATGTTACCATTTTCTCTTCATGGATATTGTACCTCAGCGCGAACGTCAACAGGGGAAACACCATATTCCTTGGTTTATGGCATGGAGGCAGTCTTTCCTATTGAAGTCCAGATACCCTCTCTTTGGATCATGAAGGATACAGGTTTAAGCGAAGTCGACTGGATTCAGACTCGTCTTGATCAACTGAACCTAATCGATGAAAAGAGACTTACTACTATTTGTCATGGTCAGACGTACCAAAAACGGATGATCAAGGCATTTAACAAGAAAGTTAGAGACAACTCGTCAAAGGAGACACCCCGTCAAAAGAGACAATCCGTCAACAAAGACAAAACCACCTACCTACAATCTCCAAATGGCATCTGCAATCCCATTCCCGACATCACAATGCTGATACTACGTCATGCGAGTGCAAATTTCTGGGCACTCTAGTGTTCAATCATCTCTCACCTTTGGATCACGAAAGGCCCGAACGCCAATCTATATCCTCAGGTTTAAGAAGATTGAACAGGGGAAACTGTTGTAACCCAAAATTTTCCCTCCCATATTTCTCAAGACATGTCAAGAATAATCTCCAAGTGTTCAAGATGGCTCAAGAGTTAGACAGTCAAATCATCTCCTAAGGCAATCAATTCAAAATTAGGGTTTTGTGTTGCATCAAGGTCCTTACATCCAAATGACCTCAAGTGCTCCCCAATGTCCTAATATGTTCTTAATTTCATCCATGTCAAATTTCAAGCCTTGCAGAGAAAGTTTGGTCAGTCAATTGCTCAAGAGGTCCAAAAATCGATTGTGCTAGGGCAAAGGTCAATTGTGACCTAAAAATAGTCAAACCTCAAGCTTTTTTTGTCAAAATTCTCATTTTTAAGGATAATTCATCATTTGATAAAGGGTTGATCATGATTCATAAAGGATTGCTCAAGATTCATCAAGATTCAAAAGTTGCTAAATTAGGGTTTTGTAGGAAAAGTCAACTCAACTTTGACCAAGCATAACTTTCTCATACTTTATAAGAAATGACCCATACAAATCTCAGTTTTAAGAGGATGCAATTTCCTACAATCCATCTTCATACCCCAAGATTAAGAAATACTCTCACAAAAAGTTACAAATTTGGACATTATAGGTCATTTTTAAAAGTCAACAAAAACACCTTTTTTGCCAAAGCTTATAACTTAAGCATGGAATATCCAAATGAGATGAGACCAAAAGGGTTCATTATAGGACATCTTAAGGTTTCTAAAAAGTCCAAGAACACTTCCAAAAGTTCAAAATTGAAGAGGTTATGCATTTTTGAAGTTGGGCATTTTTCCAAAAGTGCCAAAAGTCAACTATCTTCAAAACTCCAATTTTTGACAAAAGGGCCCACTTTTTTCCACTTGATTTGGTCTTATAACACCACAGACGTATCCTATCTTCAATTTCATGACCAATCATTTATTTTTCTATTTTATTTGGTTTTTTTATTTAATTCATTTTAAATCAATATTAATTCAAATAAAATCCAAAAATTAATGGAATGAGATATTTTTGATCATTACAAGTCTTCATTAACATGATACACCAAATCAAATTCGAATCATGCCATGTTGTGTATAAAATATTTGATTTGAGACAAATATGGAAGCTTTGTTAATGGTGGCCAAATCAAATATCAAATCTTCAATGCACATGGATTGAAAGCCCAACTCTTGACCTAATGCAATCCCTTATACACACACAAGCCAGACACATCAAGAACACGACCTAAGAAGTGCAAAAACAGCTAGAAAAAACTTTGAAAAAAGCTTGAAAACCTTGAAACTAAAATCACACTTAGAGCTCGTTTCAATCCAAAAGCTCAACACTATCATCTTGCCTGATACCCACTGAAGTGTTTTCAACCATTCACACGCCCTGAAGCCACTTGAATCACGCTGTAAGTCATCCTGAACATAGCCATGTGCACGAATTCACAACCTTGGATTCTTGCATTTTCTTGCCAAAATATTGATATATTTTTTATCCTTGAATAATTTCTAAGCATTCTGCATTAATAAATTTTGTTTTCATGGCCTATAACCTTAGATCCAAAGCTAGGGTTTGTGTTCTTGTTTTTTAGGCATTTTTTATGCAGGTAAAATTAGGACAAATAATTGGTACATGGATGTTCAGTGGAAAGAGACGAGTACGATGGTGTTCTTAAAACTCGTTTCCAAGGCCTACAGATGATTTTTGAGGACAACCATGGATTCAGCTGTGGATAAAATCCGCAGGTAAAAATCCTGGTTATTTCAATGAAGAAGACGAAGGCGTGTCTTCTTCCTATTGGGCAGTTCAAATCTCACGCCACTTTTTTTTATTTTTAGCATATCGGTTGAGTTTCCAATATAATATTCTTTGTGTATTTTAATAACAAAAGAACGCGTTGGTTGAGTTGGCAAGCATGTGAGTGGAAAAACCAATGGGACCTGGGTTCGAATCCCAGGTCCCCCAAAACATTTGTATATTTTTTCTCCAGGCGATTGCATGTGGCTCAGCAAACGTGGACTATCATGCTCCTCCTGATCTCAAATGCCAGATAGCCTTCAGGCCAGATCCAAAGGCCAGGATTGAAGGCTCACCATACATCTAGGTCAACATACGCGTGGATGATCCAAAAGGTCAAAGGAGGCTGGAACGTTTTGGGCCTCATAATTGCCAAACATACTCCCAGATTCAGGCCCAAACCCCCCCATTTGGTTTATTTCTATTTCTTTTCATATTTCTCTTTTTCATTTAATTGTTTTATTAATCATTATTATTATTTATACTAACCAATTTATTTTTCTTAATAAAATCAGAAAACATAAAAAAAAATATTATTTTTATTTATTAAAACTAATTTCATTATTTTATTTTTGTAAATAAATATTAATCAATTAATTTAGTTTTAAATAGGTTTAACTTTTAACATTTTTTGCAATAAATCAAAACTAATGTAGAATTAGGTTTTTAATTAACTTTTAATCATTTTTATTTTATTTCCTTAAATATTAAAAAAAAACCAAAAATATATTTTTTATTTAATTAATTAATTAGCTTAGGTTTAATTTTCATTTAATTCAAAAATAACAAAAAAAACATGCTTTCTTTCAAAAAGGGTCAAAACCGTAATAAATATTCCGACTTAATCTTCTCGCACGCGATCTATATTTCCAATATTGTAATTGCTTCCAGTATGTAATAAATTTTTTAGGACTTTAATTTATTTATCGCTTTCGTTTACTTTTTAAATTAAAGGGTTTGTCTTTGGCGATGTAAATACCCGACGCCTTGTAATAGCTTAGATTTAATTCCCGCAATTTAATTTCCGCACAATATACAATGTTAGGTGTTTGATAATAGGGAATGCATGACAAGATCCAATGTATGGATCTAAAATAAACATAGCTCACCCATGACATGTACAAAGATAAAATTAACCGAAATAAAACACTCGCACGTGCGCACTCTTAGGGTACACCTCACTTGGTTTCCTCGAACGTGGTCATTGAGTATAGGAAGTTTTAGAGGTCGTCCTCTTGTCCAAAGATCATAAGTTGCCTCGAAACGGTTGCCTCGGATAAAATGATCTAAGACATTAGGGTTACCGCTAAGGCGTCCTAACATTGCTTTAGTGACCATACTTCCCTTAATCGAATTGACCCTTAAAACTCCAACGACGATGCTACCTACCCCTTAATAATGGGATAACACTGTCTAAAGGACATTTGCACAGTTTAATTCCTTTTTGAGTAGGTAGATGGTTCTTAAGTACTTGCTCCTTTTAAAAACAAAACAAAACTTTTCGCACTTACACTCCTTTCAAAACCAAAAAAACTCTTTCAAACCCACAAACACAAAGAAAAGCAAACTTTTGAGAACACAATGAGCAAGTACCTAAGAGCCCGTGGATAACCACAGATAGAAAAGGTGCTAGCACCTTCCCTTTCTATAATCTACCTCTCGAACCCAAGAAATATCTCAAAAAGGAATTTTTCTATGCTTTTGTCCTTTCCTTGTTGGATAAAATAAAAGACGGTAACGACTCTTTCTTACCGCGACATTTTGCAAAAACAAACGCAAAACGCGAACCAGCATTCCAAAAACAGTCAGTTCTCTTTCCCGCCGTATCACACAAATCAAAATAAAAATCGCCGCCGCGCTTTGTTATTTCCAAAGGAATGGGAAAAGAGCGAATAACCCAAAAAAGGGGGAAATATTCAAGGTAAGGGGGTTGGTTATGCAAAGGGAAGGTATTAGCACCCTAAACATCTACGATACTCCACAGGAACCTCTTTGTAAAATCTGTATATTTTGGCTATGAAAATGTGTTGTATATAAAATGGATAGTGGAGGTAAGAAAAGAAGTATTTTTTATGATTTTTTCACCCGCCGCGGTTGCGAACCTTTAGTGCCTACGTACCACCTTTCATGCAATAAGGGATTAGGGTACACGTAGTTCCTCTTTTAAAATTTTGAAACACAAATGTGTTGGTTGATTTTAAGAGATAAGACATCATCGTCATTGTCCGTGTGGAAAACATACTTACTACCCACAATAATGAGAAAGGAGAATTTGCATCATCTCAAAGTGGAGGATATGACTTGGATTTTAAAATCAACAATGCCTCACTCAACACCCAAGTGGAAAATATCTCTCTTCACTACATATTGTAGAAGTAAAGTTGTTTGCATCACTACAAGGCTTGACAAGAGTCTAACCTTTTGAGAAAAAGTTTTAAAGGTAAAAGCCAAAGTGGCAAAATGGTTTGAAATGAGATTGGTTGACTTTTAGTCTTCTCACAAAAAAAAAAGTGTCAAAGTATTATTAAATTGATTGAAGTTTATTTATGAAAATGATTTTTGAAAATGCATGGACATAAGTCTAAGTTTATTATGAAAGTGTTTCATGTTTAGAAACAAGAAGGGTTTAAAAAAAGAGGGAGAAGATTTTTGAAATTAAAGAAGATGGGAGGAGAAGAAGAGACTATCCTAAAGCATAAGGTAAAAGCTAAGGATAAGGACCATCTAACCAACAAGAAACAAAAACTTAACATTATGAGTCAAGTAGAATTCTCATTCTTTGTATTGAAACCAAGCAACACAGATACTAGACCTCTTCAAGTGTATTAAGTCTTCACAAAAACTGGGCAGAGTAACAGCTGTATATGGGTGAATTCCAGATTACAGACAAAGGATGTAATCACAAAACCTGCACACAAAAATAAACAAGCAACCAATGTCTTGAGGTAAACCTCAAGAGCTCCAGACAAAATAATCTGATAAGATCACAAGGTCTCCAAAATAGGCCAAGGTTTCTAATCCTAAGTCCAAGAAAAAGTCCTATGCTCCATAATGCCAAGGATAGTAACCAAATAGTCCAAGTACCATTAAGAGTTTTTTAGGGTTTAAGTTGGTTATTAAGTATCTTAGAAAAAAGAAAAAGAAAAGCTCAAGTGAGCAAAGTAAAAATGACAAGAAAATAAATGCTCAAATGAGCAAAGATGAAAATGGCATAAAATGTAAATGCTAAAAGTAAATAGTGCATAAAGCATAAAAGAATAAAAGCATAAAATAAACAAGTCAATAATTAGTGGTTAGTTGGATGACCATCTTGAAACTTGCATTTGGAACTCATTAGAGGATTGGTAGAACCAAAGCCTCCACACAACAAGTTGCATTTGCTTTTTGTCAAGTATATCATCCATTTGGAATTCTCACAAGTACCATTTAATGATCAAAGATGTTTAAGTGATCCGTGTTGACCAAAGGTGTTGTAGATCCATTAGAGGATTGGTAGAACCAAAGCCTCCACACAGTGAATCTCAAGGTTATTGGATCAAAGAGATCAAATTAACATACTTGGGCTTGTAATCAAAAGTTTGGGCCACGAATGATCATTTATTCGAATTGGGACAAAATTTAGCGCTATGTTAAGCAATCGTAAGTTGACTTATATAGAAGTCGCACCTATTTTGAGGCGGGTCAATAGCAATCTATGCACCATTTATTTTGAGACATGATATAGAGATCATGTTCCAACAACATTTAGTGCAAGGAGAAGTGGATGAGATGAAGAGGAATTAGGGTAAAAAAGAAAACCATATTTGAATTAATATTTAATCAAACTATTATTAAAATCATTCATCCATTTTTGTGGAGTTAAACTGAACACCATGGATCCAATGATGTTAATGAAGCCATGACCAAAAAATCAACCCAAGACAGCCAAAAAATATTCACAAAATGATATAATACTTAATATATATATATATATATATATATATATATATATATATATATATATATATATATATATATATATATATATATATATATATATATATATATATATATATATATATATATATATATATATATATATATATATATATATATTTATATATATTAAAGGATGGAAAATGTTAAAAGAAACTAGAAAATAATGAGGAAAATATCAATTATATTCAAATTAATCAAGAAATGAAAAATAAGACCATAGAAAAATCAAAAATGGGTATAAATATTTTTATAAAATTTAAGTAATTTTTAAAAGTCAGAAACTATTTTTTAACCATTTAAAATTGCTAAAACAAACATAAAATAGATCAAAAATAGTAAACCTCAACATAAAATTCCATAAAATTTCCAGAAAGGTAAAAATATGCAAAATAATATTTATGAATTTATTCAGAATTAAAAAATGTTAGAAAGTATTTTTTAAGTAATTAAAAGAAAGCAAATAATACAAAAAATATAAAAATACCAAATGTTAAAATAAAAATGTAAAAAAATATCCATGAGATTAGAAATAATTCAAAGTATTTTTTGTGAATTTTTCATAATTTTTGGATAAAAAATAAAAGAATTTTGAATTTTTGAAAATTTAATCAAATAAAATATAAAATCAGAAAATAAAATAAAACCAAAAAGATGTAGACCATCAGATCAAAGTCAAAACGCGTTAGTAAGCTAATCCAATGGACCAGATACGTTGTTCTTGATATGGACCTTAGTGAAACACACATGTAATCAGAAAAAGGGCAACCAATGAAATTAAAACGCTTGGCACGCTATCATTGGCTGAGACGAGACATGTCATCGTCTTCAACCTCCAGACACCCTGCAATGGGGATTTTGTGAGATCCTTCAAATGGAAAAATTAGGATCCCTGGCTAGCATCATTGAACTCGTCTCTTCAAGACGATTCTAACACAACCATCACACCAAATTTATGTAAAGTATGGAGAGAGATATGAATCAAAACACAAAAAAATAGCGAGCACCTTCAATTTGAGATTTCTCTCTCAATTCTCAATGGATTTAAAAATTGTAAGTATCATTAGAATCAGATAAAGAAGTACAACAGATTAGTGCTTGATTTGGATCCAGTTGGTGGAGAATTCTACCTTTTCGAAGTTCAAGTAAGAAGCTCTGAAACTAGACTTATGTAGCTTGGATTATGGGTCGTTTTGATTGGTTTAAGTGCTGGAGAGTTTGTATGAAGTTCAAGGATGATGAATACGCAAAGAATTTTGGAAAAGGAAGCTTAAATTTCAAAAACTGAATTCAACAAAAGTGGGTTCATGTGAAGTTTTGGTAGGATGTTCTTGGCTCTCAAAGCTTGGGAAATTGAATGGGGGATGACCCTCTATTTATAGGGAAGTGAATGGGAATGAAAATTTGAAGAAACAAGGAAGTTTGGAGGGAAATTGAGCAAGGGTCGAGCACGAGTGAAGTGTGACTTCATTTCCATCAAAACTCATCCAAACCTTGCGTTTTGGGGTGCTAATCACTTCTGGCAAGTTTGCTAATCAAGTTTAAATCAAAAACGCACACAAATCTTGTGTTTAGAAGTTACATTATGGATTTCAAAATTCTGACGTTGTGCAAAATTCAGTTTCAAACTACCAAATTCAAATCTATGGCATTTCCACCTACGGGGCCTTAGGGCATAATTCTTGATCCTTTAGAAAGATGAGGTTACAAGATTTGAAATGGAAAAAGAATGGAATAAAATGGATGCTTGATCTGAAAGTTACATGGAGTCAAAGTTGAAGGAAAAGAGTTGACTTTCCATACTTAGAAAAATTTCAAACTCTTCTTTAAAAATGACCTATAATCTCTTGCATCCAAACATGGCCTTCCACTTAGAATTTTCTCTTGACCAAAAAATATGGAATTAAGTAGACCTCTTGAATGACACTTTGCAATTTGAACCACTCAAAAACTCCAAAAATTGAGCAAGTTATGACTTGTTGAAGTTGTCCAAAAATCATGAAATGACCTATAATCTCTGGCATTCTTAAGGAAACTTCCATCCATTTTTTCACTTTTCACATAAAATAAGGCATGAAGGACACATCCTTAGGATTATCATGAAAAAAGAATGGGCTCAAGGTGATAAAAATTTACCAAGTTATGATCATTTGAAATCACATTATGAAAAATTGGGGATTCATCTAGATGACTTGTAATCTTTCCTCTTCACCAAGTTTCTTCCACATGAAAAATTCTTGAAGCTTTTGAAGTGATTTGGTGGTAAATCTTTGAAGAGAAGAATGTTTTTGGAATCACTCAAAAATACCAAAAGATGAGAAAGATATGCCCCTCTAAAGTCCAAAACCCTAGCTTCTAGATCAAGAGAATGCTTAGTGGAACTTTATCAAGTTTGAACAAACTTTTTGTGCCAATATTTTTCCTTTGTGAATAGGATTTATTGAGGATGGTGATGAGGACTCATGGCCACTAGAACTACTTCCATACCAACTTCAAAACAACTTCAATGGTGAGGTTTGGATCTCTCAAGCTTTTGACTAGGGCATGGAAATAAACTCATGAACCCATGATGTAACTTGCTAAACCTCATTGCCTTGACCTACATTATTAACAAGTAAGACAAACCAAATATTGTATTTGTTAATTTGGAGAAAAAATAAAAGCAAAATATCCATGATCACCAAAGAAAACAAGTCATGGTGCTTGGTGATTCCTCAAAGAGCAAGGTTAAAGATAGGGAGAGGAACCAAAAGCTCTAATGTGATTTTATGGTGATTGAAACAATATGGTATGATGAAGGGATCTTAGGGGAAAAAATTTGGATACAACAGTAGGGTAAACTCTAATTTAAGGGTTGTGTCCCAAACATAGTCTCCAGCTGTCCTAATCAGAGAAAAAAATTAGAGTCGCCACAACTACTTATTTGTCCTAAGAGCGGGAAAGGAACGGAAAAATCCTAATTTTTATATATTTCTAGGTTCGTGAGTTGGTTAGATAAAGGGAAGGTGCTAGGCACATTTTATCTCCCTTGTACTCAATGGGACTCTGTTTAGGTTTAGGACTTAATAGGAATTTTCTATTTATGTTATTACCATGTATATATGAAAGGAAAAGATTTAATTTTTTAGTCAGGGGACTCGCCTTGGTTTTAACCGCGTGCTTACGTTTCAACTTAAGAAGAAATTAGAGTCCTTCGTACTTTTAAGTTGTTTGGTTGGTATTTTTATAGAATCATGTTAAGTTGATTTTAAATGGTTGCAAACTTATCTAGCTTTGGAAATTGTGTGATGGTAGTTGAAGTTTTTTATCCAAGTAGAAAGAAACCAGATGATTCTTTGTTTGAAAAAAATCTTGAGTTTTTAATTATGTTAGTAGGAAAATGTTTTTGATGATTGGTTATTTATTTTAGACTAAGTTGATTGATGAATAAGAGTTGATCTTCATTGGAATTAGATTGCTCTATGTGAAGAAATTGATTTTGGTTGATAAAGAGTTAATCTTTATCATAATTAAATCGCGTGGGGGAAAGAAATTGATTTTGGTTGATAAAGAGTTAATCATTATCATAATTAAATCGCGTGGGGCAAAGAAATTAATTTTGGTTGATAAAGAGTTATTCTTTATCATAATTAAATCACGTGGGGCGAAGAAATTGATTTTGGTTTGTTTGGTGAGTTTTAGATGTTTTTAATTTGAATAATTAATTGATACGACGTTAAGTCGACCAATCGATTACTCGAGGATATGGTAGATGTAAAATTCACCTATACTATTATGTATAACATGTTAGAATTAATTTGAATTTAAAAAAGTTGGATTTATATGTATTCATTTACGTTGAGGATGAGAGGGATTAATCGGGAAAATTGAGAATATGTACCAACCAAATTAATTCTCATAAATAAATAACCAGATCTTACCGGTTGATCAGAACTTGAAAGTGGGTCGAAGGATGACGTCTTCTAGGCTGGAAAACTAAGGAGAGGAGGGGGTGTACCTGCAAGGCACTCCGACGATCAAGTAAGGACGAGTGCAAAGAGATTCAAGAAAGAGATTAGGTTTTTTTTTGAGTGAATATTGGATTCTTGGCCCTCACAAGTGTGAGGATTTATATAGTGCCCCCACTGCTTGGCTGTTGGTTCCTATTTTTGGGCCTAGATATTAGGTTCCTCAAGATTAGGTAACTGCCATAACTTAGTCAAAATAGGCAATCATGCCCGTAACTAGATGTTACTCCGAGCAAAGCAGAGGTTTTGGGCAAATGCATTATGGACGTTAATGGTTGTCTGCTCCATGCATGTCGAGTAGACCTAGAGGTAGTTGCTTATGTAGGCAGGTGCATGGCTCAGGGTAACATTGGTCTCTCCGCTCATGGGGTGCAGTCGACCAAGTGTGCCCAATGAAGATCCAGAGCTAGTGGGCTAAATTTGTTGGGCCAAGTGGAAGGTAGAAATGGATTGGGCCATGCCTAGCCATTGTTCCAATCCAGAATAGGAGCCCCCTAAGTCGTTGCTCCTAGACGCAGGAGTGATGACTTAGAGTCAGCCCGCATGTCGAGGAGGTGGCAGTGATTTTTGGTGCTCTTCATGGGATACGGGGATGCTTCGGTATATTTTCAGGGTAACTGTGTCAAGGGGACTGAACGAGGTCCCTTGGGTTTGGCGCGCGGGAGGCCGAATGGTTGATTGAACTTCGGGAGATCGAGTTACATGCTTGCATTAAGCCACGTGCTGTCATAAATTGTAATGATGGAAAGTCTAAGGAATAGGGTGCAATGATGACGACCCCTAGGTTTCCCTAGGCATGTGGTCGCTCACGTGCTAGCCAAGCTGCCTATAAATGGGAGAGAGGAAGCTTCGTTTGCACTTTCGTTTGTTTCCTTATGCTCGTATATGTTAGTTCTGCAAAGCTCTGTTGTTCATTATAATACCCCAATTTTATTTACTAGTTATTTTATTAGTTATTTATTTTATTAATTATTATTTGATATGGTAATTAATTAAATTGTGTGATTTTATGAATATATGAGTTATTTGGATTACTTGTTTATTTGTGTTTTGGGTTAGTGAGAACGAGAATATAATTATTAAGTAATTGGGCCTTGGTGATGGGTTAGTGTGAGAATGAGATAAGCCCATTAATGAAATAAGAGTTAGTAAGGGGTTTTGTAAAACAAAGAAAGAGAATTGTAAGAACAAGAGAAGAGAAGAAAGAGGAGAAAAGGGAGAAAAGAGAAGAGAAGAAGATAGAACCCTAGAGTATCCATCTAAGGTAAAGGTGGGTATTCTTTGATTTATGTGTGTATGTAATGGTACGTGATGGCTAGTAACATGAAATTAGGGGTTTGTTCTTCAAAATGCTAGTTTTGACATGTTAGGATTTTGGGTAGAAATCCATGAAAATGATGTTTGAATCATGTTTTGATGTTGGTAATTGATACTATATGTTAAATATATTTTATAATACATTTAAATGACGAGAAATGGCTGTTTGGAATGGGTTTTAGTGACCCAATTCATAGAGGACAAAATGTTGTCCGGAGAAGAATTTTTATGCATTTCGCAGAGGGCGCTTAGTGCGGTATGGGATGAAAAGTTTTGTATTTTGTTTGATTGATTGGGGTATTGTATAATTATGATTTATGAAGTATTTCCATGAATTTTAATAATTTATTTGATGTGTTTTGGATTGATTTTGGATGACTTTTGATGAGAAACATAATACTTGAATTGTGTATATGTAAGTTGGGAATTGATGTTGATTATAGATAACATGGATTAAACTTGTTGATATATGTTATAATGATGTGTTTAGATTATTAATGCTATGAGTATGCATTGTATGTGAATATTGACATGGTGTATGTGTGTTGTGCAATTTGGTGAAGATAATTCAAATATGTTGAATTATGTGAAATATGCTTGTATGATTAAGATATGGAGATGGTCTTAATATGGATATGGAGATATTGAGATTGCACATGCATCATTTGTGTCAAGAGGTAATGTTTGGTAATTTTGTGGGAATTATTTACTTGTCCCAAACCTGGAGATGGGGGTTTGAAAGCTTAGAGAACTGCCTTTTTGGTGGTTATCTGTCATGGAGATGTGGACCCGATAGGACTGGTAAGGATAATGATTGGTACCACATGCATATTGCATTGAGTCTCATTAGAATCACATGTGTTGATGTGAAATATTTAATTGGTGTGCAATATGTGATATTGATGTGAATGTTAGATTTATGGTATTTGTGATTGATTATCTTTAAATCTTGAATCGTCGAGCAATGTTGTATATGTAATCATGAGACTTGTGTTGGAGTATGTTGAATACATGATTATGTGAAGTGTGGTGAACTCAATTGATGTATATTATGCATTATCTATTATTATATATTTCCATAATGATATGAATTTTCACCCTTCTGCTGAAATGATGTTTTATACGAAATCGCTCAGGTACCAAAGATAGCGTTGCTTCTTGCAAGGACTAGTTGGAGGAGCTAGATTCTTGTTTACCCATTTTATTTATATAGTGAGTCATGCTCTGGTCTATGTAACACATGAAACATATGAATTCATGTTATATTTGTTATATTCATGTTTATTTGAGAGATTTTTGTTATACTCTCTGGATATTTATGTTGTATTGAGATTATGTGATGGTTGGCCTTTAGTGCCTAATGATTTATGATATGATTGTCAGTATGGGATTTCAATCATTAGTATTATTTTGAAATGAGAATTATTCCGCTGCGAGATGCATATATGTTGTTGTATGGAACATGATTCTAAATGCGTGTTATGAGCATGACCGGTGTATTTTTATTGTTGTTTTGAAGTAAATGTGACGCCCTCTTTGATATGCATGCTAATTTACTCTGATTATGCAATATATTTGTGTGGGGATTTAGAGGGTGTTACATTCATTGCCGAAGTTTCTGACTATTTCTCTGTTCACCCCCGGAGTTCCAGCTTGTTCTACGTCACTCTTCCTTGAACGAGTAATTTCTTAAATTTTCCTTGTTTATGTGAAGTTCATCATTGTTCTAGGCTAAATTTTCTTATTTTGCTTTTAGAGATGCATGCGGTTAGAATTAAAGTAGCTTCGTGATGAAATTTTTGGTGGTTTGTTAGCATCTGACGGTGGTTTTACCATATGAGGATTTGGCTCCGCTGTGAATCCTTCGGGAATGTCTGGCGTTAAGGCTGACAACGGCGAGTTGCGATGAGATTTTGGGAGGTTTTTGGGTTTCTTTAATGATCTTCATGAATTTTTTGATGAACCCTCAAGTGAGATTTAAAACCCAACTGTCAGGGAGAATACCCCTTGTGCATGTTAGGTTTTGGCCTGGTGGGCAGGCGCCCAATGTGTTAGAGGGAATCATCTTTGTGCTCATTTTTTTGCTGTTTAAGTGAGGGTTCTGGTCAGGGACAGGATCCTCGTTTCTTTGCGTGTCCTTTCACTTGATTAGCAGTGTAAGGGTGGATTTGATTTGACGTGGAATTCACTTTTGCCCCCTACCGTTCAGGTAAAATGGATAGTAGCATTGAAGACGAAGTTACGATCGAGTAAAGCGAAGGCCAACATAGTTAGTCCAAGCGTACTTCAATCAAGGAGAGTACGTCAGGGAAGCAAGGTTTTGAGCCAAGCAGGTCGGGACAGATTCAACCCGAGCAAAATATGTGCGAGACCCCTGTCACTTTCATAGACTAGGTCACATCGGGTCCTCGAGAGATTGCCTCCTGCTTCACCGAGCATCCGGATGAAGTGTTTACAATTGGGCTGTGAGGATGGATCTGGAGAATGTTGAGGAAGTATGGGTCATCTACATCCTCGAGAAGCGTCATCGCATCTGCTCGAAGTATAATGTAAATCATTTGCCTATGTACGAGATCCTTTTCAGAGACACAGGCTTTCGACTTCCCTTCACTGACCTACAGGTGTCCATTTTTAACTATCTCTGTCATGCTCCCTCGCAACTTCACCCCAACTCAATAGCCTTCCTATGGCCTTTAGAGATTGTGTGCGATTAATTGAAGAATGGGGCCACTGTCCCTTTGTTTTTCTATTGCTTTCACCTTTAGAGGGGCACAATTTTCAATCAGCTCGGATGGGTCTCCTTGAAGCAGACTAACGGGAAGCTCTTCAAGGCCTACCTTGAGTCTGTTCGAAACTTCAAGAATAAGTACTTATTGGTCAAGCATGTTTTGGAGAAGGAAATTCTGAATGTTTTCATGAGTGTCCCAAAGCTCGGTGAGGACAAGGAGCCGATGTTGACCGAGGAGGGAAAACCAAGGAGGGAGTTGGTGCAAAGGTTTAATTTTCATTGGAATAGGGAGCATTTTTATCATGGGACCGACCATTACATTGCGAAGGTGGACTAGTTGAACACTGAGGACCAGGCTAACTATGAGCGACTTTTGGAGTTTGTCGAGGGAATACCCCAAATATAGCGTGTGGGCAAGGGGGACAGGTATGTCGTCGACGAGGATGGGAAGTCGGTGTTTGAACCTGGGCTTATAAATGTCAAAGATCTCATTGAATACGGGGATTGCACGAAGTTTTTAGGTAGTCGTTTTGTTTTTTGACTTGCCTTTACTCTAATATTCGTATTTCTCTAATCTGTGGTGGTTATATTGCAAATAAAATGTTTACTCCTCAAGAGAGCATGCTCACGAATGTTACAGCCAAAGCCAAGAAAGCACAAAAAGGGATTGCTAAGAGAATTTTGGGTTCTGATGGACCAGGCGCGACTCCGACAAGGTCAGGGACTTTTTCGTTGGGGCCAGCTGCTAGGTATGCTTCTCCTTTTCCAGTGAGCTCGAGGACCATAAGACCACGTTCAGATGACCTGATAGATCTGACCGGGTAGCAAGGTCTTGGGAAATTCAAAGTTTCCCCTGCTTTCACAATAAAACTCTATTTGAAGGAGGTTCCTTGAAGGGAAGAGTCCATGTTATACGAGAAAACGGATCATCCGATTAAGATGGCCCTACTGGCTCAGGACACTGCTGCTCTGATGCAGATCCTTAGTGCGGCGGTGATCCATATCGAGGAGGGGAGTGTTGAGGAGCTGGAGCTGAGGAAAGCCCGTAAGACAAACAAGGCTCTACAGGGGAGGTTCAAGAAGGTAAGGGCTAAACTCGAGTAAGTGGCGAAGTAGAGGAAGGCCTTGGACGAGGAGAAGGATGCTTTGGTGGCCGAGAAGAAAATTTTTGAGGAAGAGGTGAAGGGGCTCAACTCCAGCCCATAACGAGGAGGAGCTGGAGGATGTCAAGGGGATGACAACCAGGGTCGAGCTGGTCTCTCGTATTCAACAGGCCAACAGTGACGCTCGTGTTGCTGTCGAGAATGGCTTCAAGAATGTTGTGGCCTAGATTCGCCTAGTGAACCCGAGAGTCGACCTTGTTTTGACATGGACTTGCTTTCTTTATTGCATGGTGGATGGCTGAATGGTTATCCCTGACTTCCTTCTAGCGGTCGAAGGTCACACAGCCGATTCCCCAAAGGGTTCCCATACATCCGCAGCCCGACACCGAAGTGCCCCCTCATCCTGAAGAGAAACCTCAGTTCGTTAGTTAATTGGATCTTGTTATCTCTTTATTTTATTTGGCCTGGGTGCCGTTTTTGTTGTAATCTATTTTATGGGCTTTTCCTATTTTTATGTAATTCCCAAACAATCGTGATCCTCATGGCCACTTATTCATTTCTTTGGATCGGGGCCTTTGGCTCCTTTTATGTAATCTCTTAGACAATTGCGGCCTTTATGGTCGTCTTTCAACATTTTCGACCATGGTGGTCGTTTACCTTAGCTTGCACTGTTAAAGTATTTTCTTATGTTTGTGCATGAGTTACTGATTTACGTTTTTCATGTATGTATGCTCGTTTGTTCTAGAAGTCAGTTCTGATTAATAGTTTTTTGGGGGGTTTACTCATTAGTATTCATTCTTGCTAGTATGGGTAACCTAGTCGAACGACCATGGTAGTTTCCGGGCATGGGCCATAACTCAGGTCTCATTTGGGGCCAAGCTCAACAGCGTGAACTTCCCATCGCAATCTGGGTGTTCTTCCATCATTGTACAAATACGGTGGAGCCCATTTTATTTTTCCCCATTGAGTTAAGAATTTGATCGTTAATAGAGTGGGAACTTTCCATTTTGTTTAATTTGAGGTTTCATTCTTGTACCTGGGCATGCACACATGGTCGGGAAAACTATGTTCATCGCTTTGACAAAGCACAATGGTTGTTCTAGTGTCTTAACTGTAATATTACCTTAGTTTTTCGGTGTTTCAGGGTTGAGCAAGTTGTTCTGTGTGTAGGTTTTCTAAGTAGCAGGCCCTATTCCCCGTTTTTGCATTTACGCGATAAGGGCCTTCCTAGTTTGTGGCGAGTTTTCCCTCATGATATTCTTTGTGATTTCTCTTCATGACTAAGCTTTTGACTTTGAATTCACTTCGTATGACTTTGGCGTCATATTGTATGGAAATTTTTTGTTTGAGGGAAGCTTCTCGTAAGGCCGCTTTCGTTCAAAATTCCTAGACAAGATCGAGCTCTACCCTTAATGCTATGTCGCTCATTTCTTCGTCGAGAGGAGCTTCAGTCCGTTTGGAGGGCTCTCTGATCTCGACGGGGATGGTAGCCTCGATTCCGTATGCTAGTCGAAGGGAGTTTCCTCGGCGAATGAGTGAGATATTAATCGATAGGCCTAGAGTACACCGTGCAACTCCTAGACCCATCTCTTTTTGGTTTTGTCCAACCTTCTCCTAAGGCCTCGTAGGATCACCTTGTTTGCAGGATCGGCTTGCCCATTTTTCTGTGGGTGCTCGATGAATGCTAAGTGTGTGAAGGTTCCTAATTTGGTAACAAATTCCTGGAAATTATTGTATGTGAATTGTGTCATGTTGTCGGTGACAATTGCTTGGGGAATGCCGAACCAAACAAGAAGGTTTCTTTTGTAGAAACAAAGAATCTTTTGCACGGTGGTTCTGGCCAGCGCTTCTGCTTCTATCCATATTGTGAAGTAATCCACGACTACTATCAGGTTTTTTTTTTGGTTTGATCCCACCATGAATGACCCGAGGATGTCCAGGCCCCACCATGCGAAGGGCTAGGGGTATGAGAGAGATTTTAGCTCATTTGGAGGCGCCAAGTGCATGTCATCATGGCATTGGAATTTTTCACACTTCTTTACATGCTCCTTGGCATTGTGCTACATGATAGGCTAGTAGTATTGTTTCCATAATGCTTTCGTGGCAAGGGATCTCCCACCTAAGTGTTGGTCATTGATTCCTTCGTGGATTTCACACAGGATGTTGGATTTTTTTCTTCGACACGTTTGAGGAGGGGGATAAAGAATCCCCTTTTTACGTTCTCCCCTCGACAATAACTTAGGAGCAGGATCTTCGCTTGACTATGCTAGCCTTCTTCTAATTGATCAGGAGTTCCCCTTTTGTGAGGTAGTTATGTACCAGGGTCATCCAACAGTTACTGTCACTAATGGCACACACATCTAGAGTCGAGGAGGGTTTTTCAATGCTTGGTTGAGGAAGTATTTCCTTTATTACCGATTTGTTTCCTCCATTCTTCTTTGTGCACGCCAGTTTTGAAAGGATATCTTCTCGAGTGTTATGTTCGCAGGGAACGTGTCGTACATCTACGGTCTTGAATTTCTTCATTCTTTCTTGAAAAAAACTCCAGTATTCTGAGAGATAGTCGTTTTTGACCTAATATTCTCCCCTTACCTGAGATGCAACGAGCTGGGAATCTGTGAACATTTTCACTTCTTCGGCCCCTAAATCTTCGGTCAGGCGTATTCCTGCTAGGAATGCTTCGTACTCGACTTGGTTGTTTGAGGTCGGGAAATATGGTGTGAGGGAGACTTCGATCAAGATTCCTTCCTCGCTATCCAATAAGGTGCCCGCTCCTTTCCCTATCAAGCTGGAAGACCCATTAAGGAAGATGGTCCATCTACACGCTTCTCTCATCAAGGAGGATGGCGAGGTCATTTCTTCCATGAAGTCGGCCACTACCTAAGCTTTGCGGGCTTTTCTTCTTTTGTATCTGATGTCAAACTCAGAGAGTTATAACAACCATTTGAGAATCCTTCCCGCCATGTTTGGCCAATCGAGTAACTGCTTTATTGGTTGCTCTATCTTCACTACACTCATGTGTGCCAGGAAATAGTGTCTCAGCCTCCTTCCTGCATTAATAAGCACTAACGTAACTTTCCTCGATCTACTGGTACCTTACTTCAGGGCCTTGTATGGCCTTGCTCGTGAAGTAGATGGGTTTCTGCCTGAAATTTTGGTATAACAAAACTCAAATGTCCTATGACATATTGGGACATCTAATCTGACTTAAACAAACAGTCAAGGTATAAACATACAAAATAGTACTGAAAAGCATAAACAAAACACCAGAATTATTAACCTAGTTCAGAGCAACTCTCCTACTCTAGGGTATACCAAGCCAGGGACAAATCCATTATGATAGTATTAATTCAAAGCTAAACTCCCCATTTACAACTTCTCACTTAATCACTACCCGTTCTATATTTCTACCTAAGACCCACCTAAGTATGAGGCCCTCCTCAATCCTTCATCAATCAAAGACAAAAATTGGACAATAATTCTGAACAAACAGGAAGACACACTTCCATGATAATACCTAGTTAAGACTCAAAGATAAACTCCAATATTTACAACTTTTCTCCTAACTAAGAACAACAAGTTGGAGTTTCTTAAAATCTTCCTCCAACAATAATACTCAACTCATTACCTATAAATTTCTGAGTGAGAACATAGTGACCATCTCACAACTCGAGTGGTTCACTTACACCAACTCTCCTAGAGAGTGGCTACAGACTCAACCCTAATGACTACATATTTTTATTCTTAACTGGTACAAATCCTAGGTTATAATGCTTCTATATATAACCTATCTCCTAACTGGATTTGGGTCTTCAATCACAACTGATTAGTTGTTACAGTTCTACAGAAGACTCTGCATAACAATAGGTCTTCAATCAAATCTTCCTAATTTATCTCCATAATAAGAAAGGGCATATTCTTCAATATTCTTCTTGATTCATCTTGACCTATAAAACAGTGCCACATAGGATAATATAGTATCCTTAAAATATATTATGTTTTTGTGACTTAACAGAATATAACTGTCAATTCAGCTCAGATGCGATGTTGTATGCTCTTTAATAGGACATATGATCTAACATGTTGCTGCAGATGATGAGAACTTCTCATCTCAACATATCTCAACATAAGATAGCACTTCTTGCTCAAACTTATCCTGTTAGCAATTTAATACATCATATCTAACATATTATTGTTATATAAGTTTTACCAAACATAATGCTAATCACATAATTCAGAGAATTAACAATCTCCCCCTTTGGCTTATTTTGGATAAAAATAATTTACATAGCCTTTGCATATACATAAACAAAACCATAACTCAAAGGCTAAACATACAAATCAACATAAACCATTAAACTAAAAACATCAGAAGCAATTAGTCTCTAGTCTTGACATATTTGACAGCAATCAGTCTTCATTGTATTCTCACATGATGTCACAGCATCAACAATAGGACTTCTTCATGACAGTCCAAAACATATTTTCTCCCTCTTTAAAACTTCACCCAAGTTTGGCACAAAGAGAATCTTAACACATACGCACATTCTCTCCCCCTTTTCCCCCAGAATATGTGAAAGGCTTTTAACAAGAGGTAACATCCACAATCTGTTTGATGCAGAGACAAAACATCCAAAAACCCAAACAACCTCAACACCACCAAAAAATAACCTTGGGAGAAAAGGAGAAAGTCCTGAAGTCGTGGTGAACATGAGGAAGAAGATAAACAATTCTCACCCTCAACCCAAGAACTATTTCTTGTCAAAATACCTTTAATTCCTTCGGATAACTCAAAACACAATTCACAATTGTGTTCTTAACTCAAATCATAAGTCACAAGTAGAACAACCAAGAGACTTAGAACAAAGTGTTCTATTCTACATCCTTGTTGTGAGACTGATTCAAGCACAACCTTCAGACTTAATAGTTGAGTACAATATCTCTGCTCCTTTTTGGTTACAAATTGACAAAGGTGACCCCCACAAGACCAGATCCAAGACAGACTGATCCATAACCGGATGTAGGTCATAAAGAATTAACTACCACATGATGAGCGAGGTGAATGAGTAGCCTCTTTAAATTGAGAATACGTATTCTTAGGAAATAACGACTTTGGTCAAAGAAAATGCACCATCCAGGACAAATTCTGATTATCTTTATTGTTCCAATAAAAGAGCATGCAATGACTCGAAACACTTTTTACAAAATCCTCCTGACAAAACCAGCCATACTACTTCCTTGCTTGGCTCAAAGGCACAACATGTCCTGAAAAATATCCTGACATCATGTCAGACATTGTCTACTTGCTCTTCTGGGAACATACAAGAGCTTGACCAACACATATGGCAACTTTCCCAGATAGGGTCCTTCCAAAATAACTGTAGAGAAAAATAAATTCTACCCTTCAGACTAGCCATACATATCCAGCAGCCTAATGTCACAACATCTTGTTTGACATTACAACCTCAACATAGGGAAATACTCTTTACAAGCTTAGTCAGAATGCAAGCTTCAAGAAACATTTGTACCACTATAGCCACATAATCAGTAACTCCCCCTGTCATGGATAACCAATGCTCTAGCTGAGCACAAACTTCCCTAATTCTCATTCTGCTTAAAAGCTTTACTGAGATCCCAATAGACCACATGATCATACCTTAGTAGCTGATAAATATTCCTCTATCCTTCCTTCCACTAGCAATTACTGATACTAGTGAAGTTTTTAAAATGATAATAGTCAGGCATTACCAAAACATACTACTATACAAGATCAAAATCTGAACATTCCAATCTACATAGTCAGACTCCATTTTCTGACAACAAAGTTGATCCTCAATTATCCATAATAATAATAATCCCATACCTGCTTCAGGAATAACAAATACAATGATATTACGACATCATTTAGGACATTAGTTTTTCTTCATAAAACCCAATAAGTTGATTTATCATCCAAAGATCTCATTATGCTTGCTAGTTATTTTAGGAGAAGATCACAAAAGATCACACCTTCTGCAGCTTATTTAGGTGTACACAATCACTTGAACACCAAATGAGAGAAACAAACTCTCATAATCGTTCTAAACCAAGGAGTTTAGACATCATATTTGCATCCATACCTAAGATAAGTACCCAGCTCCCGACAAGGTCTTTACCATCAGTAACATGCACACCTTCACAAGATCATACTTATACCCAGCTCTCGACAAGGTATTTGTTATCAGAGGACAAATTCCTCACACATACAGTTGCAGATGATTCTTCCTTTCAACAGATGTTAGAACGTTTGTTCTAACACCCTTCTTCTTCATATTCCTAGCACAAGAGGATTCTTCACAACATTTTAGACTTGGTCAGTAATTGGACTTCTTACTCCATCATGGTTAATTGTTACAATTTTGGAATTCATTGGTGATCAACAATGTTCACCCCATGAACTTTAAAGTAGCTTCCTTCTGAAGCAACACACACCTGAAATGATGCTCCGACAATAGATAAGACATCACACTTAGTCGTATGGATTTCACCCTTAACCATGGTTCTGGAGACAACACTATAGAAATCTATGCACCACTCTTGAGGGATAACACAAGAGGAACAAATGTCAGCAACTGATCATATATGCAGATAACAAATCATCAACTGGCACCACACCTCAGGAGGCTTCTTTATAAGCATAATATTCAGACCTCCCGTAAGGTGCCATCCTTCTGCACATAAAGTGGAGATTCCCTCTAAAATGTAGAGCATAACAACCATGGTATTTGCTGATCATCATACCATAAACAGAGTGTCCAGAAAAGTCTATTTCTCCCATTATTTAGCCTTAACTAGTTTTACATTAAAGCAAATTGGATAATAATCATCTGGTTGAATCACACCATGACTGTAAGTTAATCATCCAAAATATTAACCTAACTTAGATTGATGCATCTCCATTGCACACAACCCCTTGTATGTATTTTCCACTTTAGCAGAACAAGAGTTCCATGTTCTCATAGACCTGATAAGAGATATCAAGTTTTAGTAAACAACCTCCATCTTGTGTGAGAGAAACACCAGTTAAATCAATTCGAGAATAACAAATTCTCAACACAAAGATGTCAAGACATTATGTCTGTCATCTCAAGAATCTCCAACTTCAAATTATGGATTCTTCTATACCAACTGCTATGATCACCCTAATAATCACATAATTAGCTCCATAATAGCAGTACAACATGTGGTTAGTGCATACCCATAAAAAACACCTCTCTCTGCTTCAACAGAATACACACTCTAGGATTCTTTGATCAGAAGAAACTACCAGCTGACGGGGAGAATGTCCTTGACATATGAACTTGACCTTCATATGAAAGCAACTGGCTGAGATAACATATTTCTTCAGGGAACTTAAGCTCATCCTTTACATTTCCTACTTGCTTGACTCGAAAATAAACTGAATCAAGAAGTAAATAATTGGTTGACCATTATTCAACCCACCAATATAAGATATGTTTTCTGGATAAAACATCTTAGATACAAGCCCATATTCCTTCTCTTCCAAATTAGGAGTAGGTTCTAAACATATGTTATCATCACACATTTTTCTGGCACCCAGAGCATCTGTTATGCAATAGGAATCTACACGCCTGCTGACTTAATGTCCCAACATCTTGTAGGACATTAGTTCCATTCTTTTGGAACTCATAAAATAAAGCTTGGTTTTGAAGCCAAACACTGCTTCTAGAAAACAAATAACCCTTTATCACCTTCAAGGTCCTAAAAAATACAAGCTCCAAGAAAACCAAACAACAGCAAGACTCAAAGTCACTTTCCTAATTAGGTCAAGTATTAGGAGGACACTGCTAGAAACCAAAATAAATGGCTCTAATCTTTCTTCAACAACTCATCAAAAGTACCTTTATGAGTGGACATAAGAGATAAAACTCAAGTATCATTCGCAAATTTATAGATTTAGTTGATCCTGTCTTACACACATTACAACATCACACACCAAACCTATTGAGGAGACTAAACCCTAATGTCTTTACTTTACTTATGACACAAGGAACAGCCAGGGTTACATCAAATACCATGCAACAAAATACATAAAAACTAAAAATTCTCAACATTCTTCATGAACAACTCAACTAATCTTGCACACAACCATCCATGTGCAAAACACAACACAGATTTGAAAATAAATCAAACCTAACGCATCTTCCACACAACATCTCATCACCAAGGGCATATGCCTAACAAGCAAATACAAATATAAAACACACCCTGTCATGAACAGTCCATCCTCCACTTGAAGGGACCATTCAAACAACAATATGATATATCCAAGTTCAAACAACTTTTCAGTAGAATCATCTACCTTGACCATGAACCAGAAAGTATCCCCCTCAGATCTCATCCAAAAACAGACAGGAGGCCTGCTCTGATACCAATTAAAATTCTGGTATAACAGAACTCAGATTTCCTATGACATGTTGAGACATCTGATCTTACTTAAACAAACATCGAAGTATAAACATATAAAACTGTACTAAAAAGCATAAACAACACACCAGAATTGTTAACCTAGTTCAGAGCAACTCTCCTACTCTGAGGTATACCAAGCCAGGGACAAATCCACTATGATAATATCAATTCGAAGCTAAACTCCCTCATTAACAACTTCTCACTTAATCACTACCCATTCTATATTTATACATAAGACTCTCCTAGGTATGAGGTTCTCCTCAATCCCTCATCAATCTAGGACAACGATTGGATAATAATAATTCTAACCAAACAAGAAGACACACTTCCATGAAAATACCTAGCTAAGACTCAAAGTTAAACTCCCATGTTTACGACTTTTCTCCTAACTAAGAATAACAACTTGGAGTTTCCTAAAAGCTTGCTCCAAGAACAATACTCAACTCATTACCTACAGGTTTCTTAGTGAGAACATAGTGACCATCTCACAACCCGAGTGGTTCACTTACACAAACTCTCTAAGAGAGTGGCTACAGACTCAACCCTAATGACTACATCTTTATAATTCTCGGCTAGTACAAATCCTAGGTTACAATGCTTCTATTTATAACCTATCTCCCAACTGGATTTATCCCTTCAATCACAGCTCATCAGTTGTTACATTTCTGCAGAAGATTCTGCATAACAATAGGTCTTCAATCAAATCTTCCTAATTTATCTCCATAATTAGAAAGTGCATGTTCTTCAATATTTTTCTTGATTCATCTTGACCTATAAAACAGTGCCACATAGGATAATATAGTATCCTTAAAATATATTATGTTTTTGTGACTTAACATAATATAACAGTCAGCTCAGCTCATGAACGATGTCGTATGCTCCTTCATAGGACATCTGATCCGACATGTTTCTCCAGATGATGAGAACTTCTCATCTTAACATGTATCAACATAAGATAGTACTTCTTGCTTAACTTGTTCCTGTTAGCAAGTTAATACATCTTATCTAACATATTGCTGCTATATACGTTTTACCATACATAATGCCAATCACATAATTCAGAGAATTAACACTACCCCTCGGGGATTTCTCGAATGAGGGCAGCGCTCACGACCTCAGATGCTACAACCAGATAGAGATGGAAAATTTCTTGCTTATCTGGTCTTGAAAGGATAGACGGTTGGGAAAGTACTTGTTTGAGGTGGTCGAGGGCGTTCTCATACTCCTCGATCCACTCGAAGGCTGCCTCTTTGTCGAGGAGTTTGAAAAGAGGAAGTGCATGCTAGGCATATTTTTCCACGAAATGGGATAACGAGGTGAGCATTCCGTTCAGGATTTGAATTGATTTTTTCGAGTTTAGTGTTGGAAATTCAAAAAAAGCCCAACATATTTTGGGGTTGGCTTTGATTTGTTGTTTGGTTTGGTAGAAATCGAGGAATTTTCCGGCCCACAAGTCGAAGGTGTATTTTTCTTGGTTAAATCATATTCTGCATTTCCTTGCCTGGTCAAAGACTTTCTTTAGGTGGAGAGCATGGTCAATTTCTTCTTTGGACTTGACGATCATGTCGTCCATGTATACCTCGAGCATGTCTCCTAATTCTCCTTGCAAGACCTTGTTCATCATCTGTTTGTAAGTAGTGTCGGTGTTCTTCAGACCGAAGGGCATTATGTTGTAGTAATAGTTTCCCGACTCGGTCATGAAGGTTGTGTACTTCATGTATGTCTTTTCCATAAATATTTGGTTGTATCCTGAATACGCATCCATGAATGACAATAATTTAAAACATGCAGAATTATCAACTAATTTATCAATGTTGGGCAGGGGATAAGCATCTTTGGGACAGGCCCTTTTGAGATTGGTATAGTCAATGCACATGCGCAATTTTCCATTATTCCTTTTCACAAGCACTACATTAGAAAGTATTGTTGTATATCGGGCTTCAGAAATAAAATTTTCCTCTAGGAGGTCTTTAACAACTTGCTCAGCAGCCTCGGTTTTTCTGGGACTGACAGCGCCTATGCTTAGCAACTTCCTTAACGACAAGATCTATCATCAGATGATGAAAAGCTATCTCTTGATCCATGCCAGGAATTTCTACTGCACTTTAGGAAAACAAGTCTACATTTTCTCTGAGGAACTCCTTGAGTTGTCCTTTTGCCAAGTTGGGAAGGTCAACACCAATTTTGACTCCTCTAAATGGATCTTTACTGAGGGGAATGATCTCGAAGTCACCGTCTTAGATTGGGAACACAAGGTGCATGGGCTCCTTGTTGCTCGTTGATGAGGAAGAGCTTTCTGCGTTTAGTAGTGGCTCTTTCCAGTTCCTCTTTTGTTCTCAGAGGTCCTCCTTTGTGAACCGCCCGTCGAGGTCGATTGTGTCAACGTGCGAAAGTGGTTGTGGTTCTTCGAAATTGCTGAGAAGGGTAGGTCGGTTGGCTATTTCGGGGTATGTGTTGATGGAGATCAGACCTTTGGCCGTTGATGTAATGCATGTTCATGTTGCTTATATGACCCTGTGAAGAGTGGCGACAATACCCTACTCGGTGTAGTATTTCATCTTCAGGTGCACAGTAAAGGGCACCACTATTAATTCGGCCAAGGTAGGCCTCTTGAAAAGGCACTGATACAATGAAGGACAGTCCACCACGACGAACTATGTTTTAATCGACCTGGATGTTTCTGTCGCCTCGAATGTGACGATCAACTCGACATATCCCCAAGGCTTGGTGACATATTCATTGAACCCATGGAGGTCGAAGCCAATATAAGGTGTCAAGTGAGTCTCGTTCAGCTGCATGGTGATGAACAGCTGGCGGTACGTTGTTGTACCCCAAAATTTTCCCTCCTAAATTTCTCTTATTCTGGCTTAGACTTTGCATTCAACTGCATCATTCCAATAGGTCATGTGTATAGCACATATTTTCATAAAAAATGGATCACCTGAGGTTCAAAAGATCAGCAGTTAGGGAGTAAGGGTTACAGCTGATTTGATGTGTATGTGTTGAATAAGTTTGATTATCCAGGGTCTTCCTGTTGTATAAGACCGTGGAACTAGGGTTTTGAGCATGCTCATTTTTAGACTTCTTTTCCACCAAGTTACAGGGCTAATATCTTCTGATGAACAACTGGTTGTAGGTCATTCTGGTCAAGAACTCCAGGGCGTGACCTAGCATATGTAGGATTCGAATCATGGCGTCTCTTCATATAAGTATGCTTATCATTTGATCAGGATTAATGACTACGACATGGCATTCATCCACTCTTCAGTTAATCAATTTTGGTTTTGTTGAATCATGGTTCAGAGATGTTTCATCCGGATATTTCTCTGTGAATCTGAACTGAGGAATCAAGATTGTGAGGTGTGGTTAACAGGATTTCTTTCTCTTCAAGATATAATTGTTTTATCCAGTCTTGGCAAGTGTTGGGGTTTTCATTTGCGCGACTAGGGTTTCACGTCAAGGGAATTCTTCTGTGATTCAGACTTTATCATCCATCCGTAAGATGTTCCTCATGACACTAATTTCGAGTTGAAATAACCGATCTCTAAGGGTTGGGGATCAAATCGTGAAGCGTGGTTCATGACCTAAGATATTAATTTATGGACTTCTTCTTAACTAAGGCAATTATTGTT